>JAUESE010000010.1:8752013-8769695 GCA_032274725.1 Malacoctenus triangulatus
CCCCCCCCCCCCCCCCCCCCCCCCCCCCCCCCCCCCCCCCCCCCCCCCCCCCCCCCCCCCCCCACACCAAAGACCATTATAAAACAAAGAAGTGAAGAAGGTGATGGGAGGAAAAAATGTGAGGTGGTGAAATGAATGAAAATTAATGAAATGAAAAAAAACAACTCTTGGGTGTTTTTCTAGCTGAGGCCAGGGCAGATAGTACAGAAAAAACAAGAAATGAAGACGGCAATATTTGAATTTTTAAAGAGTAAATTCACCAGGGAACGGGGTCAAAGGAAGGGCACGAGAGGAAGAAAGAGCATGAGGATGACAGAGGGAAGAAGGAAGGATATTTTCTGAGTAGAATTGGGACTGTGGAGAAAGCGTTGCAAGAGGCTTAGAGACAGCGATTTCGTGGAAAGTTGTGGTCTTGCCAAAGTGTGTGTGTGCATGTGTGTGCTCGGGTGACTTGGAAAAGAGGGAGCGCGGTGCTTTCATTTAATATTAATTGACATCTGAGAGGGCCATCCCTGCCCGTCTTGCCGCCTGTCTGTGTCTCCATCCAGCAGTCTGTCTGGCCAGCTTAAAGGGAAGCCACCACTGAGCTGGAAACCAGAAAATCAATTTGCCGGGCTGTGTTCCATGCTTAAGCAAAAGGTCAGGATCAAAGAAGAGACGCAAAGGGGTTCGCACGAAGGTTGAGGAGAATATGAGGAAAAACTGTGTGTGCAGGAGGGGAAAAAAAAAGAGCGAACAAGGAGGGAGATGGAGAGGGCATGTGAGAGACGGAGCGAGGGAAACGGAGTGGGAAGAGAGAGAGAGTGGGAGACAAAGTGGTCCACAGAGCTAAGACAGGGAGGTGCAGAGACACGTGAATGTTACAGAGGGCACAAATAAAAAGGAAATATATTCGACATGCTGATAAAGTGCTGAAAAATTTCCAAAAATGAACAGAGTTCTTTAGCCAGTGACTCCCGCAAATCCTTTAATTTGACTGTAAATCGCTAGATTTACTACTCACCATGCAATTTGTGCTCAATCCAAACTAATTATAAAGTATTTCAGATTTATTTACTTTGCCAAAGCATTTCCATCTATTTATGCTGTCCACATCTCTTTTGCATCACCGTTTTCCTTTGACTTGTTAAAATAAATATTGCGTGGCATTTGCTGAAACTAGTGAGAAAATACATTCACTCTTCTTGCCAACGCTTGCCATTATATAGAGTTTGGAAACCTACTTTGAGAATCCATGATGAGAGTTTCTATAGTTCATTAATTAGACATTTTTCACTGTGGTGTGACTGAAATTTCACATTTTGCTTTATTTCTGAGTGGTAAACAAAGCACCAGTGATGAGAGTCGTACATTCATTGAAATGCTAGTGAACAAATACAAAAGAATCAAGACAGCAATGTTATTTCCTCCAACATACTGAGGGATGACGTCTCTCAGTTCAGATAGTAGTGAGTTTAGCTAAGTGTCCCACTTAGCTCTGTGCAAGAGTTTCATGTCCAACCTGGCTGAATGGAAAAAAATCCATTTCGGAGTTTGTATAACGAGATTAAATTGGACAGGCCCCCAAAACTCGCCTTGAGATGCATCCAGCCTTATAATTTTATTTTGTAGGCTCATGATCTGTGGATAAATGCCTAATCCTTCTGAAATTTGTGGGAACCTCTATTACCTCCACCGTCATCAAGCTGATGCCAGAAAGTGGGACTATGAAAAGATTCTTTCCATCACAGACAGTCTGTGCTGTTCACGCAGCCCGGGGCTGGTCTGCAGATAAACAACCGCTCTTCACCATTTAACAAGGAGGAGGGTGATGTGGAGAGGAGGAGGCCAAGGACTCTGCTGGGAAAAAGTGACTGCAACCGTGTTCGTGTGTGAATGCGCTGAAAATGTGACGCGCACAGGGGTAAAAGTGATGTTTCACCAAGCAACGATCAAGGAGGGAAATAGCCTGAATAATTTACACATCTGATTCTTCATGACAGATTTACTTGAAAACAAAAAAACAACTTCACTTTGTCAAGAGAGAAGAGATTTCATTGCTTTGCCCGCAACTGCAAACTGGTTTGTTTGGGGGTGTTGTTTTTTGTTTTTTTGTTTTTACCTTCAAGGGCAAAACCTCCTTGTTGATGGAGAAGAAAGAGGCCATGGCTTTGGTCCAGGATGCCAGGCCGGCCACGTTGCCACACACCCTCTTGGCTGTTTCGATGTTGTAGTCGAGCATTTCAAAATAAGGCTGCAGCAGCTCCACCATTTCCTCATTAATCATGTCTTTGGGGAATTGCTTCAGTGGGAGAGGAAGAGAATGGAAAGGAGGAGAGGGATGTAGAGGGTAATCGTTTCAGTCTATACAAAAAACACATCTACATAATAGCCACAGGTGGAACACTTCTCTCATTTAATTACATTAGACAACAGGAAAAGCCAAAGATTCGTTGAAACAGAGACAAAGAGCAGATAATGAGCTCTTTTGATGATCCCAGGTTGTACTCGGCGAGTGTGTTTATTATGATAAACTCCCCAAATCATCTTTGAAGTTGCATTTTCAGCACTTAAACAAGCAAGTTTTTTTTTCATCTATTAATCTCCATCATGAATTGGCAAAACAGTTACAGATCAGAACATTTCATTCAGAAAGTTGTGACTGAGTCCCATTAAGATGTAATTTATGAGAACAATTAGAAATATCTTGATAGAGAGCACTTACTACGTCTATAAACTGCATAAAAACAATTCACTTCCAATTAATTTAGTGAGACAGTATTTCTAGTTTATCTGCAGATGCAGTAAAAAGAATATCTTCTTCTCCAAACACCTGTCAAAAGAATATTTTATTGATTCCTGGAAATTGGCCCACAAGCTGCAAATCATCAGAGCTGAGCCCTCATGCGGCTCGTAAACAGGGAGTTTTCCTTACACTCCATACTCTAGTCTATTCTGTACATTTCATCAGTGCCAGCAGGAAAAATACAGCGCTGCCAAATGTACCTGCAGGCTGCCCAGGAAGTTTCCAGCCGTCATAAGTTTCAGCGACTCCTGCCACGACGGAGTGAAGCAGTTCTTCTCGGGGTCGATTTTGACGGCGTTGAGCCGCCTCTGGAAGAGCAGCAGAACGCAGTCCATGATCCGCATGATGAGGTGGGGCGGCCGGCCGAGCGTTCGCACTGTGGCGATGTCCGATGGTTTGATGGTCTGTGCGGGGGAAGACGGAGAAAAGAGGGGGAAGACACAATCAGTTTGTCTAAACTTCCACACCGGATAATAGAAATTATCCTGGAGGGACAAGATTTCACTGAGGGGGACGTTTACTGCAGAGAAAGCTTGGTTCAAAAAACCCATATCGACCAGAAGCACTGACAAGGAGCAGCAGAGGGAAGCGAAACATATCCATTTCCATGAGACTGAGAGGGGTTCAGAGGAGGGGGACACACGCTAAACTCGAGGGATTGATTAAAATGAGAGACAGCAGAGGAGTTAAGAAGCCGTCCCACTGAGGATTGTTCGCCGGGCCCCCTGCCTGCTCCTCTCATCTTTCCTTGTCTTTCTCTCGTTGCCACTCTTGCTTCGCGGCTCCACTTCTACTTTAATTGAAGTCCAGTACAAATTGTTCACTGTCGTGCCAACGAATGATCCTTAATTGCCCTCAGCTTCTTAGAGGAAAAACTCACCCAGTTCCAGCGAAAAGTCCTTTCTCAAACAGAAACTAAAACTCTCCAGCAGGATAACAAGAGTGCTTGTATTTTACCATGCTTTTTCCATCTTATTAGCTATTAGCTTCATGTATGTTCCTGCAGCTACCAGTACATCAATTTACCAGTAACTGCAGTACAAAAACAAGTAAAATGCCGAACATTGTGTCATGATGCAATACATCTGTGTGATTTATGTAGTTAGGGTGGTCACTGTTGTGCACAAGCTTGCTGCGGCTGAGTGAAATTCTCCATAATACATCACATTTGATCCTTTTTGGAATAATATTCTTTTCAAAGACACAGTTACTTTAAATACACAATCAGCAACAGTCATTGGCAAACACTAACAAACTGTGTGGTAGCCAGGAGTAAACAAATTAGGACTCTTTCCTGTGTTAACCTCCTGCCATAAGACTCAAACATTAACAATAACAATTGCTGCTTCAGTCCGTTATTGAAAAGGAAGCCAAATAAATGCCTGACATTAGAAGTTCCTACATTTTCCGGCCTGCCACCTGTTCTTGGGACACAAAACAGATCAAAATGATCTTTATATATGGAAAAACTCATAAAGTTACACTGTAAACATAAATTGGACACTAAATAAATGATTGAAAACAGAGAAAAGAAAATTGTACACTGTGTTTAGCTTCCATCTGATATCTGTGCTTTTACATGTCTTGATACATTCACTCCAACCCTCCACAGACCATCAACGACTAACTTCTTCATCAACTCTTGATGGCATCACCTGTTCAATATCCGTCACATAAACCGAGCAGGAAACACCGGCTTGCTCGGAAGCTGGTCCATCACTCTCGATAAAGAAGTAATCATGATAAAGTGTCGTCAGTCAGCACAGATGCTCCCCCCCCGGGTCGTCCCTTTGGAAAACCACGGTCTTCATATGCAACAGTAAGATTAAAAAAATCCAATCAGAGACACGCCACAGGAGATGTATATGCAACTGTCTACCCAGGAGGACATCTTTAATTACAATGCACCTCCGGGCCTTAGACCAGCGAACTAACTTTAGACACACCAGGCAAGAAAAGCTGCAGGCACAACACTCCGGCAGCTCCACACAGCAAGTCACAGAGGGCTCTAAGTGGGACCCTGAAGCAACACTATGCAAGAGAGCGAGAGAAAGATTGGCGGGCACACATTCGGCTCCATGCTGAACAATATACTGCTGCAACACACTTTCTTATTGTACATCTAAGCTCTCTGGAGAAGGCAAAATCAGAAATAGCACACCGAAGCACAGGGGAGGACTGGAAATAGTGACGTTGCATCACACACTTCAATTAAAGAGATGATGTGTAAAAAAAAAAAGGCCACTTCACTTTATTCATGTTCTGCACAGGAATTTATCATCACTTAAAAAATTAATAGATGAGAGATGCGTGAACTGTCCCAATGTTCTGTTTCAAATTATTCATAAAGGATCTCCTTCATAAACTCATTTTCCTTGCAGGAAAATTAGGCGACTGATTGAGTGTGTGTTGGTACGTTGCAACAATTCCTCCAGACGTTTACCTGCAGCGCAGCTTCTGCCTCCTCCAGAGCTGGACGGGCAGCTTCCAGCTTCTCCTCGGCGATGGCCTTGTCAGCCGAAATGCTGTCAACGATGGCTTGTGCTTTGTCTTTCACCTTCTGCACCTCCACCTTTACTTTCTCAGCCGCCTGAGCTTTGACCGTCACGACCTTCAACACCTGCAGGTTCACAGCGAAAACAAACGTCGGTACAAAGACGTGCAACCTCAGCACGTAGTCCTTATAAACATCGAACAAAAACAAACCAGGAGTTTGACGTCACTGTGCATGAAATGGGACCGTTTTTGTTTCATTCGATGGACACAAATCTTGATTAGAAATGCAGTCCAGTAAATTGTATGTTGTAAAAACAAGAAGCAAAACTGGGCTTTCATGCTCCACACACACCAACTGCAGTTACAACTGCGACACTGTTTAATCAGGAGAGTTTTTAACACTCTAGCTCAACTTAATTAGTCAGAAGTCATCAATTTATGCTGATAATTGTAAATCTGACACAAATGTATTTACACAAACCTTTACAGTCAAATTTTTGCTTTATCAACACAGTGATAAATGTAGAAATGTCTGCAAAAATCAGACACACACACTCCACACACTCTCACACACACACACACACACACACACACACACACACACACACACACACACACACACACACACACACACACACACCCTCGTGTCTTGAAGCCTACCATGTCAGCCTTGTCGTTGGCAACCTGGAGCTCCTTCTCTTTCACCTCCAGCTCCTTGCTGAGAGCTGCGACTGACTCTGACGCCTCCTTCAGCTTTTGGAGACCCGTGTTCATTCTTCAGACAAAGAAAAAGGAGAATTATTCAAAACATTTTGTCAAGCCAAATGTCGGAGCAGCATGCCTGCGCTTTGCAGGAATCCTTGACACTCTGAGACACATGCGCGAGTGTGCCCCTGGGGCCCTGCTTGTTGTAACGTTTCAAGATGAACTGTGTTGGCTTTTTTTGTTTTACTGTTTGCAAAACATGTACTCCCTTTTCCACTGTGTGTTTCCAATGAGTTTTCATCTTTGGTGGTGTGTGAAATCTTTTGATGTCACAAGATCAAAGTTGAACTACAACTTTGAATTGGTTTGGCATATAAAGTCATGCAGAAGTCAAGTTTCCACTACATTTTAAGAGGCTTCGGCAAAGGTTTGAATAGTGTCTGTGTTTCAGAATCAGGAAAAAAGGAGCACAGCCCTTTAGAGTCATTCTAAGATGCAGGAAGACATTTGTTGATTTATTGGTTTTTTCAGCATGCTTCATAAAAAGCCTTTCTCCCCAGTTTCTCTCATTATGCTTGCAATGGTTCATGCAACACTAACTTTTATTAAAAAGGTTACAAAATGTCTGCTTGCTTGCTTACTTCATTAGCGGATTAATCAATCAGCAAAAATCCATTCAGAAACTGCTTATTAAAATGTGTCCGGATCAGTTGATACCAGTTTGGAGTTTCCTATCAGCCCTAACTACAGAGAAATGACACTTACTGATTTGTTGCACAGCTTTGTTGGAATTCATTTACTGACAAAGGTCAGTTATTAAAATTAACTTTAATTTTCAGAGCTGTGGTCCTGCCACCTTTAGAACAAGTACTCAACTTTTTGATTCAGCTCACCTGTTGGCCAGAGTCTGGACTTCAGACCTCTTCTCCCTGTAGATGGTCTTATAAGCCTGGATGAAGGACAAGTAGGACTTGGGTGTGACGTGAGTGGAGCGTCGGTACCTGCATTGATGGAATTCATTGTTGATAAGCTTATTTTGGGGGTATAATCATCGGTATTCATCTGATCACAGTTTGGACATTTAACACAATAAATTCATTTGGACTGAAAGTTTGTTGCACCTCTGGAAGTAGTCCACACACTTCTCTGCCACACCGTCCTGGAAGGAGCCCATACACTGCACGACCTCACCTTTGACTTGAGTTGAGCACTCGATGTCGTAGACAGACAGAAAGTGCTCCGACACTGAGGCAGAGGGACAAATGGATGCCATAATTCATTGGGCGAACAAAAAAATAAAGATGTATTGACATACTTTTAATAAAAAATACTGTCTGCATATCGAAGTATAGGAACGGAATTGTGGATTGAGTCTAGCCTTGCACATACCTGCAACAAGGGCGTCCTTGGGCCATCGGCTGAACCAGTCCATGGTGCATCCAGATATCAGAGCGGGAAACTTCAGCGCTCGGTTTCGGAACTTTTCTCCGACGGGCGAAAAGCAAAGAACCACATGGAGGTTGTGCCGCACGCGCGACATGAAGTACTCGTACAGATTTTCATTGGTCGGCGGTCGTCTGGGAAACTCCCGCTTCATGACAGGAATGAGGTCACTGAGGATCTCGTCAATCTCATCACGAGCAAACAAGTTGGACACCTGGGGACGAACGCACACACCAATTATGGATTTATCTATTTATCTGTCAAAGGGACACATTCCCGTTTAACAGCTCACTGATGTTTTTTTTTTTTCTGATTTAAGACTGCAACATATCAACAGGTTGAATCTCTCAGAAAAATGTGATGGACTAATACCTCCTTTTAAAATCCCTAAAGTTTTAAATAAAGAATAACATGTTTGAGGCAGTAATATGTATGGTAGCTGCATATATACATATAAAACAGAAGTTGCACAGATAGATTTGAAGGCTATTTTTCAACAAATAGTTTACTGTTCAGAATCCAAACTCAATACAGTGAAACTTCGTTTATCACGGGGGCTATGTTCCTTCCGTTCCATTTGGACGACATTGTGGGTTTTGTGGTGGAAGGAAATTTGTAAATGTAAATTTGTCAAGCTGAACACATTCAGTAGTGGACAGAGACGAGGGATGGAGGAGATTGATTGACATTGCAAAACAAAACATTACCAAGGAAAGAGACATGTAATAAATCAAGCTTCATTTTGTAGTGTATAAAAACATCTGTGACCAAATTGTTTGTAATAATAAAATTAATACTACCCCTATTTCTCCCAAAAACACCTCTGTTTTGCAAAGGTTTATCAAAGAAATGAGGCAATGTTACATTATTGGATGGTTTTGATGTCATATTGGTACAATCCTTGCAAAAAGGAGGGAAACTGAGGCGTGTGGGGAGTGGCAGAGAGTCTTCAAGGAACATCTGCTGTTGTGGTTTGGACCATAATGTCCGACCATCTGCTGGCTTCCTCTCACCAAACAATAACATCACACTTTTCGTCTCTCAGCTCCTTCACCTCTGTCAACGTCTCACAGCCAGTCGCTCTCACACCGCCGCAACACAACCTCTCTGCAACATACACTCATATGACCCACAAACATCTCACCTGCTCACAAACGACACCTTAACACCAGCTACACTCTCCTGCTGCCCACGCGTTCATTTACCTCTCGCTCTAAAGCGGCTACTTCTAACTTGTTATCTGGCCGGGGGGGTGGCAGAGGGACAAGGGAGAGGCAGGGTAGGTGAGAGATTAAAAGCATAGCAGTGCCACCACAATGAGGCAAGGCCAGTGACAAGACACCAAAATAGCAACATACAGATATGGAGGGGAAACGGAGGAAACAAGGCGGAATGGAAGAAGACTTAAGGAAAGAGGTGAATAAGGAGAAGTCAATAGAATGGCGGTAAATGGAGGAGAAAATTGCCTGATTGTTATCCCTGGCAGCTGATAGTGGTAAGAATTAAATTGTGGGTTTTTTTATTGCTTTTTTCAATTTGAGTGTTTGAACTTAGAGGATATATCGGAAAACCTGTTGAGGAACAACAGTTCTTATACATCTCGATTAACAAAGAAAATCAGTTTTAGTTCTCTTACTTGAACTCAAATCAATATTATGATAAATAATGCGACAAATGCAGTGAGTCAGCTCATGTTTCACATAGGGCCACTGCCTACTTTTTGGAGCCTGAATGTCAAAGTTAAACAAGTGTTCATATTGTCTGTACTCTATGGAATTTTGATAATGTATCTAAAAATGATACATCTGTTTTTTTCAAAAATTGCACACTGTATAGCTTTACTGCATGTCATTTTCTCTGTGTGTGTGTGTGTGTGTGTGTGTGTGTGTGTGTGTGTGTGTGTGTGTGTGTGTGTGCACTGCTGACCTCTCCTGATGACAGAACATTGTTCATGTACTCCAGGAAGGACTCGTCTTTGATTTCGTTGTCGGTAAAGATGAAGCTGATGCCTTTCCCATGCTGGCCTGCTGTCCTGTAGAGACCCTTCAGGTCGTCCATTAGGTTGGCCGTGTTGTACGAGCTACAGAACAGCAAGGTATCAATTAGTGTTCTCTGCTCAACAAAACAGCCTGAGAATTTAAGAGAAAAAGCACAGCTTTTGACATCAGTGTGAAAAAAGCTGACTAGAGATCAAGTGTTGGTCTTGTGACACACATGGAGGTGCCAGTGACTGCTGGCCAGTCTGTCCTACTACAATATACATGTGTGAGATGGGAATTTGCATAGAGAGGAAAAACCCCAGGAAAGCCTTTAAACTACAAAATGAATAGGATAATAATCTTCAAACAGAATAATAAAACTGCTATAAAAAAAAGAAATACGAGGATTGCTTGCATGAAAGCAATGATAAAGGTCAATTTCGTGAATGAGGGTTGGCATGAGACAACTTAAAAAACAAAAAGTAGTTCCTGTATCGATGTGCATCTAAAAGTCAGCTGTCTCCAAGTATTTATGACGACGGCAGTGAAGAAAGCAGATGAAAAACACGCGAGGAGACACACACAATCGGAGGCTGCTTTCTCCAGAGATGGTTGCGAAGCCATGAGAAGAGGCATGAGGCTCATTCATATTAATAGCAAACACTAAAGCCTGTTCAGGGAAAAAGCCAAAGGGAAATATGGTGATGACAAATGCACATAGGGACTGAGGGAGAGAACCATTTGACAGGTCACGAGAGGAGCAGAGAGGCCAGACCGAGACACAGAAAAATGATGTACAAAATGTGCAGGAAGAAGCAAAATGACACTTTTGAGGCAAAGAAGATTTTTTTTTTGTCCTTTTGGATGAATCAACTCATCTAAAATGAGTCTCCGAGGGAAAAAGGGAAAAGGTGGTGTTCTGTTAAGAGAAGCCAAAGCTGTCAAGATTTTGTTTGAATGCATCATGTCCCTTCACTTGAATCATTCTGTCTGCTGCTCTTAAAGGATGAGTAAAGAATCAAACGGCAGAACTCGAACACTGGTTATATTAAATGGAGAAGACAATGGCAAGGAGCTGCAGGATTGATTTGTATTTTGTTTTTCATCCCCATTGTGAATAAAAATCTGTAAAAAGACTGGATTGGCTTCCTCCTATTCGAGATTGATAATTGATAACAAGCATTCAAAGCAGTGTAGAAGTAAACCTATTCTCATCAGCCAGCTTGCAACTACACAACAATCTACTAGGTTTTGCCGGTACTTTACATAAAACTGGTTATGTGGCAAGTAAATACTTGTTTTTTATGGTTTTCTTTTGCTTGAGCAGTTGTCTCGAAAAACCACACTGTATTTCTGACATTAAACTTGGCATTGTTTGAAACCAATTAACCATGGAGACAACTATGCATTTTGGGCCCATTGGCTTATCAATGAGAAATAATAGTTCTGCTCTCTGTCTGGGAATGAAAGCAAAAAATACACCATCCAAAATTGACATGAATATTTGATAGAATGTATTGTTATTACAATAGCTACTGGATGGTTAAGCCGGTCAGGCCAAGTCTGTGTACCGTGTGAGCGTGATCTGGAAGATCTTGTATCCAGCGATGAACGAGGCCAGTCTGGTCAGGCTCTGTTTGCCAGATCCCCCAACACCCACCAGCAAGGCATTCCCTCCTGGTGTTCGGATTATCCTCGACACCTGCACACATAAAGATACATCCACACAGAGTGAGGATAGAACAAGCGAGCATCTTTTCAGGAGTAGAGAAAAAAGGAGGACACCATCTGCGTGAGTCCATATGAATAAGCAAGCATTCAAACACCATGAATAACATGAAGTAAAACTGGCAGGAAGTTTGGGGGATTCAAGGATGTCTGACTCAAAGGCTGAACTGTGAGGGCATTAAAATAGTTCTTTTTGTGGAAACTTCACAAGAAAAGACGAAAAATAAATGAACAAATACCGCGATTTATAACTGGATGACACTGGATTCATATTTGTCTGAATACATAAAGAAGGTACTTAAATAATCGCAGAGTACCTTGACCAGATGTATCATTGCATCCTGAAAGAAGACCATGTCCATGCCTGTGCCCCTGATACTCTCATTGTAATGGCTCAGAAACATGTTCAGGCGATCCTTCAAACTCTCAAACGATTCAATGGGCTCGTACACTTTCGGCAAATCAAAGTCTGAATCTTCGGGTTCCTCCCCTGTGTGAAAAAAAAAAAAAATTGATATGGGATATAAATCCATGACACAACCAAAATTAAATAAAAAACATGTCTGTCTCCTTGTCTGATTCCACTCGCTGGTACCTGTAGCTTCAGGGGCGTCACGAAGAAAGTCAACAAAGTATCTTTCCACTTCACAGTCCAGGATATTTCTGTGCTCCTCGCCAAGGTCTTCTTCCACCACCGTGGCAAGAGCCTGGTCGAACCACTCCACGTCTTCTGGCATTGTGAATCGATCTGCTATCACCCGTTTGCACTCGTGCTTCCACAGAGCCAGCAGCACCTGGTGAGGGAAGTCTTCATGTTAACGTTTGGACAGCAGAGCCAGCATGTGCGCCTGAATCCAGTCAGGACAGTGAATACAAACTGGTGGCTTTGCAGGATTGTGATACAAAAATGGCAACAACGAAAAAAAATACTCTTAAGTCAGAGACTGTGGCATAAATCTACATTCAACGTTCCTGTTTTCTGGTTGACTGCTTTAACTGATTGATCGTGTCCAGTCTCGGCTTATGTTGTCAAAAGTCCTCTGAGTTGTGTTGCCTGGCTCAGCAGGGGATGCCAAGCGTGTTTGCTTGGATTCTGGGCAGCCCGAGGTACAAGGCATATTTCACTGTATTCAATTATTCAGCGAGGCCACAAACCAATAGGGAGTTAGCCACCTCAGCAGGAATTCAGACTGTGAAAGCAGAATTTTAGCTAGTGACGCCCCCCCCCCCCCACTCTCCTCCACAAACAAACACTTGTATATGTCTCCGACTATGTACACTGTCTTTTTGTCACAATACATCATCTCGCCATGTAGTGTGACTACAACAAAAGGAGAGGTTCTTTCTCATTCTGTCAGGCTCTCTGTGTTTAATAAGCAGTGCTGTGCAGCACTCTGTTGGGCAGAGTGCCATCTTTCCCTCCATGCTCCTTGCAGTTGCTCTCGAGCAGAAAACCGATGGGAATCTGATCACAGAACTGGGGTCATTTGGTTACTGTAAAACTAATTTTAGGATAACCCAAGTGTAGAAATAATGAAGTCTTTGTTGCCTTTGGGCTAATAGTGTGGTGAGATACAAGTTTTTTGGAGATGAATGTGATCTGATTCAGTGCGGATAAATAATAGATAAGTCTGAATTTAATCATTTTTAAATACAAGGCAGCAAAGTATTTCCGTGTCGTATGTCTTGTAAAAGTCATTTACTTGTTTGAACTGAAATCGGTAATGGTTTTAATATGTTTTCTACATGAGCAAAAAGAAACACATGCAAAAAGCACAGTTCAGTCTGACTCAGTACTTCAGTTTCTTTCCTGACCTGAACAGAGTCGATGACTTCAGCGTTGGTGCTGAGCATGCCTTGCCAGATCCTGGACAGGTCTCTCAGGTTGAAAATATAGTGGAACTTTGCAGGAGTCGGCAGCATCCGGACTTTAGTCAACTGCCAGAGGCGGCGAGTCAAAGGCACCAAGTGACGCACGGTGGTCTGAACCTCGCCGTTGAAACCTCGGTGAGCACAGAAGTGGCCCTCACCAATCACACCTGTGAAAGTGACAGAATCGGTTATACATCTTCTTAAGAACTGAAATGGCTCGAAAAGACTCCATGAGCTCGTTTTAATGTGCACCAATAGGCATAGGTAACTCTTGCACCCACCAAATATCTTGTCTATGGAATCATTGGAGGGCAAAGTACAGTTGAAGATGGAGAACTGCCGTTTGAGTCTCTGTGGTATGTCATTACGGCCTCCGCCTGGATGGATCATCGCTGCCAGGAACTGAACGTCTACGATATTGGTGAACTCTCCGGGTTTCTCCAGATTGAAGAACCCATTCTGCTCCATCAGCTGCCTGACGATCTCATTTGTCACCTACGTTGGAGGAGGAAAAACCCTTTAAGCTTAAATCAAAAGGTGTCCCTCCCATTCCTTATGCTGGGATAGTCATGGGATTGCGTTGTTTTCCTTATTCAGTCCATAAAAATGTGACAACTTCAAATGAAATCATTTGGGGGTAAATTTATTATAATAAAAATAGTCTCAAACCTGGTCTCCCCATTCATTGATGACAGGCATGTTGATGTCATCAATGAAAATGGACATTTTCTTCCCAGCTGGAGGTCCATAAGTGGTTCCCATCCTCTTGTCAACATAGCTCTCAACTGTCCTCTGAAAGGAAAACAAGGAGCAAAGGGGAGAGAGAAAATAACACAGTGATGAATAAGACATGAAAACCGGTGGAGAGAGAAAGGCAGATCTTCTATGTTCCCTTGAAACACAACCCAGTGTGACAGCTTGATAAATGTGCAGCTCACTAAACAGACTGGTCCTGATTTACCTGGAACATGAGTGGTGTGGTCGCAGAGGAGAAATTGAGACTCTTTCCCATGTGGGTCTCCGGGTCGTATTTTGACATGTAGCCCTTGATAATAACAGTCTTGGCAGTTCCTTGCTCCCCAATCAGTAAAACAGCCTGGAACAACAAGCACATTTCTCATGAGTCTTCAGCTTTGTGAAGAATGAAATATAGACACACACATATGCACATATCTCTGCAGGTCTTTCTTATTTTATAATGTGTGATAAAATGACAAATAGATTGAAATATTTTCTTTACTTGAAGTACTAAACTGCTGTCATTTTAGAAGATCCAACCCTTGAAATAACACACAAGAATGAGGTTATGCACTGAACATACGATGCAGAGGCTTTTAAAGAGCAGACAAAGATACACAGTATGTACATATATTATAGTGGAAGAAGATACTCTCTAATAAGTCAAACATTTCTGGTCGACGACGGCTCCCATGGAGGAGCTGGATGTTCCTCATCTCCCAATGTTGGGGACTTGATCCCAGCTGAAAGGCTCATGTGCCAACGTGTCCTGAGGCGAGACACTGAACCTCAAATCACTGCCAGTTCCTGCCATCGTCCTATTTGTGTGTCTGTGTAGCTCGGTAAAGTATAAAGTGTTCTGAGGCAGCTTCAGCAGTCAAGTAAGCACTCCATACAGGATACATCTTATGAGCATCAGTTTCTGTGGTTATACTGCAGTTTTTTTATGACTATGAGAAAACAGTCAAATGTCAAGGCTTGTTGGTGGGGGCTCAGTGTGTCAAAAACAGCGAGGGATTATTAAGGCCACCACCTACATACAAACAAAACATTCACGTAAGCCTTTGAGAATGTGTGGAAACAGATATGATGGTGAACGTTCCTCCATAAAGCTCCGGGTCCTGCACCTCTTCAGAAGCGAGTGAGTCACTGCTTTAATCACCAGAGAGGAGCATTTCATCACATGACTGCTTTATACAATACCATCAACCCAATGACCCCTCACAATTTTTCTCAGCTATCATTTTCTGAGCGAATGCTTACACATGTGTCTCGGAACACGATACTGCAAACAGAGACGAATTTGATGGTAAATTCACCTTCCCCTGCTTGGCGATGGTCTGAATGAGGAAGTCTGTTCGAACATTGTCCACATTAGGAACCAAGATGGAGCTGTATTCTGGGGTGAAATCAAATGGGTAAACGTATTCATCCACTCTGGTGCTCCAGTGGACCCAATGACCTGAAAAAAAAAAAACATATGAAAGAGAAAGCCCATCATGAGATTAGTTCATAACACAATTATGAAATCTTCTGCATTTCACCCTTCAACCTATTGACAGTAAAAGTGACATTAATTTAAAGTGAATCTGTTCACAAATGCAGGCTCACCATCTGCAGTGACATGGTAGTCGAATATGGTGCCTTCACTGTCAGGGGGAATGTCCGGCAGGCTGAGCTGGATACTGCCATTAGCTCTTAGCCACATCTCCAGCCTCCTGCGATCGTCCAGCTCAAGGAGGGCTCCGGCGCTCCACATCAGGGAAAAGACGTACAGACGCTCCAAGTGAGTTCTTGATAACTCACCACACTGCTCCTGTAGGAAGGCGTGATTTTGATAACAGGAACTTTGGTATCTAATCAAACAATTCAAAATCCAAGGAGGTGAAACAGGAAACATGACGAGTCAGCGTTTTCAGCTTTTTTGATAAATTGGGTTCTCAATCTCTTCTTCCACTGCTTGAACATAGATGTGACTGTAAAGACAGAAGGCATAAAAAATGTACCATTTTTGGAAACAGAGAAAAATATTCCCAGGAGTTCATGGGGTTTTTTTCCATAACAAGTTAAACAATTTTTTTAATTATCAAAAAATTGGGGTGCATTGAATAGGTACTACTAACAAGGATGAATAATTGTGCAATGCCAGTTTAAATGGCCTGAAGAAGAGCAACCTATCCCGTCCTTCCTGCACATACAAGCTCCTAGGTGGCATTTATTATTCCATCTTTTATGCTCGATGTTTACTTCGCTCTTCAAGTGCATTCAGTCAATAGGATACTATTATGGAGCATCTCTTGAAGCAAAAAAAAAAATTCAAATGGTTTGTACTGATAAACTGTACATTTCTGCTTTCAGCTCAGCCAGACGTCTGTTTTGGCAGCATGACTGAAACACTTTGTCATTAAAATATACAGTCACAGCCGTGCGAGTTCCCACAGGTGAGACCTGAGACCAGCTGTGGCCTTACCTTTGATGGTATAAGTCCCTGCAGCATGTTTATGCACTGCATGATAATAAAGGCCTCCAGCATGTCCATCTTGAACTCTAGTGACTGCACGCTGAAGCGGTACAGCTCCGAGAAGGAGGAGGAGAAGAGCTCCCGCAGCACGTCTGCCTCCTGGGGGGAGCGTTTCTTCAACCAGCTCTGGAAGCAGAAACCCATCACTGTGCTCAACTGGGACTCAAGTGAATTACATTAGGTGCATTTCTTTCTCAGTGAATTCCTTCACCTCCAATATGGGGCTCCAGCTGAGAACAGAGGAGCTCATGAACACCATCCCATTGCGAGAGACGGTGGCTGGGGACGCGTTGTCAATATTGTGTGGCTCAAAGACCACCTTACAGTTGGGAGCCATCGGTATGCGATCGCCGTTAGCCAGAGTGAGCGTTCTGTTGTCGTCCAAAACTGAGTTGAGGTTTTCTATCCAGATGGCATCCACTGGTCCATCCAGCACAATCCAGATGTGCTCTCCTGAGAGAGAAAGCAGTCACATCATTTGTTTACGTGAACAATAAAATGATATGACTCTGTGCTTACACCTATCTGTGGAGTGATGCTTGACTCTAGCTGTGTAGTCACTTTGAAAAAGGAGCTTCACACTCAGAGACAAATCTGAATATGTGACAGGAGTATAATGAAAAACAATTTAGACAAAAAATGGCAGTTTATGTTCAGATCAAAAAGGTTTAATGTTTTACATGTGGTTTAACAATTTAGCAATTAAGATAGACCATTATTCTTCTATGCTCTTTAGCTTCGAGCGACTTTATTTACAGTACAGGTTTAGCCTGTTTGCAGTCATAAATTTCAATAAGCTGCACAAGTAAGCGAGGAGCTCTTGCAAGAAAGCACAAAACTACACACGTATGGAATCCTCCTGAGTTATGCATGCCAGCATTTGAACCTATAGATGCATATTTGCCCCATAAAGGCAAGCACTCATATATTTGCAGATTTCACCACATCTATTTTTAATGCTGCGTGTGGCTGAGGTCTGAACAGGAAGATAAAACAGCCACTCATTGTGCTTTGAACTATAAATGCAACAGTTTCCTCAGACTGATACAACATCATGAAATTTTACAGGAACCCTTTCCCAGGTTCGTCCATTTAACTTACCTAATAGCAATACAGTTAGTTTGTGAGCTCGTAAGCAAAATATAATAGCTGGTAAAACAGCAGGTAACAAGATAGCTGCCTCGTTTGATTAATAGCAAACGAGCAAGCAGATAGATCTATCAGATCGATACATCTATGAAAGTCGTCTGACCTTTCTTGGCTCTCAGTGTTTTCCGCCACAGTGTAGAAAAGATGCCGTCCGTCCAGTCGTTTGTTGCCACATCCAGCCGACCAAACATCTGGGGTGCTGTGATGGCTTTGGGGTTCATGCGCATCTCTCTGTGAGGCTGGCCACACTCTGAATAAAGTATTGA
>JAUESE010000010.1:8769795-8783388 GCA_032274725.1 Malacoctenus triangulatus
ATCTGGGGTGCTGTGATGGCTTTGGGGTTCATGCGCATCTCTCTGTGAGGCTGGCCACACTCTGAATAAAGTATTGAAAGACACAGATTTTGTATTAGAAAATAAATATCGACG
The DNA here is from genome assembly GCA_032274725.1 of Malacoctenus triangulatus. Lineage (NCBI taxonomy): Eukaryota > Metazoa > Chordata > Actinopteri > Blenniiformes > Labrisomidae > Malacoctenus > Malacoctenus triangulatus. The sequence continues at coordinate 8,769,910 of JAUESE010000010.1, forward strand.
GCAATCTCACACACACACAATGGGGTAATTCAAAAAGATGTGTGCAATGGAATACACTTGAGTAGTTTGCTCATTATTGCCAAAACCTAGGATGCAGTCACCTCGATTTCAGCACACACTTGCGCATCTGTCCCTGACTCCCCAATTAGAAACTTCTCTGCAGTGTTTTTCTGATGCAGCCGTTCTATGATCCTCTGAATGGAACCTTTTGGGGCGAATAAACTCCTCACTGTCAGCTGTCTACAGTGTATGACTTTGTGATCATCTCTCAAAAGTTTTGTGACTGTACACCGAATTTGCACTTTCGCCTGCATGGCACAAGTCAACAACCCAGAAACTTGTGCGCAAAGAAATTTCAGTTAACTTTCCCAATTATTGCTCCAACTTGAAGACATGTTTGTGTAGATTTTTTCCACTGGGGAAAACAAAAATCATTGTTGAAATTATTCAGACACAACACGAAATACTGCAATTGCTTGTTAGTGTTCCATTCTTGATCCCAATGCTTTCCTCTCCGGCTTGTTTACTCTCGTTGTCAGCCACTTGTACCTGACACCTCGGCTGCACATAAGCTAGTTCTTGAGTTAGGTATTAAGTCAGGAAGATGACGGAAGGGCTAAAATCAACATAAATGCAACAGAGACATTGGGAAAAAATCCGACCTGTCATAGCTTTCATCAGTGTGTGTATACAAGTTGTCTTTCCGGCTCCGCTGGGACCCAGAGCCATCATTCCGTGTCGGACTCTCTGAGTCTCGAATAACTGGATCACCTTCAGCTTCCAGGGAGGGTGGATGATCAGACCTGCGTCCTCAACCTGAGGCAACCCAAAAGGTACATTTAAAGTTACACAATTACATGTCAAAGTGCTGCTGCAGAGATTTTCCCAATGATACGATTCAGACTTGATATACTCCTGCATTGAGACTCACAGATATTCAAGAGCATGTAGCTACAAATGGGATTTTTTTGAAAAATATGGTAAAAGTACAAATTAAAAAGCTGTAGCACTTAGCTGACATTAATGGTATCTATTACTATCCATTTATTCTGCACAATATGTTCCTCTAATGCTTAAGACCTCTGAAAAACAGTCAGTCCTCCTTCAAGTCTTTTTTTCTTTTTAAGAGCGAATTTAAAGATACAAAAGATTCACAGCCAATTAGGCTTTTGCCTGGCTCTGCTTAGCCTCTTCATTTCTCTCCCTCACTCTCCGTTCATTTCTTTATTTTCTTTGGTTTTTTTCTCGCTTGCGTTGTCGTACGGCTGAAAACTCAAGCCAACCTGGCAACGGAGTCATCCGTGACTCCCTCCTACCTGCTTGTCGATGGCAGCTTCTAATTCAGGGTAGCCTGCTTTATCAAGCTGGATGCCTGGGAAGAGGTCTTCAATCAAACTGAGGAAGAGTGGCTCATCCTCATCGATCTAACGAGACACGAACATGCATCACACATTCAAAGAAACAAACAAAAAAAACACACTATAGAGTAGAATTCATACTTAATTGTGACCCTGCAACAATTTCGTTCTGAAATTACTGTTTGTCTTTTTCATTCCCAAATTTATCAGTCTATCTTCATCTCTGTGACTGCATTTAGCATCTAATTACATGACAAAGTGGGTTCTCTTTTCCATTTTTTTATATAGTTGCTACACTCACCAGTTTGGAGAGATTCATGTCCCTGAGGACCCTCATGACAATGGTGGACTCTGTGTCACTGGGGTTGGCTCGCTTGGCTGCTCCCAGTGTTCGCAGAACTGACAGGATGTTCCGCAGGCCAAAGTCATAGTGAACCTGCACAGTCACAAGCAGCACGTTAGATACATTTAACTGTGGTGCCATGCACAACATGGTGCTGCATGAAACCCAGCTCAACCCTGGCTGACTCCCTCCCTCCACACACACCTCTGATTACTCAATTCAGCATTACTCAGTTCAGTAAAGACAAGGACTGACTCAGTGCTCCTTCCTCAACGTGACCACCCAGAGCACAAAGTCAATAAATGCAAACATTTTCTTTGTTCATTTATATCAGATGAGGCAAAAATGACACACACAGGCTCTCGTCACTTATTATTTTTGTTGTCCAATTACAGTCTCTCATCAAATTTGATGGGAGGACAGAGAGTTTTGCATGAGGGGCTGCACATGCATGAACAAAACGATGTAGCAATGTCCTTATGGTGTGTGCAAGAAAAAGGTCGAATCCTCAGTTGACACCACTTCAGTTTAAGTAAGGCTCTTAAAATAAATGTATCCATTGTTTCACCTGTTTGGAGAGTTGTTCCTCACACAGCTTGTACAGAGTGAAGAACTTGCGAGCCAGCTCCATGTTGTCTATAAAGCCACAGCTGGCCAGTTTGACCCGAATGATGATCTGGCGGTCAGGAACCATCATGGCCACCGAGCGGAAATTGATCTTCAGGTTTTCCGGAAGCTCCTGGCGGCCTGCATAGCCCGGGTTCTGTTAGAGATGAAAAAGTAAGCAGCACTGCTGAAATAAACTACCCGGTATGCCACATAACAAAGTACAATGCACATAGTTTCACTCAACAACATATTTGGAGCTCTTGGAGTCGTAAATCATCAAAGAAATGCATAAACTGAAGATAACTGCAGGGGCAAAAACATACAAATGTTGAATTAATTCATTTGAAGCTGTGCAGCTAAACGGGATCAGTAATTTCAAAATACATGTGCATCACAAAAAGTCTCTTTTCTCATGCTCATGATAAAGTTTAGAATATAATGATGTGCACAGCTTTCAGCTTGTTACTGTAAATCCCAGTGCACACAGCTCAGGTCCAATGATCCTCTGAGCCCATCTGATTACTGTGCCAACATACACATGTGCATGTACAATGTATATATATGCACAGTTGTGAAAAGACACACTTGTGCAAAGATCCTGAGGTGATGGGGTTAGTCTCTTCACCACAGGAAAGGATTACTTGGTTTTCCTTTTAATGACTTGCTTTGGGAAATCAACTGCACCGAGGAGAGGAAGTCAATTCCCACAAGAAGAGAGATAATAAAATAGATAATTGGTCCTGTAACAGTTCTTCATTTTAGTGGCCTAAGGAAAAGCTTTGTGACAAATATTTTGCTAATCAATTCATTGTTTTGATTAAATCTGATCCATTTTGTTCTCTGTTATAATAGCATGCAGGTGTTTAATGTTGGATGCTTTAAAGCAAGACATTTTAGGCTTCATCTCTGGGAACCCTTCAAGCTTTAAGAGCAAACTAAAACTTCTGTAACAACCCTTGCATTTATATTGTACAACCAAGTTAGTAAAATATAAATAAGTCCAACTGAAGAAAAAGGTAAATTGTCATTATGTAATAAAGCCGCCTTGTTTCTTTTTATTGAATGACTAAGAATACTTTTCTTTATGTGTGAAGACGAAGCTGGATCTTTGTCTTCCTGACTATTCATAGGTTTATATATTTTCATATTAGAGGTGGATGTTGTAAGATGTTCCATTTATCTTTAAAGCAACAAATAGACTGAGGTGACATTGACTGACGATCAGTGAATAAACCAAGAAAGCAGACTTTCTTTGACTTAGTTAGAAAGAGAGAAGAGTTAATCTCCTTGTTTTCAGTCTGAACACTCTGAACATGATTATGAATGAAGACTGCAGCCTTTCTATGTGTGTTTTCTCTATTGGGGTGTCGGTATAGTTATGTCACTGACCATAGTGAGAAAAATCCCAAACTCGGGGTTCATGTCCACATTGTCCCCGTCAGTGAAGATGAAGTTCTTGCGGCGCTCCTTCTTGCAGGTGAGAACTATGGCAATCTGCTGGGCGGCCACTGAGAGCACTGGAAGGTCGATCCGGTTGAACTCATCAAAACAGCCCCACGATCCAGACTGAGCCAGGCCTGAAGATCAAACACACAAGTGATCCTGGTGCACAATTACTGACATTGATCTTACGAATATCTTGGTCTTTGGCACATCTTACACGCTCCATCAGGGAAAGAGCTCATTTGCTCCGGGAGAATTCTGTGTTATGTGTCCAAATCTCACCTTTGAATATTCTTCCCAAGCCTCTGAAATCCATCTGATCAGAACAGTTGAAGACCACAACATACTTTCCCAAGCAACGTCCCATGTCTTTGGTTGTCTCCGTCTTTCCTACATTTGTTTTAAAATCAAAAGGAAACAATGTCACACACATCTACAATCTGACAAACAGTCTCATATGGAATCCCATCACTCAATTCCCAAAGATCAAATAAATGAACATAATATGAGACATTGCTGAGTCTTACCTGTCCCTGCTGGACCAGCAGGAGCTCCTCCCATGCTCATACCAAGAGCCTGAGCCAAGGTGATGTAACACCTATTCACAAAAAATCCCACACAAAATTATCAACAGATTCATTCCTTAGAAAAATATTGTTATTGTACTGTTTCACAGTCTTGCCACACAACATGAAGAGTCCTGGTTTGATTTTAGCCATTTCTGCATGAAGTTCTGCATGCATTTTTTTTCTGTGTGCAGTGTTTTTTTCTGGGTGTGGTCAGTAACTCAAACACTCCAGAGAGTATTATGTGAAGTGTTTATTCCTAATGCATGTGTCTCTCTGTGCTTGCGTCGTGGCTGGCCACCTGGCCAGGAAATATCATGCCTTCTGACCATTTGTAACCACTGTTATATAAAGCAGCATAGAAGGTGGATGGACAGACAAAGGTTATTGTCACAGTTCATGTTTGGTGCCCTGTCGTGTCCAAACTCAATAAAAAACATTCCATTTGATTCAATACCAGGAGGCTGGAGGTCACACACAGCAACAGAGCACCGCCATTGAAGCGACTGGGGAGTGCAATGAGTTGTGAGTTGCTCAAAGACCCTTCAGCATGAAGAATAACCGACACCAGAACGTCTTTGTATAGTTTGCATTAGGTATTTCATGGTAAAGGGGCCCTTGTGACATGTGGTCTGTTCTTTAACAACAAGTCTGAGTACTGCCATAAAAGAGAGGGGGAAAAAAACATTTTGAGGTCATCTTTTGCTCCAATATTAAAACAACTATACCTTTACTCGTTTTTAGGTCTGACTCAGTGGCAGAGAGGATTAAAAGCAACAAAAAACACGAGCGAGTGACCAAGAGGAGGAACAAAGAAAGTGCATACGAACTTGAAGAGAATGAATCAGATTTTGAAGCAGGGCAAGATGGCAGTGAGAAAACCAGGGCCGTCTCGCCGCCTTCGGCCACGAGGCCAGCGTGCCACTTCACGGGAGAGAGCGGCCGTCTGATGTATGCTGGGAACTCCCTCCCTGCTGTTGTCCCTTTGCATCTGCCTCTCCTTGTCTCTCATCCTTTTTTTTCTCCCTGTCTCTTCTCGGTGTTTTTTCAGCGAGAGCTCTGCCTCCCTCTCCCTGCCTCACTCTCTCGGTCCTCTCTGTCAGTCATCGCTCCTGTCAGTGACAGAGGTGATGATCATGGTGTGAGGGAGCCTGCTCCTCCTGGCTGATTTCCTCTCCTCCCACCACCAACACTTGCTCTGCGAGATCTGCTTCACAAATCTAGTCTCATTAGTCAGCCAAGAAAAACAGAGTGGATCTCATTTGACATGATCTTGTGGTAATCTTTTACCTGACACAAAGTTAGTAATACCCCTCTGAGGCAGCTTCTCAAAAAAAGAAATTTGTTATTCGAGGGATTTCCCTCTTTTCCACCGAATGATAAAAATCTGTAATGACTAGTGCAATCCTCTCTCACGAGTATAAATTATTAAATTCCTGTCATTGTTTCTGAGTGACTGCACAATGTATGAGGTGAGGCGCCTAAAGCATCGAGGCATTATAAAAAGGAGGACACCCGATAAGGCAGGTTTATAGGTTTACATATAGGTACTGGTAGAGTCGGATTTTGCAACAGAAACTGTGCTGTGCTGGGGTTTTTTTAATAATTGCTGTCACAGCAATTATTAAAAAAAATATTGTATCTTTTTAGTGCTCAGACATGATCAAAGACGACTCTATTATAAGCACCACAGGTGATGGCTGCAAGGTAAAGTGCTTAAGGAGGTTTTTGAGATCCAACATCTTGCCAAAGAAAATTCTGACACACTGAGGAGGTCACAGGACGAACCACCAACCTCAGCGATTCAAAGGTTAAACCTCATTAACTGGTCCGTGTGTGTCATGAGCTGCTCTTCACCTGTCCGTCAAAGGTGTGATGACGAGCCTTTCGGTGCAGCCCAAGAATTCGTTCTGGTAGACGAAGCCCACGTCTGTGATGTTGATGATCATCTTGTCAGAGTCCTCGTTGAAGTAGAAGCGGCACTGCTTCAGCCACTCGAAGTCATTGGGGCTTTTGATGTGCAAGCGACACTGAGAAGAGAATAAGTAATGTTATGACAGAAAAAAGGAGCGCAGAAAGCAGCGCGTGGAAACATAAATGCAAGGAGGAGGCAGAAAAAAGAAATGTAGACAGGAGATAACAGGTGGGAAAAAAGTTAGTGAAGGACGCCACTCAGGAGGTGAGAGAAGAAAGCAGGATAAAAGAAGACAGGGGTGGAAGGGCAAAATTCATGAGGGGCATTAGATGGCAGGAAGGTCGCATTAAAAAGGTAGAAGAAGAAGGAGTGGTGGGGAGAGAGTGGCGATGAAGGAACAGAGGTGACAGGCCAAGGGGGGAAAATGTCCTGAAAGGGTGACGGCTGGAAAGAGCCAGTCAGACAGAGGCGGAGAACAGACAGGTGGACAAAGAAATATTATAACGCAGAGGAGAAAAAGGAATAATTAGAAGGATGAAGGTAAAATAAGAGAGAGGAAGTGCAGAAAGGAAAAATATCTAAAGACAAAATAAATAAAAAGGAGGATTGCATTGAAAATAGGTGTCTTTACGCCTTTCATTTTCACATTTGACGCTTCCAATAACTTGTAGTTCTGCAACAGTCAAACACACACGGAGAAAAGAAAAAAAGGACAGAAGCACTCTCTCCTCTAAAGCTTGAAATCTTTAAATTCTCAACTGTTGTCAAAGAGTGTGTTGGTGAGGTTGTTTGTGTTCACCGTACACACTCAGACTGAAGAGGAAACTCAAAGACAGCCCTCACTGCTATTAAAATACTTTGGGAAACATTTGACAGAAGGAGGAGAGCTCTTTGCAGTAAACATGTTTGTTGTTCGTAGCCCTGGAGAGTCTAAATATCAAACATGTCCTACACAGTGTCTGCTCTCATGAAAGGGGATTCTGGGATCCTGCACTTATTTAAGGCTCCACATGTAACGCTCATACTGACAATTATTTTCCAAAGGACTGTTTACAGTCATCCTATGCTGTGCTGTCGGATCGAGTAAAAAGGTAAGCAAAATAATCAGTGAGCCACAGCTTGTCCGGTTTAATGAATGCAGCTTTTAGCAGCTTTTTTTGTTGACTGAATAAAACAGGGCACTAGAGTATTGTCTCACAACTGCCACCCAAAGCACAAAAGGGCATTACTTTAAATTTTGTATAAGTTTCTGCATCTTTGGAGAAGGAGAATGTTTTCTGTTCCTGACAATAAATCAGCTTGATCAAAATCAGATTGGTAACATGCTCACCAGGTCATCAAAAATGTCCCTTTGGTGCACATGAATCGTGATGAGGGTCTCGTACTTGGTCCTCTCCACAGCCTCCAGGTCTCTTGTTGTCATGTCGATCAGCGTGTTCAGCAGATCAAGGAAGAGCTGGTTGGTTTTCGTCATTATGCGGCGGTCATATCGGGCATTAGTCAGAGCCTCCTCAGCGTCCCTGGTCCATATCATCTGGATGCCCAGTAAACCCACCTGAATTGGGGACATGAACATCATTTGATGCCCTGAAACTTCTCATACGTACCGATGGCTCTAAAACACGAGGACATTTGGAGATGCACTGCTTTGAATCCAGCCAAGACCTACTTGAGCGGGAAACGAGTTGAGGAAGTCAATGAGTTGAAAGCCGGAGTCCTGGATGGTCAGCGCGGCATGACGGATGACCAGGTGCAAAGACCTCTGGGATTCTTTGAGTAGAGCATTGAGCCACACCTCCACGTTCCCCTCGGCTGTGACGGGACGCTCCAGCTCGACAGTCTCCCCCTCCCGAGACGCCACAGCGAGAATACGGTCGTATACCTAAAGACGGAGACGTTTGATCTACTAGTGTAATGAAGCGTTTTCTTGTTATTGTCATTTTCCGTCTGTGATGAAAATGTGTTGCATGATTTCTGCACTTCCTAAAATATTTTTTACATATGCAAAATCATCTACTTGCAGCTAAATTTCACCTTGTCGTGGAATCGAACACATTTGATGTTGTCAAACACATTGAGGAGGTGGGCCTGGATGGTGTGTGAATCGGAGGCCTGGCCAAGGATCTCCAGCAAAGCCGGGTCAGACACGAAGAAGAAACGGGGGAAGAGCAAACGCTTCTTCTCCAAATAACTGTTTGAATCAGAAAAAAAACACAGGTTATTTGACATATCCTCTACCAGCAGAAAGACAAGAAATCAAAAGGAGAAGCTCATCCCAGCAGATCGAGCATCCCAGCAAATCATCCCAGCAGATCGAGCAGGGAGCTCCGGATTAAATCCCACAACATACTGTTTGAAGGTGGTGAGGTAAAAAAAAAAAAAAAGAGCGAGTGCTCCACTCTCACCCTGTCAAAGACTTCTGGCAGATCTCCAACTGTTCAAGCAGGTGAGGAAGCAGCTGTCCCATGGTCTCATCTCCCACACATGACTGCACCACGTTGGGCATTTCGTGGGCTCGCATCATAATCTTCACCCAGGATTTGTCAATGTTGGAGAAGCGCTTTGCTTCCTGAAAAAAATGGACTCATTCATAAAGGTTGATTCATTTGCTGCTTGTACTTTTTAAACTCTGAATTAAATAGCAGGAAACTGTTTTGCTTCACAGACCATGAAATGCAAAACAGGTGAAATTATGGATAATTATAAAGGGCATGCGGGTGATACATCACATAAAGCATCAGTGCCATTTTAATTCAGGGGATGTACAATGATTAGACACTAGATTGGAGAAAGGAATAATGATTGTGTTTGCTGCACGCTACCTTCGGCAGCTGTTTGGCGATGTCTCCACCCACAAACACGGCTTCCAGATAGATCCAAAGATTCTGGACAGTCATCCAGTGTTCAATGATATCAGTTGTGTTGGAAAGATTCTGGACCCACTTCTGGATCTGGGCCTTAAATGGGGTGTTGTACCTGAGAGACAAGGAAATGGAACTACATTCTTCTGGCCTGTGCGGTCACAACATGTTTCATGTTTTCACTTCCTGACCATGACAACATTGAGGATCAGCTTGAGGGTACCTGTTGCTCATAAGAGACCCTAGCATCATCAGGCTGTCCTCCATGCTGGTGATGATCTCTGATGTGCTGTCGCCTCTCAGCAGCAGCTCCCCGCGGGTCTTGAAGTTGGCAAATGTGAAAGTCTTGTTGTCCCATTCAGCGATCACTTGCTTCAGCTTTTGCTCGATGTCTCGTTCTTTCACCGCGCTGATGCAAATGTCCTGAATAAGATAGTCAGCGTAGAAGACTCATTGAAGAAAGATTCTGGATAAGATCATTGATTTTTATGTACTGGTCGATTGCTGTTCAGTCTCACCTCTATTTCCTCCTTGTACTTGAGTAGAGGAGCCTCCATGATGTTTCGCAACTTGAACGTTTCAGTTTCCACCTCAAACGTATGACCAGTCACCTGCACCCAAAGTCACATGATGATAGATTTTAACATTTTAAATTCTTCCATTACAATTTCCTGGCCATGTCTCATTCACCTCTGTGATTCTCTTCCAGTGACGCGTCATCATGGCTTTGTTGGTCATGAGCTCCAGTAGGGGGCAGCACTCGCTGAACTCATCGATAGTTTTCTTCAGGTCCAGGAAGGCCTGCCACTCCTTCAGAGCCCGAGGAAGCTTCCTGCACCTGGTTACCAAGAGAAGACCAGAGCACGAGCATGTTTGGCTTGGAGTTAGAAATCTATTTGAGGAAAAAAGTAACTGAGTGAACAGTGCTTTTCACAATAGGTCAGCAGCAATGGATATATGTACAAATATTGGAGATTAAAGATGCTAAGTTGACTTGCAAAAATTAGTTTGGATATTTGGAGCTTCTCCAGATCACTTCTGAGGACGGCTAGGGGCCGTAAACCACTGCTTTAGATGAGGAATCTGCAATGTTTTGGTGATACGAGTTGCTTGAGTTTAGGTACAGCTGCAGGAACAAGTCTTTTCTTTGTGAGAGTTGTGATATACAATATATAACTTTAGTTCGCTCGTCAGATAGTTTCTGACCAACTCTTACTTTTGTCTTGCAACTTAGAAGGCTGAAACTCAACTTGAACAAAGAGTTTGGAAGTTTCCTTCAACCATAAAAGTAACAACATGTATCTTTGCTTCTCAGTTGTTGCACCACTTTGCTGGCTGTGAAACAAGCAGAAAGATGCCCTCAAAGTTTGTTCAAGGAGCTCTCAAGTCCCCTGTCATCTTTGACGATCACCGAGTGAGCGAACTTGTCTGAAGTTTCACCTCGACATGAAACACAGTTCAGGAGTTCAAGCAGCAGTATCATTGGGAACATCGGCACAGTGTTCCCAACCCAAAGCAACACGTTCAGAACTGACAGACAGCTTCTCTGCCAGAGGAAACAGTCACCCTGTCCTCCCGAACTCTTACGTCAACACATACGCCCCCTGTGACTACTAACTGCTCCTAACCTTCAACTACTTTAACACTGTCAGGAGAAAGACAAAAGCAGACATAATAAAAACTTTTTTTTTCCCTCTTCAGAATACTTTATCGAGCTTGCACTCTCTAAACCTTTTCCTCCTTACAGAAATGATGAGCAAAAACACTTGAGGAACACAGCGTTCACACATTGTTATGATATGCAAATATGAATGCTGAGAAATATTAACTCCCGTGCGAGGCCTGTCTACATAATCCCGAGGGCATGAATTCACGTATCAAAAAAACATGTTATTTGGCTTTGCTGTCTCTTTTTTTCAGTCAGACGTTGTTTAAGTCACACTATTACTGCAGCAGCATGACAGCTTGATTTGTATGCATGAGATCGACTTTCTCAGTTCACTTTCGTTGTGTTTGGGAGAGCGTGATCTCTCCAGGAAGCGCCTCACTATCCACTGCACTCGCAACTTAAGCACAGATGAACACAGCAGTGGAGGAGAAAAAACAAACAGTCCAAGACTGAACAGTCTGTTACTGGAGTTACAACGTGAAACAAATAGGCTCTCTCACCTTGTCTGGAAGTCTAGCAACTCATTATTGATCTTCTCAATATGGATGTCAGCCCAGAGGATATCGTGGTAACCATTGACTGTTTCGATGACGTTGTTGTAAAGGCCGTAGAGCTTCTGCAACAGAGCCAGCTGCTTCCTGATCTCCAGCAGCTGGGGATGCTGGGTGACAGGCAGCCCAAACAGTTCCTCCCCACCCGTGTAAGTGATGTATTTCCTGAACAGGTTGTCGAATCGGTTCTTTTGAAGGGAAGAAATGAAAGAACAGGAAATTATAAAATTTAGCAAAAATCACTTTCAGCTCAATTTTAAAGACATCCTTCTGTTTTCATTTTGATAAAAAAAAAAAAAAAAAAGTGCAAACGTGTTAGGAACCAGAATTTATTTTCGCCTAAACAATAACACACCTGAAACATGATGAGCCTATCACTGGCATCCTGGGGAGCTAGTCCCACCACCATGGGACCATCCTGCAGCAGATAGGAAAACACCAAGAATACACAATAAGTCTTTCTCAAGTCATGTAAAACATCCAAGATAAACTGACTCAGCCTCTTTCCATCTCTGTCTTTCTCTTTCTTGTTAGTACCTTGTCATAATCTTGGTAAAAGTGCTGACAGTCCTCCAGGAAGGTCTCCACATTGGTGACCAGTTCTCCCCTGAAGTTTGGCTGTAAGGCGACCAGCTCGTTCTGCACCTCTGTGCTCCGTGACAGGAGCTTTTCCCAGGTGTATCGCAGGGTGTCCACCTTATCCGCCTCCTCCTTGGCCACGCTCAGCTCATACTTATGGAACATGGCATAGGACTCCTGTGTGAGAGTAGAGAAATGCTAAACCATCCATCTGACGCCATGTCACAAATTAGTTGTTGTGAGAGAAAAGAAAGCACTGAGGCATGATTCGAAGAGTAGTTAAAAACAGTGAATCACACAAACTCCCATGCGGTACGTGTGAGTGATGTGAGTCTGTAATACCTCTACAGGTCCAACTTGAAAATCAATGGATATTTGGTGCTCCCTGATTTCCTTGAGTGCAGCCATGGCAATACGGATGTCATCCAGATCTTTGATTTGCCGGTTCAGCTTCTTCCCGGCTTCGTCCACAAACGTAAAGATCTGCTCCATCTCTGAGCGATATTTCCGATTACAGTAGAGTCCGTAATCCACCATCCAGTTCTTGGTTTCAGCAGTGAGCGACATCCTCAGGTGTGCTTCAAAAAGAAATAGGCATGGAAATGCAGAAATTTTGGGATTATGAGCCTAAAAGTGAAATCGTCAAAACTGAATGAATAATCCAACCTGTGAACATGGCCAAGGCTCCCACGGTGATGAACTCTGGCTCAGAGTTTATCTCCAGCTCCAGGTCTCGATAAAAGAGGATCTGAGTCTCAAATTCTGACAACAGAGGGCTTCCTTGGACAAATCTATAAAAAAAAAAACAACAACACAAAAAGCAGAAACGCTCTGACATGGTGGTTTTCTGAGAATGACAAAAACATTATCATTCGTTCACTTTCACATACTTCCGCATTGTGTCTTCACGGTCCTTTCTCCAAATGTGATGGTATCGGCTGAAGCGTTCTAAAGAGCTCACAACTTCCTGCAGAAAAAGAAAATTAAACTAACAGTTAATTTCGTTCACTTTAGCTTTAATATCTGGCAAGATCAAAACATGAATCTGATGAGAAAAATTCTCTTTTATTTCAAATACATATACAACAGTATGGAGCATCAATATTTGCATGATTTTTGACAAAAAAATGAATTTGTTGTAATGCACCTTTTTGGTGGAGGTGATGGAGGTGCTGAGAACAGACACCAGCTTGACTATCTCCTTATTCTCAGATACACTCTTGTGATAGTTTCTGGCTTGGAAGGGGATGGTCTGGATTACTGATGCGGATATATCCGAGGTGCTGCCATCTGGAATGCAAACAGTTTGGAGAGCAGAATGATCGCGTGACAGGCGAGATGTATGTAAACATTTACATTAGAGAGGAAAAGAGAATAGCATACACTATCTGATTTTTTCTAGAAATGATCATATCCTGGTTTATTAACCTTCCTCTTGTGTTAGCTTTCGGCTACCACCCCCGGTGTTAACGGGTCGGTTTCGACCCGTGTTTTAAATCAGCTGTAACATACACTAAGAACCATTTTTAACATTCAATTTGTTTCTCATTTCTTGCTGACATTGTTAGGCTTCCATATCTATGAA
>JAUESE010000010.1:8783656-8799281 GCA_032274725.1 Malacoctenus triangulatus
AATTTATGTGGATTTTGTATGCATTTAAAAATGAAAACGGGTCGCTGGCGACCCTAACACAAGAGGAGGGTTAAATGAATGTCCGCTTTGTTTTAGTTTGAATCAAAATACTTCCAATTACAGCCACAAAGAAATGATGTGATAATATAATTAATGTTTTTGTCTCCAAGTAATCAGACTTGTAGCCTGATTTAACAGCTGACAATGTTGAGAATCCTTTTTGATTTGAATTATATGGATTTGTCGGGAAAAAGGCTTATTGTTGAGTTTGAATCCAGAGTTAATCTTCGCTCAAGCTTCTCATCCTGTCATACCGGCCAGGCTCCTGTATGTTGTTGCTCCGTCTTCTGATTCACTCTCAGAACTGTCTGCTTTCAGAGCCGCCATCCGCCGTTCATTCATTTTTCTCTACAAATAAAACAAAAAAAAAAAAAAGTCAGTAATAAAAGCAGACTTCAGTGTTTGTTTGGTGGACTGACATCAACATTTAAACCAAGTGTTGGGCTGGTCATGAGACCCCACCTTGGAGATCCTCTCTTTGCTCCACTGGCTGACTCCTTTGCTGACACTGACCACACACTCCACTGCCCGATTGAGAGCCTGCTGGACGTCCTCCAGAGCTGGAACCATCGCGATGTTCGGGATGGAGAGGGTCACGTCGACTCTGAAGATTGCCTGCTGACTGTTGCTTTTGCCGCGGCTCGGGGAGTCACTCTCACCTGTGAGGGGGGGTAAAGTTACTGCATTTGGATGTGCTGCACAGACTGACAGTCCAGAGGAACAAAATGGCCTTGATAGATTAGAGTTAAAACATTTGAAGTTTTATTTTATCATTTCTAGCTTCCCCCCATTTTAATCACATTAGTGTTGATTGACGCTTAACCGAGAAAATTTAATCTAGAGTTTGACACTGCTTGTGAAGGGAAGGTTGATAGTAGATGACAGAACTTAAGACTGACCTAAGAAATGCACTAGTGAGGAGGTATGGATGCGCTTGCGCAGCATCTCCAGGGTGTTCCGTGTCACTCTGAGCAACGCATCCACATTCCGGTGGTTGAAGTAGGAGAGCAGCTCCTGGGCTTCCTCCTCCATCACTTCCATCAAATCCCTCTTCTTCTTCTTTCTCACCAAAGGCGAGGACGGGCCGACGCTCGCTGGTGGAACCAAGGTGTTTCTGGAGAAGAGGCGGCCCTCTGAGCGGCCCTCCTCCTCACCTAAAGGGATGACACAGTCACATCATGATTTGCATGAGCAACAGTTCCGCTCGGCCAATCACAATGCTCATTTCGATGGATCAGTCGTTATTCCCATTTTACACGACATCCTAAAAGAGCAAAATTATTTATGTCCTATCTTCTCTATTGATATTTCTTCTGACACTGACCTTGTATTTTCATTGCAGATGACACATGACCTCATCATGCAAGAAAATATTGGGTTACCTTCACTGTCGATGTGGTCAATAGTCTTGCTCTCGGTGCAGCTTTCCTCCTCCACTTTCTCCACCTCCTCTCTCTGATTGTGGTCGAAGTCCAGCAGCATGTTGATCAGTTCATTCGCAGCCTCCTCCACCAGAGAGCTCTTAACATGGAGATTCTGGGCTTGTCTAATGCACAGGTCCTACACATGTAAGCAAAGAACAGTTTGGGATTACCTGAGTTAAAAGTACATCTGCATTGTGATGTGTAGTGGGACCCTCTTTCAATTGAGAGCAAGGGAAGGTTGTGGTGACGCAAACCTGCCAGGAATACACGTGTTTGCGTTCACTCACTCTGGTGGTTAGAACAAACTCCTCACAGGTGACCGGCTCGTCCTCTGGCAGGACACAGAGTGTGGCCACACTCATCTCCTGCAGCACTGCATCTATCCTAAACTCAACCAAGTCATTCACCCTGTCCAACAAGAGCTCCAGGTCAACTGCAGCCCCAGAAAGACAGGAGAAATAAAGGACAAAGAAAAACAAAGTTTGAGTGCAAGCAGCAAAAAAGAAGTGTCAAATTTCCATTACTGAAAAAAAATGAATAAAAAAGTGGGCAGTGAAGATAAACAGTGGCGCGAGTGGATATGAAGTCATCAATGTAGATTTCATCACCTGCTGACTGTGCTGGGTTGCAGAATGAAGCGTCAGCATGTGAGACATTGATCCCTGTGGGTTTTTTTGCTTACCCAAGGCTTTGTCAATGCGGCTGAGGTACTTCTCGATGTTCAGGGATGTCCAGTTAAGGGAGGTCAAACCCGGCTGTATGGCCTCATCCACCTGTCATGGGAGTGATGTATGGGGTGAGAATGCACTTTGCACAGGAGCTAGCGAGCAGACTTGTTTTTATAGAGATTCATTGTGGCCCAGAAAAAGCTTTGTTGACAAAACCCAAGCAGCTGGAAGAGACACATTTTTTTAGGCCCATTAAAAATGATAAAAAACGGTTGGGCCAGTGATTTTGTCTCAATAGTAAGGTAAAACTTGATCTGACACACACACACACACACATATACCCGCATCCTACCTTGGCTACATGCGGCATGGCCAGCTGTTCGAACGCACTCTGGATCTTTGCCCGCACTCTTTTGTTCTCACTCAGCACAAGCTGGAATAGAAAAGACGTTAATGCAGCCTGTGTATTCCCTCTCTTACATGTGTGATGGAGTCGTGTAGAAAACTGCATATTTAGATGAAGTTATCTTCTTTCTCCCCGACAGTTTTTACAACAGCTTTGTCCTGTTCTACTTCAACGATTTTTTATTTCCATTTGTTTGATTAACTCGAAATAGAATGATTTAACACAACTCATCTTTATTCATGCTCTAATGGACCACCAATTACGCTTCCTGTTATTTCTCAACTTTTTGAAACCAGTGTCTGTAGAAGTCTGAAAAAAATACCTAAATGATAGCAGATCTCAGGTTTTTTGGATAGTGATCATCAAGTGTTTTGCCTCTGTGATTGTTTTATTTTTTTAATTATGAAAACAAGTTGAACCATTTTGTAAAAAGCCATGTTGACAGATTGCTGAGGGCAACAAGTTCAAACACCCGCCTCTGCAGTGATCAAATGCATTTCATTAAATGACAAACTGAATGGACTGAGCCATACCAATGTTTTGTGCCACATGCCCTCCAATATCATCCAGCTTGAGTCATGCCCACCTGCAGCTTGTTGTTGTTCTTCTTGAGGACGTCCTGTTTCTGTTGCAGCAGAGCAGCAAAAGGAGGGATTTCTAGGTTCATCTTTGTCATGCAGTTGGCCTCCCTAATCTGAGTCAGAATCTCTGGATCGAAGTTCACATAGAGTTCTCCCGTCTCCGGAGATCTGACCAGCAGAGAGGCCTTCAGGCCCACCCGGGCGTCCCCCATCTGTGCAGGGTGGATCAAGGTGGATCAGGCAAAGGATCAGCGGTAATTAAAAAGGATAAGGAAATGGGAGCATTTGTATGAGAAAGTGATAAGCAAAAAACCAAAAAAAAACATCTTCAACACATGTCTCATTATATTATGAGAATGTAACTCATTTTGAGCTCCACATCTCCTTTCTTTCACCTTTTTCATCCAGCTGTGATGGTAAAGCATTTCATACTCCAACAGGACTCTCGCTACTCTGTTAAAGTTCCTAATGATCCGTTTGGCCTCTGGTGTGGAGAGCACTCCTGGATGCTATGCAGGAGGACAGGAAAATAAAGAAAAATGAGGACGTCTCCCCCATAAACAGGGACAAAAAACAGGTCCAGCCAGACTGGGATGTGGAAAGTCAGCAGTTTTGCCGTACCTGCTGGAAGAGATCCATGGGAGCCTGGATTCTGCTGTACAGCTGCCGAACCCACATGATGCGACCCGCCACTGGGGGCATGTCCCTGCCGAGCGGGGGGTCCAGTTTCTGCTTCACATAGATGCGGTAGACCATCTCAATGTCCCGGCCGTAGTTCTGCAGAATGCGCTGATACTTCTCATCGACACCAAGATCGGGGATCCCCAATCTGGTTTCAGTGAATGCATTAATGGAAACATGGGACATTCAGAAGTCAGTGATTTGATCTGACATTGATAATGTTTAAACAATTCAGTTTTTAGCAGTTGTACTTGTTTTTCAAACACACTGTTACCTTTCAAATTTCTTCAGCACATTCAGTGCTCTTTCTGTGTTTTGAATCTTTTCAAAGGTGCTGTCCATGAAACTCTTCAGCTGATTCTAAAGACACAAACATAAATGAAAGAAACTGTGAAGTCACATCCGAACATTTTTATTTCATGTGCTCATAGATCATTGTTACGCATTCAAAAAGCTCAAATATTCTTGATTCTTTCAGTATCCTTCTAGAGTTTAACTACCTACAGCTTTATTACTCTCACCGGTGGGAGAACAGAGGAGCTTGTTTGTTGAGATATGTGGGTTATTTAACCCAAGTGTTTTACATTCGAGAGGAAAAAAAGCTCATTAACTGCGTCTGCAGCCAACTTACGTGGAGGTCAGCGGTGCTTTTGCAGAATTCCTCATAATCGACATCAAAGTCAGTCCTTCGGTGGTCCAGGAAACTGTAGTGTTTTCTCTTCATGTTCAGCACAATAGCCTTCATACAAACACACAGTCAAACCAACACACAATTACATGCATGCTTAAGATTTCCTTTAATTAAAGGTTGTGAGGATTCTTATATCTGGCATAATTGTTGCACTAAAACCCTTTAAAAGCAAGATATAACATGTCTTTATTCTTATTCACTTTCTTCACCATGTGAGAGCTGGAGGACTTGTGTCTGGGATCAATTAGTATGTTTTTTGAAAAAAAGAAAGTATACATTAATATATATTGTACACGGAACATTATTATTTAGAGCTTACCATAAATTATTAACAAATTGCAGAGCCAGTCGCTACTTTTCTTCTTAGGAGTGATCTGCAGTCTTCTTAAATTTGACTCAATACATTTTTTGAATCATATAACAGACAGATTAGACTACAGTGGGCAAGCTGGGCAGCATGCAGAGCAGTTAGGTAGTGACTATCCTAACTTAAACACTTTGAAATAGCAGGAGGAAAAATCTGCCTCCTTCAGTCTTGCGATGAGACAGGAGGTTACTGCTCAACGCTGTGCTGCAGCTCATCTGTGGTCTGAGGACGTTTGAAGTATTGCCCTCTTTGTTGTCCCAGGTTATACCACAATTTCTCCGATGTGATCTGTGTTCATGATTATCAACCGTGGCCCCAGATGGAGACGGTAAATATGTCCGACAACCACCTGGGACTGCTTTGGAAATGTAGATCCAGATATGCTGATGCCTCGGAGGTGTCAGAGATAACCATCTAATCTTTTCACATCGCTCACACAGATGAGTGAGGATGATGACTGTCTGCTGCAATGAATTGCGCTGTCGGCTTGAGTGAGACTAGTGGCAACAGTATGAGGGCTGTAATCTGTTCCTCGACTGAGTGAATGATTGCATGTTTGCTTCTGTTCTGGACAAATCACCACTCAGAATCACACCTCTAAATTAAAATACATGCTTTTATGAGATTCTAGAGGTTAGTTCAACAGTAATTAGTAATAGTAGTAATTTGCTACCCAACAGTATGAAGGTGGAAAAAGTAAATGTAGTGAGGTTGATAGAGAAAAATAAAGAAAAAGAAACAACAACTCTATTTGGGACTAACAAAAGCGTCTTGTTTCACTACTGTACACGGTTCAATGTCATCAACGACAGAGGGGCCATGCAATAAGTTGGGATGGAGAAAAAAAAAACTAGACTGTGAGACATTACCTCCCATTTCCCCTGCATTTCTGCAGTCTGTACATCCAGGCAAGCAAAAAACAAGCAGATAGCTCACATCAATAAACTCTTCGGGGAAAACAACCACGCGCCAATTATAGTGAATGTGAAGCACGCTCACTAAATTCTCCTCTGTTATACAAAACATGGCAAGGAAACTTTCTTCACCAGCAGTTGGGGCTTTTGTTGTGTGTTGGGGGTGTTCGTTTTTGTGTGTAGAATACCTCAAAATATTTATCTATAATTAGCTTATTTCTACCTGAACGTAAATCTCCTTCAATAAATCAGCTACAGTAAAATCTTGGAGGTATAGCGGGGAATAAATGTTCCATAACCTCAAAAATAAGCTCATTTGAACCAAATGTGATCATTTTTTATGTGTCCATTATCATACATGAGCTGTTCTGATTCTCATTATGGATGTCCCCTTGTTGTAACAAGCCTTTCATCTGCCGTCCAGTGAAGCATCACATTTATTATCAATGTACGCTGGGAGAAATGCGGGCTCAGCTGGCTTGCAGTGGCTTTTCATCACTTAATGGAGCCGCTCTCTGTGCCATCAAGATGCTTTTGCAACAATCTGATCTAATAATATACCCACTTGAAACCTGGTGGCCATGGTCTCCAGCCCCTCTATCTTGGAGTCCTGCAGGGCGGAGTAGGTGGAGATGGTGCCGAACATTTCCAGGATCTTGTTGAGACGCCGCTGGAATGCGTCGAACTTCCCGAAAATGTACATCTCACTGAAGTCGAACTGCCTTTCTGTGGGCGTCTGTTCCAGCTTCTCCTTCGTTTTGTGAAAACATCGCTGGTACTCCTACACAATGCAATCGGACACACAAAAACACCCTCTTCACCCACTCATCCTATTGAGATGATGTAATCATTGCATTCTTCCTGTAAGTAAAATCCAACTGTAGAGTTGTTTTTTCTTTTCATATCTGATGAGTCTTAAAAGGACAAAACATTGTATTGGTTCCTGATCATAAATCATCACGTTATATCTACAAATCCGAACATGTAATGACACAAATTTTTAAGGTGGAATGGGCGGTCAAGCTGCCAACCCGCTCTAACATCAGAGCCAAATATTCATATTGCCTGATATCTTACTAAGAAGCAGTGTTCAGTACCTGGTTGAGGTGGATGGCAGCTTTGATTTTGTCAGCCACAACTTCCTGAGGTTGGTCCCATATCGAGTTCGAACCACCATTGGTGATGTAGGCCTTACAGGCAGTGATCATCTGGTTTGTTACCTGGAGATACACATGTGACAAGGTCCAAACATCTTCAACTGCGCAATGATTTCAGAGGGTCAAGCTGATAATTTGTGTGCTGTAATATAATTAATGAAGCAGCCTGACATTGAGATTCTGTTCGTTTTATTTTGTAAACCATCCTTTGCAAAAATATCCTGACGGGAAATGGTTGAATAGATTCAATGTTGTTGAACAGAATATTTGTTGTACATGCCAGGTTAATCGAACAATGCTCGCTCCCATAAAATGTATAATGTTGCAATTTTTTCCTTTTATTCATCCGTAAATGACAGGAAAATTACAGGCCTCTATGTCTGAATGAGGGCAATATTTAGAGTGCAAGTGCCCTCACTGGAGCTCATTGTAAATTTATTTCAGTCTCCCCTAATTGTGCTGCGGACCCTGATGAGCAGCTGCCCCTACCTTGACAAAAAGCGATGTAATCTTTTCTGATGTGTTGTAGTAGCGAGAAATGCTGTGAATCATCCTGATGGCATTGATCAGACCGGGGATGGCATCCACCATGGACACCTGGGCGGAGACAGGAAAGCTAGGCGTTAGCGAGGCGCGACGATTTAGATAAAGACACATGGGCCTGCACACATAGAGCACGCTGGAATTTGTCAGGAATTCAGCATGTTAGTCTTACAGGATTGCTGTTGTAGAGGGGGTCGCAAAACTTCTCCAAGCTGTAAAGGTATTTGACATTGTCCTTGGCCTCATTGGCTGCGTCGGTGATTCTTGTGTCCAGCTCTCGCCATGACTACACAAAACACAGTCTTTCAATTTACAAGCTTGATCATTTTCCCTCAAAACAAAATCTCCCAAAAAACCCTAACCTGATACTTTAAATTCATTTAAATCCAATCCATTTTCATGCAAAAATCAAAGAGCATTCCTGGTGTATTCAGAAGGAAATAAGAAGAAATTTTTGACCTTTATGAGTTTAGATTTGGCCAACAACAGCACACCCAGTACGGCTCTGACATCAGGGGTCTTCAGCTGATCCAGCAAGTAGTTAAAGCGGGACATTCGCTTCTTCCAGTGGTCCAGCTCAGCTCGAGGGCCGAGGTCGTCGGCCTCCTTTCTAAGTTGGTCACTCTCAGCTAGGACCTGAAGAGGAGAGGTTATATAAACACAGAGTTGAAGCCAAATCAGAACAACTATTGAAATCAGTTTTGTTGTAGTTTTATCTCCTCCATCAGTTTGCCTGACGATACACAGACGACAACATTGTGTGCTGACAAAGTCCCGAATCAAGTTTGGTTATATTCGTTGTTCCTGCTTCATGAAATATTTAGCTGCTCTCCAGCCACATTTTGTCTTGATTCACTCTGCTTTAAGCGAACTTTGTTCTCCAAATGAATTTTGAGTCAAAAGCTTTGCAGTTAGCTGCTCTGCACACCACCACAGCGTGTCATCGGCCGGACGCCGACAATACGTTTGAGAACACCGCCTCACCTGTTCTATCTGTTTGATCCACACCTTCATGCAGGCCTCGATCTTTTCTGTGGCGTCCGTGCTGCTGGCAGCTGCTGTGTAGTCTGACGGGCCCTTCAGCACCCGCAAGTCAAACGTGTCACATTCTTTCAAGGTAACCTGGAGAGCGAGCCACAAGAGCATGTGTTTGTGCTATGATGTCTACATTTTAGTTATGCACCAAGCTTGTTGAAAAAAAAAACATCCCTAACGATGAAAATAATGACATCTGTTTCTCACCTTCTCTTGCAGGCTCTCCTGCGCTCCAGCCAGGACTGACACAAAGCTTTCCAGTGAGCATATGAAGTCCTGTTTGACGGTCTGGGCCTGGGGACTGGCCAGCTCCCCCCAACCGTGGTTCATCTTCCTCAGAGTGGGGATGAAGATTTCAGACAGCAACTGCTCCACACTTTTCAACAGACCCCCCTCTCTTGTGTCCAACATATTGAAATTCACTTCCTAAAAGACATGAGAAAATTGAACAAGGGACACACCACAACATTTTATTGCGTTCAATATGACAAATACTAATTTCAGCTTTTACATGTACATTTTGTCATTTGTGAAAACAATTGGCGTCTGCATGGCTGTGGAATCGAAGGAGACATGTTTGGAGGTACGGATCCAGTTCAGTGGGAGCAAAGCCATTCCTGACCTCTTGGGGTGTAACACACATCACTCACATGTCTCCTGACACGACTGCCATAACACCAGTGTTACGGTCGTCCGGGTTAATAAGAATTTCCTGGTTGGGCATGACACGAGCAGCCTGTTGCAGCGACTGCCAGTTTATGTCATTGCTTCACAGCAATTAGCCCGCCAATATGATTACAGCTATAACCACGGCAACTGCAGCTACAGCAGCAGTCAGTGCCAGAGCAATAATCACTGAAAGACATTACCAAGGGCCAAATATGTGATTGTATTCGGTCATTTCCTCATAACAGCAAACATTTTGTTTGATTTTGATGATTATTCCGGCCATACATCCGTTTTACAGGAGTGTTAATTTATCACCATGCAGGCAGCCTTTGACAACCCTATGGTCTCTTTTTCTCTCCGATAAACACATATAAACAACACGGTGACTTCCCACCCTCTTTCATTGTGCGTGGAGCAAACATGACCTGGTATCAGTGGTGTTAATTTAGCCTTGCTGCAGACAACAGCGGGTGATCAGCCAGGATCAATGTGTACTGCCTGCTGTATCATGGTCCTATTGGAAAAGCTCCCACTGCCTCAGTAGTTTAGTTGATGCTCACCAATTATCAAACGAATCGGCACTTGCAATAAATACAACGACAGAGTGTAATCAGAGTCTATTGTTCATGAACCATCAGGCAAAGTGAGTGGATCAAAGAAGCCCGTAACAGTGCATGATCGGGGCTTAATTTGTGTTTGTTCTTGAATTAAGTGCTTGTTTAGCTCACATCAAATCCCTCATCAACTCACACTTACCCCGAAGGAACGTAATGGCTTTCTTCTCACATTTCCCAAAACAGTACAAACTGACTCACTCTGTGTATGTTCTCAGAGGTGATTGCTTTTGAAGTGTTGGCTCTGGTGAAGAAGACGCACACTCCAGTCAGTGCCACATCTTTCCCGTCTGTCACAAACACTTTAGACTTCTTGCTGTGACCGGGCTGCTGGCTAACGAGCTGGGCAGCTGTGGAGGCTGAGGCTGCTGTTGGTGGTGCTGCTGCTGCTGCAGGAAGAAGGAATGGCAAATGGAAAACGACAGCAGGTGTGTCAACCATGAGCAACATTCACTTTGAAATTTTTAGTGAGAAACAATAGCTTTGAATGATCATTTTACACACTTCATTGCTGAAAGAATTCTTTTTGTTTTTTGTTTTCCAACAAATTGTCTTCAACTTACCCCCCTCAACTGGTTCAGTGTCCTGATAGTAGAACATGACATGTGGCAGACCTTCAGCCACAAAGAACTGCTCCATGCGATCGATCTGAGTAATACAGGGATGCAAAGAAAGACCGAGATTAATGTAGGGATTATGTTTAATTTCTTGCCAGCACAAAAAAATAAAACATGTCGCAGTGAATTTCTGATACTGAGAGGTGTCTATTATACCATCCATAAACTTTCAAGGCAGTCACAGTTGTATTTCTCAAAGGATGAGGGCAGAAACTTACTTGATCCCCCTCCAATATAGCATCCTCCACATCTGCCTTCTCCAGTGCCAGACATGAGGCCACGATGCTGAGGATGTAGTCATGTCTCCCATCTAGCTGGGCCCGCTTGGCTTCACGCTCCTCTTTCAACTTTTGCTGAACAAAATATATTGACAGTTCCAATAAGTATCCAGCTGCTTTGTCAAATTACTATGAGACACATGCTTCAAACATCTGCTACCAGCTGATACTAAATAATGCTTTATTTTTCTCAATTTCTTTATATCAGAATGAATCAATAACACTGAAACTGGAAAGTTAAAGCACATTAATAGTGGAAATGAACACAGTCGGGGTGACAAGGAGACCACAGGGACAGATGACTGAGGCTCTCCTGTGGTACTGTGGCTCAGACCACATTTACACAATGCCAAACTGTATTGGGCTGCTGGTTCAGCTGCATATTTACAAATACTAATGATCAAGCAGCAAAAACGTCTGTGGCTGCTCCGTCTGTTGATTAGATAAGTTGAAATGTAATCATGTGATCATTTCTCTTGCTTCCTATTTATCTGCCATGCACACTCAAAGACACAGAATTTATAAATCTTGGATGAAACAAATTGCTCGTTATCAAAAGTGATATTCTTTAGAACAGCTAAATAAACCGCAATTGATCTCAAGGTTCTGCTGCTAAGTAACACGAGTACAAGGCCGCCCAATAAATGACATGAAACTTAGTGTGCCACTGTTTGTCTGCTCTCTCCAGTTTTCCTTTTGTCCATCTGCACTCGACAGTAGACGAGAAATAGCAGGTAGGAGGTGAGAGGCTCATTCCAGCTTGAGATATTACTTGCATTGACAATGTCATCGTCAGGTTGTCTTAAAAAGACCTTCTTACAAAGCAAACAAGACCATGATGGGAAAAAAAAAACAACACTTGAGAGATTCCTTTTCTGTATTTCAACCCCTTTTTATGCACCAATTAGAAACTGGAGTGGACTTCACCCCTGGCAACTGAATGATCAGGTGTCTCTACCTTGTCTCTTTATTCTTATGTCCTTTAAATCAGATTCGTCAGAACCTAAAAAAGGTTATTGAAAAAGACACATCAGGAAAATCTACAGGTTCTGAAATTCAAAGTGAACAAGAAAGGTGAAGACTAAAAATAGAAATTGAGGAAGGACACTGAGTATATCATGTTTCATATGTAATTCACAATGGACCAGAGTGTCTAGTTGAACCTAAAGAGAACATTTCTATTTATGTATACCCAGGGGAAAAAAAAAAGAGTTTAGGAGTCAATCTAATGGGCCTAATTAGCTACAGCCCAGGGTGAGGAAATGTCAGCATGGCTAGTGAGTGCCAATGCCAAAAACTTCCCCTCAACCACCTCATGCGTTTTAAAATACTTTTGATAAACATTTGTATAAGACTCACATACAGTTACAAGAGTCTCCAAAGCTCGAGAAGCTGTGTGCAAGGAGCGGAGCAGACCAAAGCCAAATACTGAAGGGATAATTATTGGTTTGTTTTTGTTTTTTGACAAAAACGAATAAGATTTTATGAAGCTCTTGTTTTATATTCAGTGTACATTACATTGTTTCTTCCAGAAACAAAACACTCCAAGAATACAGATAAAAAGGGTATTTGAAAAAAAAAAGAAGTTGTGATTCTTGAGATAATATCATTTTTAACTGTTAAGTAAAAATCTCTAACATCCCCAGTTTCATGTGGGTTTGCATTTGAGCTCATTGATTCATTTTTTAAAGGGTTTCTCTTTCCTACTAACCAAACAAAAGATGCCTGCAGGACAAACATGGCTCTGCTTTATTGCACTAATGAAATGTATATGATACATAAATCACTGATTTTTACCAGTGAGCGTGAAAATACAAATTTTCATCAAAGGAGAAGCTTTTTTGCGGCGCTGCTATGAAACATTCATTTCAGTTCTGACACAATTAAACAGTGGGGTTCTTCCCCAGTCATATTGGCCGTGCCTTTCTGAAAATACACACACATACTATGAACACACAGATAAACATCATATGTCACCATGAGAAATTCTTGCCAGGCTACCAGTTGCTGGGCGACCAGCAATCTCACACCTTCTTCTCCGCTTTTATTCCATATTGTCGACACAAACAATGGAGGCACAATGCAGTGTGGGGCAGATTATTCAAACAAACTGACAAAGTCACCACTTTATGCCATACACAAACACACAACATACACAATCAAACAATGACAGGTGCCAACAATAACAGATACGCATGCCAATGGTTAGTTATTCCCACGTCCCAGACACATGAGCCAGCAGCAATGACAGACCAGCGTTAGACAAGCTGGACATCCTGAATAACTATCAGAAGCAAAGAGTGTTCATTCAGAGATAAGGTGCAACAACCCTGACAAGTCCTTCAAAATACAAGTGTTTTTTAAGCCAAGAATAAAGGTTGTAGCTAAAAAAAAAAAATGTAACAGATCATATTGTAAATTCTGATCAATTTCAGCCCAACTCCTGTGCATATAGAATAATACACACGAAGTGAAACCAGCAGCTTTGGAAGAAGTCTTTCACCGTATTTCCTTATGAATCACGCTGTAGTCAACAAAGCCAGCAGAGCTGGTCAAGTTTATCCTAGCATGAGATAATTCTGTGGATGATTAAACTAAAACCAGAACAAAACTTTAAAAGTAACCACAAATAAAACAACACGAGTGGTGCATGGTTGCTCTTACCTGAATGACCTTGGAAACTATCCGTTTCCAGAGCAGCTTTGCAAAAACCTGCGACATGACAGCACCTTGTCCCTCCACCTCGACCCTTCTATAGCTTCTCTATAACCTGCTATCACTTTTCTCGTCTACATATACACAGTGGGAGCGGTATGCCCTCGCCTGCGAAGGGTTCGCCCTATCAAGTTGTCAGTGGCGGCCACTTTGCTAGCTGAGCTGAAGGTATGTCTGCTGTATGATTAATGGCCAATCATTTTAAAGGCATATACAGGGCTTTTATCTCTTCCTGTAGTTTGGATAGACATGATTTCCCATTAACAGCTCATGTAATGTGGAAAAAACAGGTAGCGAGTGTGAGGTTGTATGTGCAAGTGACACATACAGTCACTGAAAGTCGAACTAACACAGAGCACCAATTAGGTCCCACTGGATCAGAGGATGAACATAGCTGTCAATTACCACCCAGACAAAACTGTGCAAGCAGAAAAAATGGGTTTAAATGCGGGGTCTGTGTTAAGAGTTCACACTCCTCCCACATGTTCGAAAAGTAAGGTCGAGATCCCAAGTAGCAAATTACATTGCAAAGAACTGCAATATCCCCAAACAGGATAAAATACATATATTTTAACTGAGCAAAGCAACAAAAACTCCCCAAATTCAGTTTTCACGTCACAAATAATATGAGTAAACAAAGAAAAGACTTGGACTTTACTCTAAGTCACTGTGAAAATGAACATGCATAAGAAGCGATCACACAGTTCCTTCTGTTGTGTCATCTGCTTGACATAGTTAAGCTCCACAGATACGATAGGAGAATAAAGTAATAAAGCAGTGCATCTCAAATAATGATATGACATTTAAAGAAATGCATCAAAAAAGGTTGGAAATATCGCAGAACGTGTCAAAATCGACATACAAAAGAAAGAAAATGGTAAGAAAAATGGACTTTTCCACTGTACTCGAAATTTTAGAGGTGCCCCATGTGATTATGCACTTTTCACTGCACACACACTCCTGTAGGTGCCTCTCTGCAGCAGTGTTTTGAGACACACTAATAAATATCATCATTCCACGAAGAGTCCTCTACAAACTGCAGTCACAACACCACTTTCCGAACACCTTTCCCACACAAATCAAGTCTGTTTTTTTGTTGTTTTTTTGCCTCGCTTTGTTGCTCTTTTAGGCGCTTGATTCAAAGCACAACAGCGTTTAGTGAATCCTGACACATTAAAGATGAATTACATTTGGCCAAAGCAGATAGTCAAGTAGCCAAGTCGTTTGTAACTTCAGAACGCTTGGGTCACCTTACCTTGTTTTGATAGTCAGGCTTAAAATGCAGCATCGTCGTTGTCACCCTTTCACACTGACACTTCTTTAGAAGCCAATCCTCCTCCTTAATTGGCCTCACTTTTCATGACATTAGAGAATTACTGCTTCCAACAAAGAAGACAAGACAGAGAACAAGTAGCTTTGCTACGGTATGTGAGCAATCAGCCGTCTTATTTGCCATGTGAGAAAGGTTACTGCCCTGAAATTATGTGAGTGTTGCTCCTGAAGGGGGGCTGCTAACTGGATAATGTGGTATTGGATGACCTCCTGTCGGCAAGGTAATTATCAAAGTCCTGGTCTCACCTTACAAGTCTAATACAATAGGATGGAGAGACATACCGAATGGGAGTTTGGGGGGGTGTAAATGATGATCCTGCAATGGAATTGGAGTCAATTACATTTAAAGTTATAAAAAACTTAAAAGGAGAGTTGCAGCAAGTGCAGGCAGAAAAAAAATGATGCTGAATCAATACAGCAGAACGGAGACAACACATCACAAGAGACACCAGCAGGACAATAGGTGTCAGAGACCTTCTTCATACACTGTGTATGTTCCCACTGTTTGCGAATTGAAACAAACAAAGGAACCAGGAAGTAGCTGACATGCAGTATGTGAAGCTTCACAATCTGTTTCAATGTGTTTTCTACCATTAACACAAAATGTATCTATTCAAGCCTCTGACATCAGAGGTTGTCTCAATTTCCAACAACTCAATCATTGATCCATTCATCTGCTACCCTGAGAGACTGCAGGGTACACACTGGGGAGGTCGCAGGTCCATTGCAGCGTCAACACAGATACACACTCAAATACACACTCTCACATTCACGCATATGGGCAATTTAGAGACTGAGCATGAAACACACACACACACACACACACACACACACACACACACACACACACACACACACACACACACACACACA
>JAUESE010000010.1:8866593-8882900 GCA_032274725.1 Malacoctenus triangulatus
CTCTCTCTCTCGCTCTCTCTCTCTCTCTCTCTCTCTCTCTCTCTCTCTCTCTCTCTCTCTCTCTCTCTCTCTCTCACTCTCTCATCTACCTTTCCTCTCTGCGTCCACCTCTGTCCTCTCTCTGTCCCCTCCCCTCAAATGTCTCTATTCACAGCAAACCAAAGAGCGGGTAAAGCTGTTGATCCAGCTGGCGGATGGGTTTTGTGACAAGGGCCACGCCCATGCCCTGGAGATAAAGAAATGGGTGTCCTCGGTGGACAAGCGCTACAGGGACTTCTCGCTCCGCATGGACAAATACCGAACCTGCCTGGAAACGGCGCTCGGCATTTCTTCCGACTCTAACAAGGCGGTGAGTCCCCACCGAGAATGAGACCAGGCTCGTTTTGGCACACACACTTTTGGCACATGAGCGACATTCGTGTTGTTCATGAAGCTCTTTGATTAAAGCTTTGTGTTCAGGCAAACATGCAAACAACTGATACAAGTTGGAACAATACAGACGTGTTGATCTATAGTGATGTGTTATGATCTCTGGCTTTTTTTCTAAAATAAGTTAAAATGAGCTTTATGAGGTCGCCGTCCAGGCTGCCACTGGACTGTTTCAGTTGTTTGCAGCAGGAGTCAAATCTCACCTTTTGTTCTGTTTAAACAGCGTGTCTCCTGCCACTCGGAGCAAGCGAATACATCACAGGCCGCCGTGTTGACTACTGAATGGCCACTGCGCCTGTTGCGCGCCCCACATAATAGCCGCCGTCTCCTGTGTTTTCAGAGTAAAGAGCTGCAACTGGATATCATCCCAGCCAGTGCTCCCGGGTCA
The DNA here is from genome assembly GCA_032274725.1 of Malacoctenus triangulatus. Taxonomy (NCBI): domain Eukaryota; kingdom Metazoa; phylum Chordata; class Actinopteri; order Blenniiformes; family Labrisomidae; genus Malacoctenus; species Malacoctenus triangulatus. The sequence goes on from JAUESE010000010.1 coordinate 8,867,411, forward strand.
GAGGTCAAGTTGAGGGATGCTGCGCACGAACTCAATGAGGAGAAGAGGAAATCAGCGCGAAGGAAAGAGTGAGGGACCCGTTCAGCACTCCGCTCGGAAACACGACACTTTTCAGTACACTTCACATCTCCTCGCGAGTTGACTTCACATTGTCAGACTGGTAATCCTCAGTGCAATGCTAAAAAAACTCAGACAACTTGAACGCGTCTAAAACCTTTAAATCCGCCACAGTGTGTGGAGAAATTGAGACGAGGTTTATGTGGCATGACGACGCTGAATAGTAGTTTTCCACTGAGTATTTAACACTGAATTTTCACATCCGAGTTGCTGTGAAGAAAATCTGCGATAAGTAGAGGCTTTATAGGTTTAAGAGGGAAATTTATACATGATTGAGCCGATAAACAGGCTGTAAATCACAGCACATATGTTCACAGCCCACAAACGAGCCATAAGGGAGATATAATACATCCACCTACACCGCGGCAGCTATATTTGTTGTAGCGCTGTGCCTTAAAGACATGTTGCTTGGGATCAATTTACAGCATGAAATTATTCCTCTCAAAGCTCAAACACATTCTTTGTGGTTATTGGTCGAGAATACGGTTGCAGCACATTCTGTTTCATTGTGTTTTTGCCTGTGAAGTAAATACTTTTAGTATCGTGCCGATTGTCTGACGAGAGTTGGTGACATAATGTTTTTGGATAGAAACAACAGTTTGATTGTTATAGATACAAGTAAGTGCTCATATGTTGCTGATTTAATATCCAGGGTTTGTACGTCAGTAAATAGTTTCAATTGTCAGAGTTTTCCTTCAATGTTTGCTCAGCGGCGACACTTTGTCATGTTGATCACTGTCTCTCACCGTGTCCGTCAGGTTTATAATGGCTGAGCTGATTCAAACAGAGAAAGCCTACGTCAGAGACCTGCGGGAGTGTATGGACGTAAGTGAGGGAGAGGGCGGACAGAATCTCACTCTCTGAATATCAGCTGTGCTGTTCTTCAAGATCACTTGATTATCTTTTTCTGGTGAATACATAGTTCTCTCAGCTAATCTCTTCTCCTGTGTCTGTGCCTGCTCAGACGTACCTGTGGGAGATGACCAGTGGCGTGGAGGAGATTCCTCCTGGCATTGTCAACAAAGAGCACATCATCTTCGGGAACATGCAGGACCTCTATGAGTTCCATCACAAGTCAGTGGTGCATTCTGGGAGTTAAATAATTCACTGTGGAATGAAAACATTGTCGAAGCATCCTCTAACTTGGATTGTTTAAACCTTTCCCTCTCTGCACAGTATTTTCCTGAAGGAGTTGGAGAAGTATGAGCAGCTTCCAGAGGATGTTGGCCATTGTTTCGTGACCTGGGTAAGAGATGCACAAATGTCCAAATCGTAGTTTGATCAGTCTTTTTGACTTTTATCATGTATGTCACCATAATTGTGCTTTCATATCGAATACATCTGGTGTCTCCTGAATAAATTATTCTTTTTTTTTCCTTTTTTAAAGGCTGACAAATTCCAAATGTATGTGAATTACTGCAAGAACAAGCCTGATTCAACTCAGCTCATCCTGGAGCATGCAGGACCCTACTTCGATGTGAGTCGAGCTGAATGTGCTGGTTATAATGCACAGAGGTGTTACAGCAGCATGTATGTAAATGTAAAATGTGGACAATATTTTGTTACATACAGTGGAACCTCCGTTTTCATGTACTCATGTTGTTCGATTTAGTTTTCGACAACATTTTGGTTGGAATCTTGTCACAGTTTTGGTCTCGGCCTTGATATCACCTTCTGTTTATGTTTCCAGGAAATCCAGCAAAGACACCGTCTGGCCAACTCCATCTCCTCTTACTTGATCAAGCCAGTTCAGAGAATCACAAAATACCAGCTGCTTCTGAAGGTCCAACATGCAGTTTATAAACTTGAGAGGAAAATTTGCTGCCGGACAAAAAATATATGTAGACGGTCAAAACTGTTGCAGTGCATCGCTGTGCTCACACATTTGTGCGTGTTTTGATTGTAGGAGTTGTTGACGTGTTGTGAGGAGGGCAAAGGTGAGATCAAGGATGGACTGGAAGTGATGCTCAGTGTCCCAAAGAGAGCCAACGATGCCATGCACCTCTCGATGCTGGAAGGTGGGTTCACACGTTTACTCACAGACACACGTCTCTGTGAACAATCACGAGCACACACCTGCTCGCTCCTTTGTCTGAGTTTGCCTTCGTTCAATTTTCAATTTGCTGTCTTTGAATGAAATGATGTCACTCGCTCCTAAAAGCCATTCAGCACAGATTACTCAGCGGCGAGTCACAAAATAACTTCCTCCAACTCGCCCTCATTTGCCTCCCACAAACATACTTGTGTGCACTGCGCTAACAAGCGTCCTCATCTTCCCCACCTCTCGCTACCATCAGGCTTTGATGGGAATATCGACTCCCAGGGAGAGTTGACCCTTCAAGAGTCCTTCCAGGTGTGGGATCCCAAGACCTTGATTCGAAAGGGCCGTGACAGACACCTCTTCCTCTTCGAAATGTCCCTCGTTTTCAGCAAAGAAGTGAAAGACTCCAACGGTCGCAGCAAATACCTCTACAAGAGCAAGCTTTTTGTAAGGAAACTGTTTTGTTTTGGTGCTTTATTAGGATGTTACAGACTGTTGGGTCTTCTTGTTTGTAATCTTGGTAATCTGGAATACAAACTGTCGTCCCTTTTCTTTGTTCATATATAACATAAACCTGCGGACATGTTTCATATCCTGCCAGACATCAGAGCTTGGCGTGACAGAGCATGTGGAGGGAGATCCTTGTAAGTTTGCCCTCTGGGTGGGCAGGACGCCGACCTCCGACAACAAAATTGTTCTCAAGGTATGAAGAGAATGCTCCACAGTTTTTTTCACGATAACAGCGTGTGTGTGTCCTACGTCTTATACATTAATATCTGAGCCACGGCTTTTGCATAATTAGAAGCTTTAGTGTCTTTTCTGGCTCATTGCAAGGCTTGAAATACACCCCCGCCCCGCATGTGATTCCTGAGGTCAAGGTGTTCACATGCAGAGAAGAGCCACTTCATGTGTGTGGTCCACCCCCATCAAATCCTACACAGTTCCCTTTGTTCAGCCAAGAAAGTTCAGTCTCTGTAGGGGGGGGGTGGGGGGGGGGTGAAGTGTTACTTTCTGCTACTTACTCACACATTGCACAGAAACATTAGCACAGCAGTTGATGGGTCATAATCCAAACTCACAAGCAACTTGGTAGTTCTCGCACAGTGAGTCACAGGCAATGTTTTATGCATTGTGTGAGCGTGCGTATGTGTGTGTGCGTGCGCGCCTGTAAGACTGACAGAGAGAAAGAGTCCCAGTGTATGTGTTACGATGTGGGCATGTGTGCTCCACGGCTATCTGTCTTATTACATAATTTCTAGTGATCATCATAAACGCTTTTCTCTTATATAACGCCGCTCCTCTGCAGCGCCCTGAGCTGGTTGCTAAGTGAAAGAGGAAACCAAGGCTCAGAAAGGGATAGTTAGACGCCGAAAAGGGTGTCCACGCATTTCCTCAGTGACGCAAAGCAACAAAAAAAGGCAGAATAAACGTCTGTTGTTGAAGTTTTAGACACGTTGTTGTCATCATGTGAGAGCTGAGTATTTTATTTGAGTAAATTATATTGAATTTTAGAGGTTCATGCATCCTGAAGACCAGGAAGTAAAGTGAACAGAGACACCAGGGCTTTTTTTTTTTTTTTTGGTCTTTCTGTATTTAGGCGTAAGAATTAAAGCCATGACCAAACGCACTCAAGGTTTGCTTTAACTGAAATGTTTCACTTTAATTCCCTAACATCTCCGTTCGTTGTGTTTCAGGCTTCCAGCATTGAGAACAAGCAGGACTGGATTAAACACATTCGGGAAGTCATCCAGGAGCGAACGATCCACCTGCGTGGAGCTCTGAAGGAGCCCATTCACATCCCCAAAGCCACAGCAACCAAACATAAAGTCAGACGGTAGGCTGGAAACGACTAAATTGCTTTTTCTCTTAGACTCATTTCACAGTTCTACATTAGTAATCCTACAGTGGCTGCACCACATACTAAACTTTTTAAGCATTGTTACACCAACATGTGCAATACAAAAAAGATCACCCGAACTGCACTAAATTCTGTTTCCTTGAGCTTTGTTCTCAGGCACTTTGCATGGTAACATATTTAACCAGTTCTGTGCCTGAAGGCAGCAAGATGGTGCAAAATTTGTGGTGAATAGAAACAACTGTTTTAAGGTTTTTTCACGAGTTTGAATCCAAATAACAACAGTATAAACTGAAAATTTTGTCATTATCAATCCCAAATAATATAGTCGTTGCAATTCTTGACTCCATTATTGCATAACACGTTCTCTTGCCACCTGACTTGTCGCGACAACGCTTTCATTCACAGCTACGCAAATAGCCGTGGAACAAATTTGACTGCGTAATGCACAAACCGTAACGATCATGTGTGCCTGCAGGGATGGAGAGGAGCTGGACAGCCAGGGAGACGCCAGCAGCCAGCCAGATACCATCTCTATCGCGTCCCGCACATCCCAAAACACACTGGACAGTGACAAGGTAGACACGAACCCAAGCACGCACACACACACACGCATCTCTAATGATCCTTTACTGCCAGGCTCAGTGCCTTTCAGGTTCTTGTCAATTTTTTTTTGTTTACCTGCACACGTGAAAGCCTTCAGCTCCTCGCCTCAGCGTGCATTTTGTTATTGGTCAATATGATTCCATCACACAGTGACATAATAGTCCGAAGCTGCTTCCATGCAGGCAAGTGTCCTGTAGCTGTTTCCTGTGAATATGATTGTGCTAGAAAGGAAGAAACAGCCCATCTGACCAAGCTGTGCAACAGTGTGCTCGTGCGCGCGAATGGATTTGACACTTTGTGGGGCCCCGAGAAACTGAGAGCACACTGCACTATAAGAGCCAAAATGCAGTGATAAGAAGGGACGAGATACATCATGTCAATATGTCAATGTGTAGGCAGCACGAGTGATGCTGGGAGAGAGAGAGGGAGAGAGAGAGAGAGAGAGAGAGAGAGAGAGAGACAGAGAGAGAGAGAGAGAGAACCTTCGCTCACTAGTGAGGAGTGCGAGATGGCCATTCGGCTCTGGTTATATCTGGTAATAGCACCACAGAAGGCTCATCCACCTCCGCTCAGTATGATCAGCTGTAAAGCTAACGCACACACACACGCATGCAGATATAAAAAAAAACCTCCCCGTGTGCTTTTATGTCATACTAATTATAAGCCTGAGCTGTGGACTCTCGGATGAGGTCATCACTTTCACACTTGTATTGGACTTTCCCCAGCTCAGCCTCATCAGCCTGTGCTGTTACCAGTCGGTTAAATTGCATGTCGGCTGCTGCTGTTTATTCAGCTCTCCAAAATGAGGCCAGTCTGTTTACAAAGAATTAGAGTTTAAAAGTGAGGAAGATTGGGCGAGCTTGTGCCTGCGTGTGTCACAAGTATCCCAGGCAGAAGTTAATTAATTAACTAAAGCATTAATTAAGGCATTGTTGATTCAGTTTAGGAGCCGCTCACATGCATAAACATTCAAAGCACACAGTGGCACATCAAATACAAATTAGCATCTCATTCTCCCTTTTTTGAAAGCATCTCTCTGTCCCCGCTCTCTGTGAGGACTCTATGAGACTTTTCATTGAAGGGGGCAGCGACAGTGGTGTGTTTGTGCTGCCGCGCGTGTGCGTACGTGCGCTCGGGGGTCCTGTGTGTGTTTCTGCATCAGTGACTGACTTGTGTGTCAGCAGCTTCAGCCTCCCACGCTCTCTTCACAGAGGATGCTCGTCTGTATGCCAGACAGGAGGAGAGCACAGTTTTGAGTCCTCACCGCTATCGATCTCACGCTTTGCAGCAAAATTCCAGCAACCATTTTTGTTTTTCTCTTTTCTTATCATTTCATTTCCTTTCTTTCTTTTTTTTTTCTTGTCCTTGCGTGCTTCTGCTTGATGAAACGGACATTTAGTGAGATACACTGTGGTATGGACAAAGATGGATTAATTGCTCCGGTTCTGGGAACAGACGTGCAAGAGGGACTCATTTAAGCTCCAATAATCTGATTGTAAGGACCCACAGAGGAGGGCTGTTGTTACAGTGGATGAGCAACAAGTTTTTGAGGGGCTCTGACGTCTTTTTTCATGGATGGAGGCTTTTAATTACGTCCCCAAGAAAAATAACAGATTTTCACGATTGTTATTCTTTTCCTCAACAAGTTAAACTTGGGTTTTGGGCATCTGTCGCTGTGATTTGAGGCAAACTGTCACAGAGTTTTGGACAGTTTTCTTGCTATTCGAACTTTTGTCACGATGAGGGAGTGGAGAGCAATGGAGCGGCTGGAGGAGAGGAGCTCCCGTCCTGTCTCACAGCTCCTCAGCTCGTTGGCTTTGCCACATTATCAAAGGGTATGTTGCAAACAGTCTTCAACTTGGTAGCCACTCAGTGTAATGTTCAGGCTTTTCTCTGCAGCATGTAACTATGGAGCCAGTGAGCCATTGCTGCAGCTGTAAACAGTGGAGAGCAGGGAGTGTGTGAATGATTTCACACTGCTCAGCGTGCCGCTGTTGAATAATTGTATGACTTATCACATGACAGTGTTTACTCCTGAGACTGATGTTTATTACCGTCTTCATTATGATTAATCACAACACGATTTCCTCGCTAATGAAGTCTATTTATTTTCTCTGTTCATCTTTTTTTTTTTATATATAATTAATTAATGATAAGAGAACTCACAAGTTCAGAGCTCCTAATGGGCTTTAAAACAAAACATTGAATTAAGTCTGTTTGTGTGCACAGAGAAGAGGGGAAAGCTGTATTCACGACTGGATATTTGTCGAATAATTTAGTTTCGTCATAATTGAAAAGCATCAGTGTGAAAATTATCAGCAGCCATGTTTTTGGGGACCTCCTCGGCGTAATATCATGGGTCACATCAGCTGCGTGTTCGATCGCATGTCACATGAGAAGACCTCTGCGGTCTCGGCTCTGCACTAATGATTAGTTCCGTCCTGCTTCATGTGTGTTTCATGTTGCCTTTCTTTACAGATGTCAAATGAGAGTCGCGTCATCAGTGAAACGTTTTGTTCCACCTGACTCCAATGAGTCACCGGTCATCAGTGAACGTACACATCGACTTTATAGTGCCGCTGCTGTCATCAATGGCTGTTGTGTGGGACTATTTGTCTTTTGTCCCTTGTTGTGTTCGTTGAGTGTCGTGGAGAAAATCTTCAAAGTTCAATGATGCCTGATAGGACATGTTTATAGATCCAGGTACAAACATCTGAACTGATCTTGAACAAAAGCAATTAGAAAGATATCACTAGAAGGAAATTCTACATGAGAGATAAAGCATCCAGAGGGTTGAAATATTAAATGTTGCGTTCCCCTTGAACATTTCCCATGTTTGTCTTCCAGCTCTCTGGCGGCTGCGAGCTGACCGTGGTGATCCACGACTTTGTGGCCAGCAACGGCGGCGGCAACGGGGAGCTGACCGTTCGGAGGGGTCAGACGGTGGAGGTGCTGGAGCGGCTCCACGACAAGCCCGACTGGTGCCTGGTGCGGACCACCGACCGCTCCCCCGCACAGGAGGGCATCGTCCCCTGCTCCATGCTCTGCATCGCTCACTCCAGGTCCTCCATGGAGATGGAGGGGCTGTTCAACCACAAAGGTGAGAAGCCCCTCTCCTTCTGTTTTGACACTGATTGATGCAGGTTCACAAATTTCCTTTATGTCTGCTAAACCATCACGTCTTATTTAACAGCTGCTCGTCACATTCATGCTAATATAGACACTTGATTACTGAATTAAAGCTGTTTTTTTTGTGTGGTTTTTTTTTGCAAACAGCATAGATGACCTGCAAAAACCCTCACTTCTCATTAAACAGCTGCTTGGGGAACAGGGGATGTGTTTTTCGAAGTGTTGCTATGCAACTGTGGAAAGCCCGCTTTAAGGACAGCACTCTTTTAATTATCGTGAAATCATTTCAACTCCTGAATTCCCCTCACTGCTAACACATGCACGCATCTTATTGCTGTCAGAAACCCTCATTTTGGCTAAAACGTGTAACGGCAAGCAGCTCCTCTGTGACAATTGGGAAACATTAGGGAGCTTTGTAAAGGTGCAGTGCTGGAGGCCATGATGCTGTGCCCAAGGGTTATTATTATGAGGAGGTAATAGTATGGTTCCCATGGTTTTCCCCACTCTCTGTGCATGCGAGTGTTTCAACACCTCTCCATCCTTGGGTGCAGACAGAAACATTGCTGAATCATGTCCTGCCACAGAATTAACCAATTACAGAGGAATTCTCTCAGGCAAAATATAAAGACCTGAAATGTGGTTCGCCGCTCCACAGTGAGACTCAGTTTTGAGGGTTTTGGGTTTGAAGGTGCTTAATGAGGTTGGCTTTTTCTTGGTGTAACTTTGCTTTTCTGCACAGTCCAAAGGCATGCAAGGTCAGTGGTCACCCTGAATGTCTTTGCCCAGTGTGAGCAGGGCGGGGCCCCGATCACACAGCACTCTACTGAATGTGTGAAACTGTCCCAGAAAGTAAAGCCCCCGAGGCTGCGTTCAGCGCTCTCACAAACAGGCTGGCTCAGGTGGATGCAGCGTATTATGAGCCGATTCTGTCTTTATCCACAAGATCTAGATGGCCTCTGTGGTGCTTCTTGTCTAAATGATGTTACCTGTGCAGTGGGCTCCACCTCCTCCTCTTTTATGAGAACTGTTCACGTTGCTGTACTGATCCCTGGGGGTTTAATAGCAAGCTATTGTCTGCGTCTATTGTCTTATGTGACATTTTTCAACCCCAGAAAGCTTTTTGGCACTCGTTTCCCCCAAAGTGTGAGCCACCGCCCCCTCGTGGCTCCTGAAAGTACTGAAGGTGGGCTGTGAGGTCACGTACAAGTGCAGAGAAACCTTGTCAGTGTTAAACTTCCTCATCAAGTTTGGAATCCTCTCAAATGATATAAAGACAGCAAAGTGGATGGAAATTATTGAACTGAAAATACAAGGTGATTTTTACTTTTATGAAACCAAAATCCAGCCTGTTTCTCCTTGACGATGGTTACCTAACTCATCACAGGGTGGTGCGAGCTTTTTATTTCTTTTGCACGTTGCTTAAATATATGTTGCAGAAATGCGGAGGAATTTTTCTTTTGACACTGATTCACTTGTGTTGCTTGTTTTTTTACTGCTCTCGTAGAGATCCCTCGAACATTCATGTCAACAGCTCAGCTGTGATGAGCTGTGATTACATGTTCGTGTTGAGAGACATGGACGCTCAATCTTGAGCATCTTCGAATATTCACTTTTTTGCCAACAGCTCGTATTTATCTTGGAGCATTTTGCTTTGGGAAAAATGTTGGGCTTTTGCCTTCTTGTGGAATGAACAAGGGTGATGTTGTTTTCTTGATACAATCCTTCAGAGAATTCATGACACTGAAACAAAACGCTCTGGATTCGCAATCAGTTAAATTTTCACGGTAAACAAGGAAGGAAAGGTGGCGACCAGACAAACATCGGTGTAAGAGCTCTCCCTGCACCTGGCTCGTTGGCATGTAGCTGGTTATGATTTATGAGCCACTGTCTTGTCTTGACAGAACTTGATTCTTGTGCTTTTCCCTTTTAGATCTGGGAGAGTGGGTGAGAGCAGAACTGCCTGTTTCTATGGTGATATAGCATACAAATATTTTGCTGGCAGCCTCTTTGTACTCCGTTTGAGAGAGGTCTGCGTTTGTATTTAAAATTACCGGATGCTCCGAAGTGTCATACAAGAACTCACTATTCCGACGTGAGCTGAAGGATTCGCCGCTCCAAAAAAACACAACGTGTGGTTTTCCAAGCTTGGCTTTCGACACGTTTGACTCCTTATTTCAGCAGCTCGATGCTCCTGTTCCTCCCTGTCTGTCGTGCGACCAGCTCATCAGTGTGTTTGTGTGGCCAGTGGTGATGAAAAGAAGGCTTTCACTGCAGGGGTTGCTATAGTTGAAATAAAGAGAGAGAGTGTTGCGGAGGAAGAGGTAGACGAAGGATGACAACAACAACAAAAAAATGTCTTTTCTGCGTTGACCGACCATGGAGGAGATTTTGTCCGAAGTTGTGGAAGGGTGACGGTGGAGGGGGATTAGGGGTGTCGTCCAGGAAATGCTTTTGGACTGCCTGAAATAATTGACTGGTGGGGGTTAATGTCTGTGTCTGAGGGGGGGGGAAATAGAGTAGTAAGGCTCTCATACTGAGAGTGTGTTCCTGGCAGCTGTTTTCTGTGCTGATTATAGGATGTTTTCATGTCAAATAACAGCCATTCCTATTTATGGTATGTATTCAGTGTATATGTGTTTACTGAATCTGGACCTGAGAGAGGAGGGTCAGTAAAGCTGTTCGATTGAGCGGAAAGAACTTTGAACTCTGAACTCTTTACATTTCCAGTTGAAATACTAGAATTTACCTGTTTACAGGCAGCTTGGCTCCCAGTGCCTCTCTGAATTACACAAAACACAGAAGTGCCCACTTAATGACAGTGTAATTGATGAAAGGAGTCTGCGGGGAGCGCGGAGTCAGTGCAGGCCAACTTATGTGCATCTGTGAGCCTTCCTTTACAGGAGGGAGAGTGTTTCGAGCTCAGGAAGACACACACACACACGAGCGAAACACACACTCGCCCTGACACAGAGAAGGCTTTGTGCGCGCAGCCTGCAAAGTTGCTCCAGTGCACATAAGGACGTTGTCGAATAAAGGATGAGTTAGGTGTGTGTTAATCCATTTGGAGAGCCAAAATATAAGCTCATCCAGCGAAGGCTGACAATATGTGTGATCGCACACACAAACACAAACACTGAACATGACACAGATTTTCTCCCCGGAGCATTTTGCTGTTCTCTTCCTTTGGATTTCATAACCACGTCTATATTTGTTCCAAGCATACTGCACAGCGTGCATGCATCCTAATGCCTGTGAAATGTGCGCCGCCCACACAAGCTGAGTGGGAGCCTCTACAAAGGGTATTACGGTAGATGTGCTGCATGTTTCCAGACGTCCCCTCTGAACAGGAGAGGCACAGTGGAGGTTTGCCTAATATCCTTCCAGCAGCCCACTCAGGAGGGAGGGAAGGAAGGAGGGAGGAAAGGAGATACAAAGACGGAGAGAGAGAAAACATCCCACTCTCTCATGCTGCACCTCACTTTTTTCCTTTTCTTCTCACTGGACTTCACACTTTGGCTCTCTGGAATTTTTGCGACGTAGCGACTCCTGAATAATCCTTCATCTCTCCCTCTTTTTGTGCCGCTTGTTATTTTGCACACATTTCCACCTCCTGCCGAGGATTTAAAAGCCTTGTTGTCATACCTACGAAGATGCTCTGAGGAAATATTTTCAGCTCGACGTGCCAGAGGATTGATATCTGACCAACATGGCTCGTGGGATCGAGTCCTTAGTGTCTTTAAACCCGTTCTGCTCTTTAGATTCAGCACAGGGAGAAATCTCTGACAGCTGCAAGTTTTGGCTGCTGGACCTGGGTAGGTGCTGCGATCATGTGCAACACGAGTGAAACAACAACATGGAAATCGATATCTGTTCTGCCTCCAATTGCTGTTCTTGTTTCTATAGAGATTTTCCACATCTTTAGAAATCAGAAAAAGCTTTTTTTTTTATGGTGACACGTTTTTGCTTCTCATTTTGTAAATGTAAAAGCATCACATAAATGAATGAAATCTATTTCAGTTCAGCAGGATCAAAACAGAACTCACAGCATGTCTCTACTGTAGCACAACAGACAGTAACAGAGCAGTTTTTTAATCTTTGCTTCTCTGTTTTCACAAGTTGCCAGTTTTTGCTTGCTGTTTTCTAAAATTCCCTTTATTTTGGCATCAGTTTTATGCATCACGTTCATTGATCGACTGTGGATTACATCGGAGCATCACAACAGTGAAAGTAATTTGGTGATTGCGCTGTTATGTGATGAGATTTTCAATCTACTGAAATCACGTTGACAAGATTATGTCTTTGTGCTCATCTCTGAGCAAGGTCAGGCGGGGGGGACACAGATGTACAGAGGGGGTTATAATAGACCCAAGAGATAGAATATTAAGGTCAAATTAAGTATTTGAGGAAATATTTCATTCTTGTTCACAATACATTCCAATGAATCACTAAAAATCACTAAAATATTGTACTTTTTTAGAAGAAATGTCTCGTGGGTGGTCGTCAAACTGCATGCCTCCCATCACATGACCAAAGCCAACCACCCTGTCTCTGGCGGTTGGTGGCAAGTCCCTCATTCACATTGTCCACATTGCGAAAGACCATCTCGCCTAACCCCCCCCTGCTGCTGTTCCCACACGTTGTGCGTCCGCCCCTCTTGTCACGTTTCCAAACAGCATTTGTATTTTTCTGGTCCTGGCTAAGATAAGACCACACGAAAGATGCTCCCCTGGTGACACCGCTGGAATCCCAGGCATGCTTCTGTAGAACTCTGCACACTCTCGGGATGACTGCAGTTGTACAAAGCTCCCCCCACCCCACCCTACCCCTCCCCTCACCCCCAGTCCACCTCCAGCACAACCACCACCAGCAGCCTCCTATTCTAAGCCACACTGAGTCGTAAATCTAACGTGTTCTTTATGACTGTGTGAATGAGCAGGGACTAAACTCTGACTGTGGTCGCCTTCAGATCATTTCGTAACCATCTGAAGAAGAGTGAACATCTGTTGGGTTTTTGCTTGTTGTTCCCATCAGCAAGCTGCCAGCTCACACATTCAAGCTGAGAAGATATCATTAGGTGGTCTCCTCATAAATTCAGTTTGCTTTGCCTTAAAGACTGAAACAGTTTCATCATCGAGGAAAAAGTAAAAGATTTGCAAACAGAATTTCAGTACATGGTCAAACGTTTTAATGTGTATTCACATTTCCTCCCACAGTCCAAACACATGAAATCCCAGTTAGGAACAAGTGTAGGGTGATCCTACATATTATAATTGTAAGACACATTCAAACTAGAACTACACCTCAGTGTTAAACCTGCAAGTGTAACATTGATGGAAGTTGCAGACTGTGAGCAGAAATGTCTCATATTTCAAATTAACCATAAGAAGAATGATTCTTTCTGCTGTTTATGGATCCCAACAGCTGTTAACAAAAAAGAAATTGCAAAATCACTTCTTGGTGTGAGACACAGCATGTGTGAGAGTTGTGAGGGCCACAGGGACACAATGTCATCCTCCCACACGGTGAAAACTCCTCTCTGGAGGATTTTGTTTCATTAAAATCACTCCGGTAAAATGGACATCTATTCAAATGTCAGCCAAACGTGGGAAAAAAACCCCTGAAGCATAAAAAAAATTGTGCTTTTGAAATTGCTCAAAATTCTGTGGTATTTTAATGGTACCGAAGTGGCATTTTTTGTGTCGCTAATAATTTTAAATGAAATGATGACATGAGAAGGTCCAAGTGAGTTCGCTGTCACATTTGCTTTAATTCCCATGAGTGGCAGCGTGACCAGCTGTTCTCTACAATGAGGGGCTGCCTGCAGGCAGAAAGAGCAAAGATCACGGCCTCGTGTTTTAGAAGTTATTTTCCTCTGAAGAAGAATGTGTCAAGGCTGCTGACCCCATGTTTCACCCATTTACGCCCTTGTTAACACGACCCCTCCAGTCCAATCGGAGCACGCCGACGCCGACTTAGAGCCTCTCAGCTCTACAATTAGCACTCCAATTACAAGACGTTAAAGATACATGTTTACTGAAGCTGTTTCTGTATAGATGTAAACTTCATAAACCCAATAACATTCATCTCATAAAGACTCTGCCACATTTGGTGGTTTCATACTCTTCAGTGTTGAATACAGCAGTTTGTTGTTTGTTTTTTAACATTTTCGACCAGTCAAATATGCATTTTATTCAAACAGTCAGAATCAAGGCATCATTTGGATGTTTTCAGATGTAATTTACTAAAGTGTCAGTTGTGCTTCAGTCAGTGCAGCTCTGAATCCATTAATCACAGCAATTCACTATCAGAGGTCAACATTTCTGAAATCGTTTTGCTAATACTGTTGATGTATTGATCTCTAATGTAATCATAAGGAAATCCTTTCCTCTCATCTGTAATTACAATAGCAGCGCCATCATTTTTTTTTTTATACTTTGCTCCCATTTCAATGACATTGTTCTTGCTCAGATACTGAATTTTGCCCCAGCTGTAAATTATAGGATCATTACGTGATAGCTGCTTTCTAACTGCTAACAACTGACCTACATGATCGGTTGTGGCCCCAACTTGTCCACAGGATGCATGATGTTCTTCATGACTCTTGACTTCGCTCCTGCAAAAACTTGAAATCACATAGCTGCTTTTAGCAGTCCTTCAGTGAGACTTGGTGGGAAAGAAACTTGCACCCACAAAGAGGGCTGAATCACATGAGAGAACAACAGTCGTGTTCTCCTAAAGAGTCCCTTTACAAGTATTTAGCTGAATCAGTTCAAGACTTTTGCCAATAATAAATCAGCACCTGTGGTGTTTCCTCTCATTATGAGGGCTGGATAACATGTTCAAGTTCACGGAAATATGCTGGGCTCATAAATAAGGGATTTGATGGTCCTCGGAGACCAGCAAAAGCAAAGGTTCTCTGAGTCACCAGAATTATGGCCTTAAATAGGATCCATGAATGCAGCCATGACTAAAACATTCCAGGGCGCTATCGTAAGCCCCAGTTGTGACTCTGGTTCTCATTTACTTCCTCGGGGGAGATGCTAGAAGCAGGTAAATCACACACAGGGGGGCTCTGTGTATGCTGGAGGTTTCGAAATAAAGTTTGCACACCGCAAATAAAAAATATGATTTTAAACTTCTTGGACTCTCAGCAAGCTGGTGCTTTTATTTTGAAGGCTACTCCTTGTGTATAAGGATGTGTGGAAGCGTCAGCGTCTGGTTCTACGGTGATTTTTGGTCCAGAGGTTTTTTTTTTCAAGGCAATTTGAAGGGAAACAAATAAAGTTTGGAACCACTGGCTTACATGACACCTATTCTAAACAGTATGGTTCTATGTTACGTCTGAGGAAACTAATTCTATTATCTTTTCTGTTTTTCAAGTCGACCCTTTAGGTTGGATATTGTTTCTCAGAGCCGTTAAAGCTTCTGATTCTACCATGAAATTGCCTTGTAAAGATTTATTGCCTGATGAAAACACGTTCATGCTCAGGTTCAACTCACTGATGCCAGTTCAAATCCTCATTTTACAGTTTCATGCCACAGAAGCAGATAAGGTTTTTGACGTTTTCCCCATTGAAGCACTGCTGCCGGTCAGAATGACCTAAGTTTCATCATGAAATCATGACAAGAGGATTGAAAGGCGGAGGGGGGGGCTTTAGTTGCTTCTGCTGTCTTCTTCCCTTTGCATGCGATGTGGGAACACATGCTTCTTATCAGTGGAGCGCTGAGAAAATAAGTCCTCT
>JAUESE010000010.1:8883000-8902324 GCA_032274725.1 Malacoctenus triangulatus
TTGTCAGAGCCAAGTGTCTTTTGCTCTTTCGTATGATTATCAGAGGTTCTACTGTGAGGTTAGGCTGTAAGATTTGGGAGAAGAATTGAGGTTTCTTCTGGTGAGAGCTCTCCAGAACACTAAACCTCAATCGGGCAACTTTTCCAAACGAGCAGGAGTCTTTGTTTGCGTCTTCAGCAGCCTTTTTGTTCCGAAAAATGAATGAATGAGGAGTTATTGACGGAGGAGAGGAGCGACTGAGCAGCCGGGTGTGACAGACAGGTGAATACGCCGTCGAATTATCCACACAAAGCCTCCAGCACCCGGGATTTTTTTTTCTCTTTCCTGGCTTGATTTTTGATCGAAGAAAAGCTTTCCTCCTACAGGCTCCCCGAGGAGCCTTCATCGCTGCGAGGAGGAGGAGGACGGCCTACCTACTGCAGAGAGCACACACACACACGCAAACCCGGAATGCACAAACAAACAAAAACATACTTTTTTTGCCATTTCTGAGTTGGCATTCTCGCTCTTGTACAGACGAGGCAAAAGGATTCCAGGCTTTAATGTTGCTTGATGCTGAAAGGAAACATTCCACTGTTGTTTGTTATTGATTTGTTGTCTTTTTGATTGGGAGAATATTTAGTTCATGTTGAATCCTGCTGTTTCCTTTCAGATCGTCCCTCTCTGCGTGTGTTTGTGTCATTATTGACCTCCTTGCCACTGTCGTCCTCTCATTCAGATACGCTGTCCGTGTCCAGCAACGACGCCCTGCAGCCCGGCTCCAGTCAGACCCTGGGCCCTCACAGCTCCCCGGGTCCCAAACGTCCCGGCAACACTCTGAGAAAGTGGCTGACGAGCCCCGTGCGGCGCCTCAGCTCCGGCAAAGCCGACGGCCACGTGAAGAAGCTCGCGCACAAGCACAAGAAGAACCGGGACGGCACGAGGAAGAACATGGACACGATACCCGGCTCGCAGAAGGACTCCGACGACAGCGCCGCCACGCCGCAGGACGAGACCCTGGAGGAGGTGAGGCCAGATGCTCCATCAGCTCCGAACTCGCCGCAAACCAGCCGGAGTTTGAGTTTTGAACAAGCAATCGACAGTCACTGTTTTTTTTCTCTTCCCTCCAGCGGATGCGCAACGAAGGCCTGAGCAGCGGCACCTTGTCCAAGTCGTCCTCATCCGGCATGCAGAGCTGTGGCGAGGAGGAAGGCGAGGAAGGGGCCGACGCCGTCCCTCTACCTCCCCCTATGGCCATCCAGCAGCACAGCCTGCTGCAGCCTGACTCACAGGACGACAAGGTGCGTTACACATAATACATAATTATGCATGGTCACAGACAATAATATGCAGGAATGAACCACGGGCACAATGTACAAACACACATACGAAACGAAGATTGTGATTCTGAAACTAAACCAAGAAAAGGGATTTAATTTGTTTTTGCAGCTGAATTTGAATGGAATCCACTTTGTTTTGCTGAATCAGTGAAACGCTGACTCATAACGACAGTCAGAATGCTGCAATGTGACGGACTGGCAGCATCTCCAACGTGCCTCCTCTGACTAATGTGTGTTAGCGAGTGTAGGCTACAGCGCCCCCACCAAAGTGGTTATAGAAGACTGGCGGAGGACTCGATGGAAGGACGCAAAAAAAAAATTTGATTGCGATTTTCATGAACATATTCTTCATTTTATTAATAAACCGTGGAACACTTTCACATTCCATGGAGACTCATAGAATACATTTTTCGAAGCTTGCAATAAAAAGCCGAAACATTTTTGTACTAATATTCTTTTCTTATTTTTTTTCTCTGACTTTTGGAACGGTTGCATGTCCCTTCCTTTAGCATTACGTTGATTTCTGTTCTGCATCTCTTTTGTCCCAGTTTCCCTATTTGTCCATGTAAAACCACTTCACCTCCACTCCGGGTCCTCCGTTTTACTTCATCCATTCTGTTTTTGTTATGTTTTATTTTACTTTAACTTAATGTCACCATTAAGTCGTCGTTCCCCTTGGAATGGTATTCTATTGCTGACAAAGGAATACATCATTCACGTGTGTCCGCAGTTGCGAGATGGTTTTTGTAAATGACGACCCCTCTAACTCTCCCCCCGTCCCTCTGGCTTGGCTTCATCGCCGAGGCTGAATTTCTGCCTCGTGGAGTATCAAGCGAAGCCGTTTGCTAGCTCGAAGTCGTTCAACCAATCATGGTGCATGTGCCTGAAGAGCACTGCGATCCCAAGAGTTCCCCCTCCCTGATCTGAGCCTACCCCGTAACCCCCCCCGTTTCCCCAACACCAGCCTGTGATTGGCTCCAAACTCGACCCCCTCCAATTAACCCCCCCTTTATTAGGGAGATCACCAAGTCCTTTTTGGGACATGTGGAATGTCGAGGTCCAAAGACAACAATGGTGAGCCTGATTGCATTTACAGCAGCAGTCACTGAGAATATATGACTCTACGCAACATGCAACGCTTCATTTCTGGTGTCTCCTCCAACTCCACACTCGATGTTTGATGTTCAAAGCGTTTCTCCGTCTTTTTCAGTCGGCGTCCCGCCTGTCCGCCCGTCCCAATAGCTCGGAGACACCCAGTGCCGCTGAACTGGTCAGTGCCATTGAAGAGCTGGTGAAGAGCAAGATGGTGAGCCCCGACAGATACGTGCAGCTGTGGCACCGAGCGCTCAGTGGACACAAACACAAGCCGCACTCGTTTTTTTTGTTCTGGTGTTGGTGACAGAGAATGCCATCATGGCCCACTAGTCATCTGTCAGGCGGGTGACTAACTATGCCAGCTGTCCTCTGTTCCAACAAATAGGCGTTGCTCTTTGGAAAGACATCTCCTGCATACTGATCCCCACTGACCTGCGAACAGTGTTTTCATGTGCAGATGAAGCAGGAGCCAATTCTTTGTTTTCTACCTCCTCATTTTAGTGTTTTTTATCTGCTCCGTTTCTCTCCCTCCTCCCTCTTTTCTCCCTTCCTTTAGTCGCTGGAGGACCGTCCAAGTTCTCTGTCAGTGGAGCAAGGCGACAGCAGCTCCCCCTCCCTCAACCCCTCCGACAACTCCCTCCTCTCCTCCTCCTCGCCCATCGACGAGTTGGACGAGCGCAAGTCTGGCTTCCTCAAGAGGCGGCAGTGAGTTTTGTTAGGTGTTTTGATAAACAAGAAGCTGCTCGACCCCGGTCGGTTAATCACCTCCGTCCTCATTTGTGTGCTTATAAGGAACCTTTGTGGTGCTCACCGGCGGCCCAGCGTTGCATTCAAATCGGACCGTGACATTTTCTGTTTTGTGTCTCGCAGCTATGTGCTTCTGGAGCTGGTGGAGACTGAGAGAGACTATGTCAGAGACCTGGGATCAGTTGTTGAGGTAAAACCAAAATCAAGATGGCAAGCAATGCAATTTTTTTTGTTGTTTTTTTTTTTTTTTGCTCACAGTTGGTTTCCTCGTCTTTCTCTCAGGGCTACATGAGTAGAATGAAAGAGGAAGGCGTTCCTGATGACATGAGAGGAAAAGACAAGATGGTCTTTGGAAACATCCATCAGATTTACGACTGGCACAAAGAGTACGTGGATCTCTCTAATATAACACCTCTAATGACAAAAAATACTATTAAATCAAATATATTCATTCTACTATGAAAGGTTTTAGGCAGCATAAAGCCAAGCCCTTATAGTGGTAAAAATTGTTCTTTTCTTGCCGTCTGTCCTCAGTTTTTTCCTGGGAGAACTTGAAAGGTGTTTGGAGGATCCTGATAGGCTGGCTCCTTTATTTGTCAAACAGGTAGGAGTTGTTTACCAGGCTTTGAGACCAATGGCTTTGAACAACACTTCATTTCTGTCCGTCTTGGAGAACATCAACAATAATAAGAAAAACAAGCATGTATTCTCATCTGTATGTGTTTTGTTTGTTTGTTTTGATTTCTAGGAGCGCAGGCTGCACATGTACATTGTGTACTGCCAGAACAAGCCTAAGTCTGAGCACATTGTGTCAGAGTATATTGACACTTACTTTGAAGTAAGATTTGATGAATCATTTTGCTCTTGTTGCCAACAACATAATGTCTGTGATGCGTGCCATTAGTATTTCTGTGAGATAATATTGTTTTGATCTTCCATCAGGACCTTAAGCAGCGATTGGGACACAGACTGCAAATCACCGACCTGCTAATCAAACCTGTCCAGCGCATTATGAAGTACCAGCTCCTGTTGAAGGTAGTAATATGTTCTGTGTGCTCGTTTAGAATAGAAATAAAAAGTGGTTTTCATGAAAAATGTTCAATTTTGGTCAGTATTGATCTATATGGTCTAAATCTGAAACTGTTTCACAGGATCTTCTCAAAATTTCAAAGAAGGCTGGAGCGGACACAACAGAGCTGGAGGTACAGTCATACAAACGGTCCCATGTTACACATGAAAACTCAAACCACTCCATCAGATTTTTGTGTAAAGTTTTGGCTCTGTTTTTATTCAACGAGCTGAAGTATTGTTGTTTCTACTGTCATGTTCATCTGCAGAAAGCTGTCGAGGTGATGTGTGTGGTCCCCAAGCGCTGCAACGACATGATGAATGTTGGGCGCCTTCAAGGCTTCGATGTAAGTCTGCTCATTATCCACTCAAAATGAGTTTGTTTTAGATAGTAATGTTTTCTATCAATCGTTTTACTGTGAACAAAATTATCACTGTGATGTTGTGTTTTAGGCAAATACCACTGGGGGTCACTGTGCACTTGTCAATAGAATCTTTTCTCTGGAGGAAGTGCTGCGTAATAAGCACTTGTCCACCCACTTCTTGAAAAATGCTCTTCAAAGCTTCTCCCATGCTCCCAAAGCTTCTCAGTATTTCTATTAATTCCCTTTGTTTACACTGTCTTCCTCTCCTACTTCAGGGTAAAATTGTGGCTCAGGGCAGATTGCTCCTCCAAGACACCTTCATGGTTTCGGACCAGGATGGAGGTCTGCTGTCCAGGATGAAAGAGAGGAGAGTCTTCCTGTTCGAACAGATCGTCATCTTCAGTGAGCCCCTGGACAAAAAGAAGGGCTTCTCTACTCCTGGCTACCTCTTTAAAAACAGCATCAAGGTCAGGCCAGTTCAGCAAAAACACACAAAATAATCCCCAACAGCCTAAAATCGTGAGGTTGACGATCGATTCCACTGTGACTTACTGCTTGTTGGAGTTTGTAATCAATACCCTAAACTGTTACAATCCCCTCCAGGTGAGCTGGTTGGGTCTCGAAGAAAACGCAGAAGACCCCTGCAAGTTCACGCTGACCTCCAGAGCATCGAGTGGGAACGTGGAGCGGTACACGCTCCAGTCTCCGAGCCCCGGGGTCAGTCAGGTGTGGGTCCACCAGGTCAGCCAGATCCTGGAGAACCAGCGAAACTTCCTCAATGGTAGGAGACGGTTCCTTTTTAACGCCTGGCAACCTCACGGTCCCAACGTTCTGGATTCCAAACTCCCTCTTCCTCTCCTGCAGCTTTGACCTCACCCATCGAATACCAGAGGAACCACGTGGGCGGCGGCGGACCGAGCGGCCCCCCCAGCAGTAGCAGCGGCAGTCCTGCCGGCCTCCCGGGAGGCAGCAGCGCCAACAGTACCTCCAGCATGGGGGGAGGAGGCGGCGGGGGCGGTGGCTCCGGGGGCTCGGGCGGCGGCTCCTCCTCCCTCTGCGGCCCTCGCTCTCGGCCCTCCCGAATCCCCCAGCCGTCCTCGCGCCTCCCCCAGCCCGTGCACCACCACCACCCCCCGGGCCCCGAGGGGCCCGACCGATCAGCAGGTACGTGGCCTCCCTGCCAGCCCCAGTCCCCCCCGCCCCTCCCCTGTAACTCCTACCCAGACAGCAAAGCCAACGGCGCCCCGTCGGCCTCCGAGGTCCCCAAAATGAGGGTGCTGGACAACCCTCACGGGAGTAACAGCAACAACAGCAACAGGCCGTCGGGAGGGACGGACAGCAGCCTTAGACTGACACCCGGACCCTTCGAAGAGACCCCGAAGCCCCCCATACCACAGATGCCAGTCGCACCGCTGAATTTTTCCTTTAAAAGCTCCCGAGTGGGCACGGTGGCCCCCCTGATTTCCCCTCAGTCCCCCGGAGGCGGAGGGAAGGAGACATTTGGGAGCCAGACCCCCAAAGGCAACCCGTTCTGGGCCGTGGTCCCTCCTCTGCCCCCGTCCCCGGCCAGCAGGCCCGGCTCCTTCTCCTTCCCCAGCGACAACAATGGCGGCGGTGACTCTTTGGGCAGAGGGAGCCACGCGGCGCCCGCCCACCACCGCCACTCCAGCCACAGTAAGGACATAGACCGCATGAGCACCTGCTCCTCCACCAGCGAGCAGTCCGTTCACTCCACCCAGAGCAACGGGGTAAGGCGCTACGTCGAGGCCTTCCAGGCCTACAGCGAGGCCTGGGATCTTCTCGCTCGTCACTAACCCCGCCCTCCCGCCCTCCCTGACTGGCTGTCAGTCAGTCACCCCGTCGCTGCTGTGCTGTAAGATTGGCTTGCACATGCAACAACTGCTGCTGCTGAAAGGGACAGAAGATTAACGGCCATCTGAGTGCACTAACTTCACCTTCAAGTGTGTGTGAGAGAGCGAGTTCCCCGAGGCTCCCCGAATGTACTAACAGCGTGGATTCATCCAGCAGCTGATGTTCCTGCTTCTTTAAAAACATGCTCTCGCTCTCTCTTCTTTTTCCTTGAACTTCAGCTTGTTCCAGCTAATAAAGTCTAACAGTTACACTAACAGTTATCGTATAGTTCTGGAAAAACACAGCGCTCTCTTTTTCTTCTCCTTCTTCTCTGGGATCATTCAAGCGATGATGTCAGGTCTCTTTCCAAAACGTACAAAGGAACTTTCAGAGTTTTTTTGCTGTTTCATCGACATCTCCTCTACTTCACTTCTACGATCGTGTCTTCTGCATTCGCTCTCTCTGTGGAAGCATCGACTCTTTTTGTCCACAACCTCTCCACTGTCTTATTGACCTTTCTTTCATCCTCTAAACTAGCCGACTTTTTGTCTCCTTTGACCTTTTTGTACAGCGTCCATTGCTGCATGCATTAAAAACTATTTGCAATGTTGTTTCTTGCTTTTGTTCCTGTTCATGAAGTTTGTACTGATGTAGAATAACTCCCTACTTAACTTGTCAGATTTTGCAGTGATGTTTTTTCATGTGTTTCCTGTTGGTATTTGTACATGCCTGCAGTGTTGTGAAGCAGCTTTTTTAAATTTGCTTTCTTTTTTTTTTTTACGTCTTCCTCTCCGACAGAGTGAAAGCAGTAGCAGCAGCAGCGTGTCCACCATGTTGGTGACCCAGGACTATGTGGCAGTGAAGGAGGATGAGATCAGTGTGGCGCAGGGTGAGGTGGTCCAGATGTTAGCCAGCAACCAGCAGAACATGTTCCTGGTGTACCGAGCCGCCAACGAACACTCCCCCGCCGCCGAAGGCTGGATCCCTGGCTACGTGTTGGGACACACCTCATCCTCCATCACACCCGAGCTCCCTGAAGGCACCATCAAGTAAGAATGAGCCGAGGTCGCAAGAAAAAGTTGAATGTATACAGAGAATTTAACAGAGACCTTTGCTTTTTTTTTCTACTTTAGAAAATCATTATCTTGGCATACAGCACTACGAATCCGACGCAAGTCAGAGAAAAGAGACAAAGAGGGCAGGAAGCTGGAGAACGGCTACCGCAAGTCACAGGACAGCCTGGCCAACAAAGTCTCTGTCAAGGTAGAGAGTTTGGACATCAGTTAAACTCTCATTACTAGAACTGTTCCTCTGTTCTAATTTTGACTTTTTGGTTTGGATTCAATTTCAGCTTCTGAATCCCAACTTCATCTACGACGGTAAGCGTTTGCCATCGTGCCTGCATTTCTGATTTGTCCGAATGTTTTTGTGTGCGCGCTCGACTCTTTTGACAGTCACTTGACCCACCTGATCGTCCCTCTTCCTCTGCAGCTCCTCCAGAGTTCCTTGTTCATGTGAGCGACGCAGCGTGTGAGAGCGGAGAGAACGTCACCCTGAGGTGCAAAGTGTGCGGCCGACCCCGAGCCACCGTCACCTGGCGAGGCCCCGACAGCAGCACTCTGAGCAACAACGGACACTACAGCATCACATACAGGTACGGCGCACAGAGCACTTCAACAAGTTGGTTTTGCCAAATGATGACACTTGATTTTTAAGAAAGTGGCTGATGTGGTGATTATTGAATGTGGTTCTATCCTCCTGTTTGTTTTCACAGTGAGACCGGAGAAGCTTCTCTGCGTATCATGGGAGTGTCTGTGGATCACAGTGGGCTCTACACCTGCGTGGCAACAAACATAGCAGGCACAGTCACTTCCTCTGCCAGCCTCCAAGTCTCAGGTGAGCGTGTGTTCATGGTGCGAGGAGTCGCACGTTACATCAGTCATGGTGCATTGCACATATCATAGGACCTTTTTTTTCTTACATTTCTGGGGTTAGTCTGACTGTTTCGTTGGCATGATGCCTGTTCTCAGGACCTCCCGATGATGGCAGTGAAGTCGTCTGGAAAAACAACTTTGAGTCCCACTACACCGAGATCTCTGAACTAGGAAGGTAAAATCAACTTCAAACCTGCTGTGTGTCACTTGCTTCATCTGAGTATAGATGATTTGATGGCAAAGAAAGATTATTTCATGTTTATTTCTCATGTTTTGAGACTTTTTGATTTCATATGAGATTTATTTATAGGAACACAGTTACATGGATCAGTCAGGAACCAGACAGTACACCCATAAAATACAGGTTGAAGAATCAATAAAACTTCCAAAATGAGGAACAACGATTGGAACAACGGAAGAGCTGAAAAATGCCTCAGTTAAAGTTTTAATAATTTGAGGCCCTAAACGGGAGGGTTGTCTGCTGCCAGCAGAGTTCAGGCAGTGACCCCCCCCCTCTCGCTCCTCTGCAGGGGCCGCTTCTCCGTGACCAAGCGCTGTGACCAGCGAGGGAGCAAACGCACGGTGGCAGCCAAACACGTCAACAAGAAGCTGCTGCGTCGGGAGCAGGTGCTGCAGGAGATCCGTCTGCTCCACACCGTGGAGCACTCCAACCTGGTCAAGCTGCTGGACACATACGAGACAGCCAACAGCTACGTCCTCGTGCTGGAGATGTATGTGGCGCTGTGATTGGTCAAGAAAGTTAGAAATAACTTTGTTGCTGTGGATTTTTTTGATCGCTAACTGTTCCTTGTTTGTATCCAGGGCTGATCAGGGGCGTTTCCTGGACTACATAGTGAGCTGGGGCAACCTGACGGAGGAGAAGGTGGCGTTTTACCTCAGAGACATTCTGGAAGCGCTCCATTACCTGCACAGCTGGAGGATTGCACACCTGGATCTCAAAGTAAACAGAACTGAAATTTATTGTTGTGTATTTCATTAAAAAAAGTGATTTTCTCATCATGATCTCAGGTTTAAGCAGCAGTTGCATCATTGTTTGTTTTCCTGCTCCCGCAGCCCGAGAACATAGTGGTGGAACACGCGTCCTCGCAGCCACTCATCAAGCTGACAGACTTTGGCGATGCGATCCAGCTGAACCCCTCCTCCTCCTACGTCCACCCTCTCCTGGGGAGCCCCGAGTTCTCCGCTCCTGAACTGGTCCTGGGTCAGCCTGCCTCTCTCATGTCTGACCTCTGGAGTTTAGGTTTGTGAGAGAGAAATCGATCAGCTTTAACCCCACCTTGGCAAACTTGTTGACTTGTTGATTGGCTGACTGTGTTTCCTGATCGTCTGACAGGAGTGGTGACCTACGTAGTTCTGAGCGGCGCCTCTCCCTTCCTGGATGAGAGCCTGGAGGAGACGTGTCTGAACATTTGCCGCCTGGACTTCAGTTTCCCCGAGGACTACTTCCAGGGTGTGAGCCCCGCCGCCAAGGACTTCGTCCGCCTGCTGCTCCGGGGCGAGCCGGAGCGACGGCCCCCCGCCGTGTCCTGCCTCCAGGAGCCCTGGCTCCAGCCTCAGGGGGCATTCGGGGAGCACGCCACCTTGAGCCACGCGCCGCCGCCGTCGCCTCAGAGCCATTGCAGCCCGCACCTGGACACCTCCAGGCTCATCTCCTTCATCGAGAGACGCAAACACCAGAACGACATCCGCCCCGTGGGCACCGTCAAAGCCTTCCTCCACAGCCGCCTCTACAACCACATCTGACGGAGAGGGAAGAGACCCAGGAGGAGCTCCTTCCTGCTCACGCTGCTCTCCATCCATTGGCTACCGGAAGACCACCAGCCACATGTCCACCACGACCCCCCCCTCTTCCTTCACCAAGCCACACAAGTCCTGCTGCTGCTGACTGACTGACCGATGCTGATCGTTCCTTTTGACCCCCCTCACCCCCCACCCCCCTTTAAACCCTGGCATATTCCTCAGTATGCCTGCACAACAAATGAACAGCTGGAATCTCTTTGAGATTTCGAACCTTGACTCAGCAGGGAGAACACCGAGCTTTTCTCAACAAGCCAGCGTGAGCGTGTCTTGCGTTTTTCGGACAGTGTTAAAACAAAGAAAAATAGACGACTGTATATAATAAGATATAATTCAGGCTGCTTTCGGTTCAACGCAAGAAAATGATTTCCTTTTTCTTTTTGTAACAAGAGATTACTTTTTGTAAATGAAACCATGTACAGTGAGGAAACAGAGAATTGTCTTTATTCAAACCTTTTGGGAAACAAAAGGGTGGTTAGAGCGCAGAAAGGCTCCACGAAGAGACAAGATGAGTGTGTGTGTGTGTGGGGGGAGGAGAAGCGGCACCCATCAGCAGAGTGCGCTTCTTCTGGAACAAAACCCACCGAAATCACTTCTTCTTTTGTGTTTTTTTTTTCCCGGATAGGTCACACTCAGTGCAATAGTTTGTGTATCTTGATTCACCCGCTCCAGTTCTTAATTAGGTTGCATCTTTTTTCGGTTTGCGACGCTAAAGTCCAAACAAACTTGAAGACGCCTCCTGGGCAGAACGCATATTTTGGCAGAACTTCTCAGATCTGTACCTGCATCCGCCTTATTTGTAAATAATCTTTTTCTCCTGCTTTTCATCCACCTTTCTTTACAAAACTCTCTCTCTCTCTCTCTCTCTCTCTCTCTCTCTCTCAACCGAAAGCTATTTCATTTTTGCCGAGTGTTAGTGAGTCCATGCGGTAAAAAGTGAGCCACCGACACCCCCACCCTCTTCTTCTCTCCCCCCACCCCCTCCTCGCGAGCCCCGAGCGGCTGGATCTTCACCGTGAACAAACTGCTACTAGAAATGCACTTGTAATTTGCATCAGTTCTCATGTGCAATGTTGCAGCTTTAACATTTATGCAACTATTTATGAAGACTTGTGTTGTAGCCGTATTCCTAAAAAGGCATGTACGTACCTGGTACTGCAATAGGTGTCTGTATTGTGTTAACTCTTATGTATTAAGTTCAGTATTAATGAACCCCAGACGCAAACGAGGGTTTTTTTCAGAATAATGTATAAAAAAAATGTGTATCTATAAAATATAGGCACTTATGCTTTCATTTTGTCCTTGTTTTTTTTATTTTTCTTGTAACAATACCAAAGTTGGCTCTGCTTTCTTTCCCTGCTCCGTGTGTTTTTGTTTTCTTTTTTGATGATTTGTCATGTTAAGTTATACCAGGCCACACTGATCCCAGACATACGAGTGTTTACAAAGGTCCAGTGTGGCTTTATTTATTCTTCTTGTAATGAGAAAACTGTTTTGGTGGTTTATTGCTGAAGAGATATTCACTTGTCCTTTTTATTTTTGTCTCTTTTGTTTTGTTTTCAAGCTGTGCACAAAGTGGTTTTGCTGTGTGAGTTTGTTTGGCTTTCGTAGGTAGAATCCTGACGTCCGTTGCTAAATTCATTTCGAACATCCTAGTTTGACATCGTAGGACGGAGTTGGTTGACAACAAGCAATAGATGTGGGAGAGAAAAAAAAAATGCTCTTTGAGAATGCGTTGCACCTTTTTTGGAGAGTTTTCCGATGTTTCCCTGAAGATCCATCAGCATTAACAGGAACCTGCTGTGAACGAGCTCTCGGCCAGTTGTTTTTAACTGAAACGATTCGATGTCTTTTAGGTGAAAAAGTCGTTTTTTGTTTTTTTGTGTGTGTGTGTGTGTGTGTGTTTTTAAAGTGCCAGTTTGAGTCGACCTCGAGAGGTGGGTGAAGCTAAACTCGTGCATTTTTTTTCCATTTGAACGTCGGTCGAGTTTGTCCGTCAGATGATCCCCGATTTTATCGTCGAAGAAGCCGTGTTGAGTTCAATGACTTGTCGGTCTTGTACAGTGTCCGTCTTCTCATTTTGTGTCCCTTTAATTTATTCGCGTCGATGTGGGTTTCCCAAAATCATGCTGTCATAGTGTCCTCACCAAGCCTGCTCACGATGGAAGTGATAAAATGCCTTTGGGAAATCCAGCTGACTCATGATGTAAAGATGTACAGAGAGGGTCGGGCGCCTCGCCCCCGCCCAGGATGTAAACCTCATACCCGTCATATTTTAAATACACCTAGGACGAGACTGCAGCAATGTCATCTTGAATGTCTTATTATGACTTATTTTTATTTTTGCATGTATATTTCTTTGTACAGAAGATTGTGTGTACATGTTACTCTGTGTTGTAAATAATTAATTTTTGTCCTCTGTTATTTTGCCATTAAACGTACAAGGAACAAGTGGTGTGGCTGAAAATTTCTGCCCACACGCAGGAGAAACGCACACGCCCACACACGCAAGACTTGAAAAGTTGTCTTGAAACTCTTGTTACTCATTTGATTTTATAACGTTTCAGTGTCAGTAAGCAAGGGGGCGCTTTTATTCCTGGCACGAGAGCAGAGCTCAGGGGAAACCCCTCTGCAAGGCAACGCTCAATCGCAACGAAGACTAGTTGGCAAAGTTAAGGCGATTGTGCGTGTTTACGCAGTATCTGGTTATTTCCACTATTTGTTTTCAGTTTGTAAGAGGATGCTCACATCCTGAAAGACTTCACACCCACAAGAGGCCTCGTTGCAGAGTTAAAAGTCACGAAAAAGGCTCGAAAAAACATTTCCATCAGCCATGAAAACCACAATGAAACGTATTTGACACTAACTCGCCATTTTGAAGTTCAGAGTCTACGGAGCCACTCAGAGCTCATCTTTGAAATAACTACTCAAAGAGGAGCATGTTTGTTTACTCTCTTTGCTCCGCAAGATCTAAAAGTGCTCATTGTTTTGAGGACTGCGGTGGTAAATAAAATATAATATAAACTCAGGGCAGCTTCGATAACCCCAACAATATTTAAAAAAAAAAAAACCTGTTTGCTGTGTTTTGTTGAGTGTTATATAAACATAGTATGCTGCACTTTCTCCACCATTTCCCAATAAATGTGATGACTGAAATCAAAGTAGGAAGAACGGCTGTGTACAGACACTGAGAGATTGAATTTACTGTGACTAATTTATGTATCCGTGTGAAACCTGAAGAAAAAACATCAGGATGTGTTGTTGATCTTATCTGTCACCTGCAGATGCTGCAGCTCTGCATGAATCAGAGCGTGCAGAAAACACGTCGACATCCCCCACCTTCATCATTCACTTTCCGTGAAAGTTATTTACGTGTCTTGCACGAGAGAGATTGTGAGTGATTAGTTTTCTGACTTAGGATTTGAAAGAATCACAGAAAATGTTTGGGCAGAAGAGAAGCTACATAACAGTGAGTGCACTGGTTTCCCGTGCCATCAGGTGTCCTCATGTTACTTATTGTCACACCTTCTTATCAGCTGTAAAATCTTTTCCAAGTCACATGAATTTGCATGCAACCTCTGAAGACTCTTTCTTTTGTTTTGCACAGTTTCTCATGACTAAAAATTCACACAGGAGCTGTGAAGTGTGAAGGTGTTGCACACTGGTGTTTTGGTTTTTTCTTCCAGCTTTGACTCTTTACAAATGTGGTCTGGCTGTGAAGAACGTCGTTCAATCACAAAAGTCATCGCAAAGCTGAACCTTGATCCAACTTTGTTTGAAGTGTTTCTTTGTCATAATTCGATAAGGTTAAACAAAGTAGAATAGTATTTCAAGGAAATCACAATGATTCATTTACTTTACTTGTGTGTGGGCAGGATTTTGAAGGGGGGTGAGATCGTCACGATACGTGTGTGTACGTTTGACTGAGTTTAGTTTAATGTATTCTTCCCGAAATAAGAAGGACCGGGGCCTTTCACAGCAGTATCACTCCGCCTCTCAGGTGTTTCAGATGTCGTTAATGACGTCAGTGACCTGGTACTCTTGGCCGATCTGGATTCTCAGAGATATCCATGTGTTGGTCGCTCAAAACTCAAAAATACGCAATTAAATATGCGTAACTCTAAAAAGCAGACGTTACAATGATGTCGGGACAAGGTAAATTGTATGTATTGAAGGAGGCTAAATGAAAAACGCTTGTTTAAAAACTTTCTGTTTAGGAGCATCAGTGCAGGGGAGACTACTCCAATTTCTTTCTTTTTCTCCCATCGTCCTTTTCCATTGTCGATAAGGATTTTCTTTGCCTCTGCTTGTGTTTCTCGTCGGTGTAGAGGGGCAGAAGTTGTTGTGAGTTTCACACAGATTACAGTGTCACTACCTGTGTATATACAGACAATAGTAGCACCACTAGTGCGTGGCCAAACTTTTGCTGCATTTCACCACTAGATGGCGCAATTACGTTGACTTGAACTTGACAGTGATGTTGCATTCAACAGTCAAGGACTTGGCAAGTCCTTCAAAACAACTCCTCAACAAGCTAAAGCAGCTTTTCTAAACAACCTCAGGAAATACCAGCCTCAAGTTGAAGACAACCAAAGAATCATTCATAGTTTTACGTCACAGACCCACGTCTGATGTGCTATTTGCAACTTCATCTGACCCGCTGTTGTTACAATTGAAGTGCAGTGAATAAAAACAAAAACATACAAGACCTTTTTAGAATCTCAAACTGAGCAGACAACTGCACCTTGCATTCTTTCACAACACTTCTGCTCTTTGTATGTTTGCAGGTGGGAATGACTGCATGTGTTTGTCCTCACTGTGAGGCTGGATATGACTCAATGAGCTGAGGAGGGAGATCCATGCGCCTCCTTGGAGAGAAACTCGGAACACCGTCCAAAAAAAGGTAGAGAAGAAATCCTCAATTCGGAGAAGGCAGAGTAGAAAAATGCATGGCTTTATAAAGTTGTTTAATTTCAAACAAGCAAACAAAAAATATGGTGAATAATGTTGTTTGGATGTGATGACTAGGTGAAAATTCAGGGGAGGGATGAATTCTGAGAAATTTCGCACCTCTGTTGTGTTATGTCTGTTTTCACACTGCTCATTTTGAGAGTGGACCAACAGCCTAGAATGTCCAACTCATCTACATGTGCGGCTTGGTCGGGGGAGTTGCTGCTTAATGCACAAACAGTCTGACAAAGAAGAAAACATCTCAACATGACGTCTACTTCCTGTATAGGTGGACATGTTAAAAAAAAAAAAGGAAACAGTGCAATCAGGTGTTTATTTACAATATTTACACTTAATTTTTTTCACAAACGGACAACATGCCATTGAAAAACTTACCATAAGGTGGCATCAATGGGATCCTGCACTGATGGGCCTCAACTGTAGTCAATTGAAGTTGAGATACGACCCTTGTGCTTTCATCAAGACGATCAAAATAGTTTAAATGACTTTGTTTTCACTTGATCAAATCAAAAAGAAGATTTACTGCAGTGAAAGGAGATCTGTTGACCTCATGTGAAGCGGCAAAGGAAAAACATTTTGACAACATGAATTACTGTACTTGAGCGCAGCCAGCAGTTTCGGCAATGTGGCAACTTTAGAGTTAAATATGGTGATTTGCAAGTCATGCTGATTAGGTGGTGCCATATTTCAGCGACCTCTGGCCACTTTTATGACCCCTTTCCCGGCAGAGGAGTTGGCAAAACTGCAAAGCTGAGCTTTCACGTGCTTCAGGCCAGGTTTCTGTGACGAGTGGGCCGAGTCCTGCATCTTCAGGGTCACCAGAGTTCCCCAGTTTGATCCTCTCCAGACTTTTGTGGCGTGTTCCAATCTGCCCGAAATGTTTTGGCCTTTTTACCAAGGAATAGGAATTCTGGTCCTCTTGAAGAACGGACCGATCACTGCCCATGCAGACGCGACCTGAAACTTCTTGAAGGTTTTGCCTCGAAGTGCAACTAAACTGTAGGTAATTCAGGAATAGTAACACTTGTCTCGTGTCACACATCAGTAGTCTAACCACACTGCTGTTGTGCCTCTGACTGTCATTGACAGAAAAAGAAAATGCAGAGTGGCAGAGGATTGTTATCCTGCAAAAGGTGCTGTTGAAAAAGGAGGGTTCAATGATTCTACTGTGAAGTTTGCTTAATTCAAAATTTCCATCATCCCTTGTCGACGCTACCAATTCCATTTAAGAGTCGGGGAGGTGTCAGCTGCTTAGGACGAAGGCAAGATACACTCTGGACAGGCTGCCAGTCAACAATATGTCTTTTACTGAAATGTTTGATTTCTTCTTGGGTTCAAATTAGGATGATATCAAGCGGATGGTTGCATAACTGCACAGTTTGACAGAAGCAACTGTAGAAATTCTTAAAAAATAAACAAAGGAACTGAGTGCAGTTTTGCGGTTAATGAGGAACTTGATGAGTCTCAGCTTTTACTCTCTTTGGTTGCATGACTGCTCAGACGCCTTATGATCATTGACTTCTGTTTTTTTGTTTAGCATTGAATCAATTGCATTTTATTTTGTACTACTTGTGTTGTGTGGTGCTTCGCAAGACTGGAAACAAGGGCTGTGTGCACAGATGCTGCAAAGGCTTGACACTTTGGTTACAGACTTCCTCCTTTCGGTTGTGGTTTATTCTCTCAGGAAAGGTAAAATACACCGACACTTGCACAGCTAATGCACACTGCTGCACCCAAAGAACATCTAGCAGTGGAACACAAAAAAGTGACAATGCGATAGTAGACACAATGTTAATTGCACATATCGTGCTCCTTCTTAACAGCCTTGGTGAGTGCAATTGTAGCAAATAATCGTATTAAGAACACAAGTGGATAAAACATTTGATTCATCATACAAACTCCATTTGCCTCATTTAAGCCTCACTGTCGAAAAAAAAAAAGATTTGTCACACAACAGCCAATTTTGGAAATATTTCCCAACCACCAATTGATAAAAAAGGGGAAGTGACCACACCTCATTGTGGTGCAACGGACAAAAGATTAAAGGACAGTGTTGTTGAGTTTGTGGTCAAAAGTGCCCAATTTGGATTGGCTGAAGGTTATTCCTGTGTAAGTATCGTTGACTTGCAGGTCATTTATCAGTCCAGAAATACAGCAAGAATCCCATTCCAAACTTGTGCTTGTGATGTTATGTTGTATTTACATATACCTTATAAAAAAAACCTATGCATATATTTCACAGTTGTATAGTTTAAAATATACAAAAAGTTAAACATGTATTTCTGCTATAACTGCTGTAAGAATACATTTGAATGGTTCGGATGATCTCTATTTCCTGCTCATGGCAACATTGTGTAGGACGGGACTGCGAAGATGTCAGACAAAAAGCACATCAGCAGGACCACCACAGACCCATGAGCCCACGTCACACAGCGGTGCTCCTCTCATCCAGGCTGGTGGTCTGAGAGTAGGAGGATCTGGGGAGTCTGTCCTGGGGTATGTACACCTTGATGATCTGGCACAGTCTGCAGGGAGCTCTGTTGATCAACTTCAGGAGCTGCTGCCTGAATTTCTGGCCCGCAAACACATACAGGATGGGGTTGAGGCAGCTGTGGGAGTAGGCGATGGCCTCGGTGGCCTGGAGGGCCAACACGATGGCCTTGCTGCTCTCGCACGTCGTGTAGACCTGCAGCAGCTCCAGCGCCTTGAAGACCGAGGCGACGTTGACGGGAACCCAGCAGCAAAAGAAAACCACGACGACTATCAGGACCAGGCGGATGGCCTGTTTCTTGGATGACTGGCTGTGGAGAAGCTTGTGGATGATGCGGGAGTAGCAGAAGGTCATGATGATGATTGGAATAAACAGACCAAAAGCATTCATTTTGAAAATCCTGAAGATTGACCAGAAATGCCGGCTGTTGGAGTCAGTCTCATTATTTTCGGGGTAGTCGGGAAAGCAGAATCGAGTTTCGTTCTCCGGAGACTGCTGCTCTCTGAGGTAGAGCAGTTCGGGAAAGGAGGCGAGAAATCCAGCCATCCACGTGACGGCCGCTGCGATCATTCCAAAGGACCGCGTCCGCACTCTCATCGCGTAGACGGCGTGCACGATAGCCAAGTACCTGTCAATACTCATCAGGCTGATGAAGAAGATCCCACTGTAGAAAACGATGTGATAAACACCAAGAACCACCTTACACATGGCGTCCCCGAAGAGCCACTGGTCGCGGGCCTGGTGGGCCAGGAAAGGAAGGGAGCACACCAGGAGCAGGTCGGCCACCGCCAGGTTTAGGAGGCACACGTCAGTCATGCTGCGGAGGCGCACGCCGCACGCCATGACCCAGATGACCAGAGAGTTCCCAACGAGTCCCGAGAGGAAGAAGATGGAGTAGAGGGCGGGGAGGAATTTGGCCCCGTGGAGGTCATACTCGCACAGACCAAAGATGTCGTCAGGGTACCCATAGTCGTATTCTGGAGTGGTGCTGTTGAAGAGCTCCGGCCCAAAGCTGAAAAATACACAGAGGAATGAAAGATCGTTACCAAACTGATATCAAGCTCTGTGTTTCATTTGCATTAATAGATAAATGCAGTTACACAGAAACACAAGGATAGAGCTTTGTTTCAGTATGATGTGCAGGAGGGCAAGGCAAGCACGTGTCTCTTTGTCCCTTTTTTTCTGACATTTCAAAATTTTCATGTTTCACAACACCTTTTATAGGACTGATATTTGGTTTATTGGACTTCAATATGAGAAAAATCAGAATTCTTTTGGTGGTGCGCTATTTTTTTCAATATTATGGTTTTGAAATGA
Source organism: Malacoctenus triangulatus (assembly GCA_032274725.1). Classification (NCBI taxonomy): domain Eukaryota; kingdom Metazoa; phylum Chordata; class Actinopteri; order Blenniiformes; family Labrisomidae; genus Malacoctenus; species Malacoctenus triangulatus. The sequence continues at coordinate 8,901,977 of JAUESE010000010.1, forward strand.
GTTGAGGGATGAGTTTCAAAATGAAACTTAAAAACATTCGAAAACCTCTCCGATATTTCAGGTTGTGAAGCGCAATAAAATGTTGTCCTGAAATAAAACGATTGTCCTGTTTGGATTTTAAGGACAGAGCAGCGCACGTCATCATGTCACGTTTCTTTACCTCTGCTTGCAAACCTTTTACAGACCCTCTACCGTAATGCCTCGTATAGCCGACCCACTTGCGGTAACGACACTGTGGCGACCCGAAATGGAAACCAGCTCAATTGCGACTGTTTGTGTTGTACTGACGACAGCAAAAAAAAAAAAAAAGGGAGGGGGGGGGGGGGGGACTTTCCGCGGGCCCGCGGG
>JAUESE010000010.1:8912604-8924307 GCA_032274725.1 Malacoctenus triangulatus
GTGTGTGTGTGTGTGTGTGTGTGTGTGTGTGTGTGTGTGTGTGTGTGTGTGTGTGTGTGTGTCAGAGAGAGAGAGAGCACCCATTTGTAACTCAGTCCCTGTAACAGCTCAGCACTTACTGCCCCCCTGTGCCGGCGCAGGGTTTCCTGCTTTTCCTTCCCCACTTCTCCTTCACTCTCCCACTCTTTCTCTCTCTGTTTACACTCATTCTAACTCTGTGGGAGACCGGGGCCTGTCCTAAAGGCGTCTTTGTGTGCCCATTCGGAGGGAGGGGAAGAGAGCAAGCGAGAGAGGGAGAGTGAAATGTTGACGGTGAGACAAACGGCGAGCGAGGGAGGAAGGAGGAGGATACTGGCTGCCTGTGTCCAGCCTGGCCAGAGGCCGTTTCCCACAGCGCCACAGAGCCCAGTTCTGTTCGCCTGGAGAGACACCGACACGCTGCAACAACAAAGACAACTCACACGTTTACAGGTCATTCGGATGCTCGGGATATCGACTCCTCCATCCTTAAAAGTCATGGTTGAAAGCGACCGGCCCTGTGATTTGACTCCAACCTAGAATATCATCAACGCTGTCAAATCCTTCAGTACAGTCAGTCTGTCACATGGTAAATCCACTGGAAACCACTCGCTGTAGGACATGATGACGAGTCAGTGACTCCATGGCTGAGTTATTGTTGATATCCAGTGTAGCTGTTAATGGTTAACTGGAGCCAGGTTAGAGTCCGCTCCCTGTGCTGCGTTCATGTGCCTCCTGCCTCCACCGTGCTGTTTTTTTTTTTCGCCTGTGTGCCAGCTTACCTTGAGGAACACAGGATTACTCGCCGCTCGGTCGCACAAACACCCTCCAACGTTTTCGCTGTGAATCCTTGGAGCGGGGGATTTATCACCAGCCTGATATCCAACACTTCTGGGACACTTAATCAACACAAGGACTGTTTTTTGACGTGAGTGGGATGCGCTTTCTCGCCTGTTATCTGAGCCTTATGTTTGATGGAGGGGGGTTGGGGGGGGGGCAGTGTGTGCTGAAAAATGCGGCGCTTGATAGAATGGAAAGTTGTCGGAGCGGAGAATGTTTGATTTCCAGCTAATCAGCTGCCCCTGTCAGGTTGAGTACACTTGCGGTCGAGACCCGGTCGAACGTACACACTGTGGCAGCGTGCCACTGACAACTGTCAGATGACAGGATGTGGTTAAAGTGTCATTTGTGGTGGTGTTCAATTGAATATTGCAGGGGAAAAAGTGACAACAATTGTCAACTAACCAGATAATTCAGTTTTGCTGTAAATACTTAAAACTCTTTAGATATTGTGTAGTTTTAGTTTCTTAAACTGGATTTTCTTCAAACTTCATTGTTCATTTAATTAATCTTCTCTGGGTGGAACAAGATTATTTCAGGATTTTTTTGTCCTTTAAATCATGACAGTTTATTCAAATAGTTTCGAGAGCCTCATGTGACATTGCAGAGTTTTTATAGGAGTATCGCCCAGATAACTTAACAGCGGTATTAGAGAGGGTGTGTGGCAAATATTTGAATTATGATTCAGAGGAGAGTCTCAGGAACAGATGGAACAAACAGCTGCGGAAAAGGTTTGATCACACCAGCATATCTTTAGACTGTCATATGACGGCAAAGAAAATATTTATAAAACGGTTGCGTCGCGTACAGAGACGGAGAGATGGAAAGGAGGCGTCATTGGTATTCAGGCTGCTTCTGAGGTGGTAGAAGCGGTTTGTTGTCAGTAAGCCGTCGTGTTGTGTGACTCGAGTTAAACTCGAGAATACCAGGAAGGACTGAGGGGAAATACCAGCATCTAACTGATGTAAATTGTTTGCGTAAGGAGGAAAAAAAAAGGTCTTTGGCGTGACATGAACACACCTCAGCTGATACGATGCAACATTTATTCAGTGAGGTCCAAAAATCAAATGCACAAGAATTTTTCTTAGCTACACATAATGTTTTTCAACGTGAATCAGTGTGTTCGCTAATTCAGCGACCTTCTTAAAATGATTATAATGATGTCTTGTTGTGTGTCGCCCAGGAGGAGAATGAAGGCGCATGCCCCTCCTCCGCCTCAGGTACCTCAACCTGCTCCCCGCCACATCTTCAGAAGCTCCACGCCTGATGGAGGGGGGACGGCAGGCATGGACACCAAGGAGAACATACTGAGGCCCACCGTGGACCTCAGGCTAACGTTACCGCACGGACACCAGACCTCTGTGATCGAGGACGGGAGGTAAGAAGCTGGAACCAGCGGACTTCTGTGGGCTGCTTAGTGTCGCATTGTTGTTTTCTCCATTCACTTTTACAGTCAAATATCATTAGAACTGAAAGATTTTCTTCCCATAAATCCCATAAAATTGTTTCATAACCTGCATGTTCAATTATCTTTGTTTGATGCCGAGGGAAATCTAAAAACAAAGCTGAGTGATGTGTTCCTTTGAGACGCACGCCGAGACCTGCTGCTCCTGAGTCCGTCTTGGTTGTTGTGCCAGTGGGGCCTCTTGGAGGGGTCCCAGTGCCCCTCTCAGCATAAGCTTTGTCCCAGAGAGTCGACCTGCTAAATCTCTCTGTGCGTAATGAGGGGCACTCCTCTGGAGCAGAAAATTTGGGACGTTTCATTTATCCAGACACACAAGATGCTCTTTAATCGGTTGGAGGCCAGTAGATATCTCTGAGGCTCCTCACAAGAACGCCAAACAAAGATGTTTTTTCAACCGATGTTTCTTAAACTATTTTTAGAATATTCTTTCAGGTCATTCGGACAAAGGTCTCCCCTTGTGTTTTGATCATTCCTGCTTGTGGTTTTTATGTTATCTTTTGGCACCACCTTAGACAGGAAGCCGACGCGTGATTGTATGAAGATACACGTGCCTCAGGGGAAGATAAGGTGTCATAAATCAGCCTGGCACCATGCAGCCGATAACCAGGGACATTAAATGTTCTTTATCTGCAGGTGAATGGATGATGTGAAAAAAACAACAACAAAACACTCACACACACAATATTGTAGTTGTGTTGCTGCGAGTTTTGGACAGTGACGTTTAAACTTGATCCAGAAAAAAAACTTTGGAGTCATTTATTAGTGAGTGCAGGTTGATATCAAGTCAACAACAATGACGATAGAGGCCGCTCTCGTGACAGCGTCTTGCTGCTCAGCAGACGTGCAGCCACCTGTCAGGGTGACGCAGCTCGTCTGTGGCTGACACTTCCTCCCGCGGCAGTCCGACGCGAGGTCGGCGCTGCACTGCACTTGTGACCTCGGCTCCCGTTGAACGGTTGGCCGATCGTTCGCCACTTAAAGGAGCCACGGTCGGCGTCCCGCCCGTCGGCTCTGTGAAGCCGTTCACCAGAGCACAGCCTCCAACTTATAGACACATGCACTAATATAACAAATCAGTGGAGTGAGAATGGACGCTTGTATAGTGGCCTTTTGTTCCCCAGGAAAGTCGGTTTCTATGTTGGGTTGAAAAACATCAAAACATTATATATAAGCAAATGTACATTCTTGTGGTAGCAGAAATTTGAAGTAGCAAAGATATTTTGTTGTGTATTCAGCATTAACGCTGTTTAATGGGACCACGTGTGCTCTGCACACGGGCTCTGCTGATTGGAGATTTCGGCTGTAGCCTGTGTCCATGTGTTGGTGATTGTCAATGGTGTTCTTTGTGGTGGTATCTCTCTCGGTTCTGTCATTCGATCTGGCTGTTCCCAGAAAACATTGGAGACTGTCTCTTAGTTTCTTTCTCTGAGGATTGACAGGTAGTACTATAGGCCTCCCCATCAAGCCCCACCGACACACGCACAGAGCAGCGGGCATCAGTACTATAAGTACCACAGCAGCAGCATTATTTGCTTTCTGCCACTGCGTGTTTGTTGCTGCCAATTTAGAGGTTTAGTGTAGATTTGTCATTAAGATGAGAATCTGGTTTACGATGACAAACGTCTCTGTTTGCTGTGTTTGGCTGCTGGCATCAGTCATGAAGATGGTTAGGGAATGAAAGGGTGAATGTCTCGTCCATTTAAGTTGACAGTTTTAGTAAAATTTTGGGCTAAGTTTTTACTTTTGAGCTGAGCTCTGTGGGAGGATTTTGATGGTTTGGGAAGATTTTGTAAAATAGTAATGCTGCACAAACGCCCCAGCATTAGTCCATGGTTATTAAAGGTAAAGAGATAAAAGCTGCTAAAAACGGCAGCCCCATACGTCTGATCTGTGTGTCGGTAAAGTGCGTTAGGTGAGAGTGTGCCTTTGTTTGGCTCTATTCTCTCTGCCAGCGCTGTAGCTTGGAAGGCTTTGTAACTCTATCTTCTGTCCTTCCTCTCTCTCTTTCTCCCCCCATCTCCTCATGCCGCTCTTTCTTCCAACCCCCCCCCCACCCCACACACTCACTTTTTCTCCCCCCCCCCAGTAAAGCACTGATGGACCTGCTGGTGGAGCTGTGCAGTCGCTACCACCTGAACCCGGCGCTGCACACCCTGGAGCTGCTGTCGCCCGAGGGCCAGCCGGTGGCTTTCAAGCCCAACGCTCTGCTGGGCTCGCTGGACGTGGCCTCCGTCCTCATCAGGGAGAAAGTGTGGGAGGAGAGAGCGGCGCGCCGACCAGCGCCCAAAGTGCCAGAGGTGAGTTGGCAGCAAGCGCCCCGACGCCGTGGCCTGATGGTGCTTGTGTCCCGCGTGTGTTGTCCGATGGCGGAGCTTCTATAACCTGCAGAAATTTGATTAGTCATGCCTGAGCAGCATGTTGTTGTTTTTTTTTTTTTAAAACATTTTCAGGGAAATTTTTGCTAAGATATGTTAAAAAAAGTGTGCATTTTTCCCGGCTTATGCATGAAAGAGATAGTTGCATAAATACCTGAGAAAAGAGCTTTTCTTTCATGTAATAAAGTTTTCTCAACACGCAATTCGCGATGGCTTTATGACCTGTCGTTATGTAACGCCTGTCCCTCCCCTCTCCACCTCTATCGTTGGCCACTGGCAGAGAGCGAGGCCAGTGAAGGCCGTAAGAGCCCGCGCTAAGGTAACCAACAGACTTGCGTGTCGGAGTTGGTTTTCAAAAACCTGGATTTCAAAGAGCGAGTGGTTGTTCCTCTCCCGTATCGCCTCCGTTTGTGCCATTTCTACCTCCTCGCACATGTCTCCTTCTCCCTTCTTTACCTCGGCCTCTCCTTCACTCTCCTCCTCCAGTTTGAATATTTGATGAGTGCCTTACCTTTAGTTACCATGCATTATTTCTCTGCTCTTCTCAGGGCTCACTGGCTGCTCTCTCTCCCTTTGACCCCAGCTGGCCTCAGGCCAGAGACCGACACGGTTTCAGACACGACTGTCAGTCATTTCTCTCCCCCTGATTAATCCCACTTGTCCCTGAGTGCCAACCAGTCTGACATTGACACAAAACTGCCGTCTGACGTGCTGTGTTGGTTTATTTGCTGCATGAACGCCGCCTCACCTCATGGAGTTGGAGGATATAGTATTAAGTTGCGTTGAGGGGGGGGGAATTCTGATATAAGAGGCTTCAGGATGAGGTTGTTTTAGATGTTGCTGCGTTCGTCATGATTTATACAACTGATCAATTACATTTGCGTGTTTTTAAACCTGGTTATAAATGGTTAACCTCACTCATTCCAGATCACATGCTCATCTGCACACACAAGCACCGAGGCGCTCATATTTTCAGTCAATCAAAGTTCCTTTTTTTTCAGTCAGCAACCAAAGTCTAACCTGAAGTTACTCATTATGGAAATGTCTTCACATGCTCCGTCTTTTCCCGTCGCGGCTTTTGTCTGATCCCACATACTTTGCAAATGACGGCAGTTTATCCTTGACAGTTCAGCCCATACCATGTTTGTGACTTCCACACGGTTTGTTAATGATCACTGTTTGTCGCCTGGTTGTTGACTCCATGTGTGTGATCCTCTCCCACCTTCCCTCCTCCTCGTCCTCCTCCTCCTCACCTCTCAGAAAAGCGTGCGTTTGATGGTGAACTTCCACGGCAGCCAGAAGGCGGTGGTGCGGGTCAACCCGTTGGTGCCACTCCAAACTCTGATACCAGCCATCTGTGACAAGTGCGAGTTTGAGCCTGCGCACGTTCTGCTGCTGAAGGACAGCATCAGTCGCCACGAGCTGCCACTGGACAAGTCTCTGGCCGAGCTGGGCATCAAGGAGCTCTACGTTCATGATCAGAGTCTAGGTAAACCTCAACTCATACCTTTTTCTTGACTTTATCATTATTGCGACTGTGCCCTGTCTTAGCTTAGAGTTTCTGAAGATACCGGCGAGTGTTGTTAAGCTGATTGCAACAGAAGTATTGGAAGGTACTGATACAGTCGTGGCCCTGCCCTGTTGTTGTCTGGTTCAGTCTGCTGTTGGTCTGCAAATATAAAGTCTTCAGCAGTGAAGCTCCACGAGCTCATTGTAAATTACATGAGTGCATTTAAAGAGAACAAGTGAGGCTCTAATTGCATCGCAGTGCTTTAATCTGAGTTAGCACGTCAGTTTGTTTACAGGAGGGTTTGTCCTCTTCCACGCATTTGACCTTGATTGGAGATCAAAAACAATATGGCACAGTAAAGCTGCGCTAAGATAAGATATACTGTATCGCACCACAGCAAGAGAATCACCCGAACGAGACTTTGTGCACCGTATTCATGTGACGATCTTATATTTAGGTGTTGACGTCAAGTTTTAGGTAGATCTCTGTTAGTTTATCCAGCAACAGGTGTGACAAACAACAACCAAAAAGCGAAGCAGCTTTAGTTTGTTGTTGCTTCACACAGACTAACTTTGGACGAGGCTGCACAGTGAGTCTTCGGAAATATTGTGCAATATTACGGTTGATATTACGGTTAATTGCAAAACTGCTTGTTCACACCCAGTGATACGTCAAGATAAACTTCTTTGTACTCTGCAAAAACCTGGACAGAAAGGTCAAGAAAATTGAATCTGCACCACTATGATTGTGAAGCCTTGTCAAAAATTAAAAAAATATTGATCTCTGCTCTTAAACAAACCATTGTTTTAGTGTGAGCACTGTGAGTCCGTTTCCTGGAGTGCTGATCAGTCTTTCATTTACATATGACTTGAACTCTGTCATGTTTTCCAGTCCTCCAGCCTAAAATGGCTTCGGCCCCAGCTCTTAACTACACAGGTATTAGTCACGAGTGTTGTCTGTGTTAGTGTCACTGGTACCAATCAAAGGCCTGTAGTAGTTTAACCCAACGTACACTGTACCTGCTTGCTCATTAACCTCACTTTGTTCCTGCGGTGGACATGTTTGTGTGTGTTTGTGTGTGTGTTTACTTCCAGATTGTTTGTCTTCCAGCCAGTAATTTGGTGGTTTGATGTTACAGTAATCTTGATGTTTGTGCTTTTCATTTATGACCCTTTGACTCAGTTTGAGCTCTAGTGTTGTATTGCTCTCTGGTTTTATTGCGAGTTACCCTAAAATTTATTTAAATGAAGGCATTAGTTAATATAAAGTATGGATTTGTTTGTGCTTTTGTGTTATGGTAATTTGTGAAAATTCGTGTGGAATTGAACTTCAGAAAAATGAAGCAGCAGCGCCCTCTTCTGCAGATAATCGGAACATCCCTGTGCTCATTTTACAACTAACGAACCAAATATTGTCAAAGTTTCTGGCTTAATTTAAAATGTTTTAAAATGACAAATAAAGACACCCATCACACATAATTAATCAAATATTCTATTCGCCAATAACGAAAAAAGACATTTTCAATCTCCTCTGCGTCAGTGTGTTTACTAACCTAAACGTATCCAACTGTCATGTCAAGCACTGTAAATTTCCTCACACAGGGATAATTGGTGGTTCATCAGGTTCATCTTGCTCTCTTTGCTGCTATTGTGAGACTCTGACATTATTCCTGTATTTTTTTCCTCCTCCTCTCGCTCCATGTTTTTCCCTGAAGACTCCATTTACTCCAGTACGTCCAGTTTGGGAAGACCGGGGAAGAAAGGCTTCCTGGGCATCTTCCAGTTCAGCAGGAGGAAATCAAAGGTAACGCTCCCTGTCACTCTGCCAGTCAGCCATGTTTTGCAGTGAAACTTTTCTGTCAAACTGCTGGGCGAACATGATATAGCGGAATAATTAACAAACTAACCTTGAGCACGGCATGCTGCTCATCTATATTTAAACTGATGGGTGATGCGAGGTAAATGCATGGCTGAATGTTTGAGTGCTGCATGTCAGCTGTGCCTTCCGTTTGCAGACAGAGTCAACTTCTAAGGACATGGATGACTGCGATGATAAAATATCCCAAAATACAGACACGCGGTCTGATGTAAGTATTACTGACACATCTTATGAAGTGCAGTGTTAAAAATATGATGGCATTTTTCTTGTGATCTTATCTGAATTTGTTTTTTGAATGGAAAATAATGGGAGGATGTGTATTAATCATTACAGACTAATAATATCACCACTAACACAAGTCAGTCGTGAGTGATTTTTTCACATGATTCGGGTGTCCTGTTATTTTTTCCTGTCATTTTTGGTGCATTTCTGCTTATGCTTAAACATTCTGATCTTATATGAAAGACTCTCCTGTTGAAGGCTGAGAACAGGTTTTGCTCTTTTATTAAATGAGACTGAATCACAGTTCTTGCTGCAACAAATCTCAGGATTGAGGCTCTGTTTGTTTATTTCAAAACCTGTTCTCTGGAGATAAAGTTGACTTGTTATGCGAGATTGAGCCATCAAAGTACGACAGTCATTTGCCTGTGAAAGATTCTAGGTTACAAGGTTCAGATTGAAAATCTCCCATCATTGGTACGGTTGAATCGTGGCTTTGTGTGCTGCTGTCCTCCAGGGGGCAGCAGCTCTCTCCTCACAGGAAGTCAGCAGACTGTTGAAAGTCCCAAGACAAATCACAAGTGTTGATTAAAGTTTTTCTCCTAGAAATGTTGTTTTTATACAAAAAATAACAAACTTGGAGCAAATAGTGTGAATCTCATGTCATTTGGTGGTGAACTTACTTCCTACAGTTGGTACAAGTAGCAGAGAGCAGCACAACGGACTGGAACTGAATTAAGGATCAAACAAATTATCAGTAAAAGTTACTTTTAAGAGTTTTTTTTTTTTAAATCACAAACACTGGAAACTTTATATAGATGTTTTTTTTCTCTAACAGTGACTCCAGTGTAAAGCAGACCCACATTTAGTTGTTGCATGAGGCATCATTCTACCTGCTATGTCCATAACTCAATCAATATGGCCTGTGATTAGATTAGCTTGGAAAACACTGCAGGGCTCCTTCTGCTGCACTTCACAAAGCCAGTGGTGCGACTGCACCCTTCCACCCTCCACCCATCACTGTGTTCAATGATTTCTTCAACGCTGTTATCAGCATTGCCATGGTTTCATTTTTCTATTTCCCTTTATTTTAGTCATTTTTTAATCTTCTCCTTGAACTTTTGAGCAAAAAACCAATAATGATGTAAAAAAGTAAGGAAAGAGGGAAAACAAGACCCCTCACCAGCTCAACATGAATAAGATGATGAAGTGACTGTAGGCACAGAGCAGAGGACTGTGTTTAAGGCAAAATTTGACATTATTCTTAAGACTTTAATATATCCAAGAAGCTGATTTTATTCATGCTGCTGTTCCTTTTGCTGTATCGCTTTTCCTAGTGGGCTTTAATGCAGCTGTGCTTTTTCTCTCTGATATGATTGTCTCTCAGCCAGGGCCTGTTATCAGACCACACGCATGCATTTGTGCAGACAAGAACACACACACACACACACGGACACGGACACACAGTGTTATCGGCCTGAAGGCATCAGATTACACTACCTTGGCTATATTAGCACTAAAAGCCCAGCCTCTTATCTCTAATTGTTCATTAGGAGCTCAACTACAGTGTGTGTCAGTGTAAGTGTGTGTGGTCTTAAATCACAGATGTGGTCGGAGGAGTCGTCGTGGCTGGTTACAACACAAACTGGCTTAATACCAGCGAGGGGGTGGGCTTGTTTGTTTTTTAGCTCTGAAATGATTTTGAGGCTCCGAAGGTAAAAGCTGATCGTCGGTCCCAACCGGCTTTAGCTTCTCACCAGTTTTGTCCCAAAGGACGGTGAGTTGCAGACCACTCTGTAGTCATTCCTGCTTTTTTATTGTTAATTAGCCTGGATTTGCCAGTGAAAACCTCATATTTGTAGTCATTGATGTTGGCACTGCAAGCTCAATGGCGAGAGGTGAGCTTAAACAGGCCTGGACAGTGGTCCAGATAAAGCTGTTTTTTCATCAATTCAATTTCAACCGAGTGGATCTGTAAGCAGAGACAAAAACGCACTACTCATTTCCATTCTGGAGAAACCACTAACATGCAAATCAACTGACTGTGCCAGGATCTGTTACTTCTCTGATCATACCATCAAAAGCTGCCATCAGCCTTTAAAAAAGTACTTTTTAATGACTCAAATCGCGCCATTGCTGGTGCAAACAGAAAAGTGGGGATCGTCCTAATTCAGCTCAGGTGTCAAGTCAAGTCGTTGCCATGAGACGCAGTGTCAGTGAGCATTCACCTCATGTGGACGCTTCCCCTCTGATGTCCTCTTACCTCGTCACTCTGCATGAATCTCATCACATCACAGTGTGTGTAGGGGGACTCCCCTCGTCCCCCTTAACATGGTTATGCTGCTCCAACATTGTGATAAACGTTAATCATCAGCATTTTACTGAACATTTATCCCTCCACTGTTGATTAAACTTTGCATATTTTAGCCTGAAGTAATTACATTAATATCTGTATTGTAACGTATTCTTTGTGAATAAGATGTAACACACAGAGGTTTATACTGCTTTGGACTTTGTTCCCAAACAAGTGATTTGTAGGATAATTGACTGTCTTCCACAGTCACCAGTATTTAACTTTATTTATCTGTCACTCCTGAATGTATTGAGGCGTACAGTATGTGGAACGTGCCTCTGTGTGCACAACTTCACTGGGTTTGCTTGTGTTCGACATCATGTTGTGTCGAATGCACTGTTTGCTTGGGTTTGCTCTGTAGATGCTGGAGTGCTTTATGTGTTTTCCCCCTCTTTTTTTTACTGCACTCTTATGACAGATGCCAAATTGTTTACTGGAGTGAAAAACTGAGAAGTGAGTAGTTGCACAAGTCAGACAGAGTTCATGTACATTTTTCTGGCTTTGAAGGTTGTATTTTTTTATTTTTTCTGGTGAGCTGAAGAAAGAAATACTGTTTTTTTTGGAAACTGCAAATGGAAAATCACATCAGTCATCTCTTTCAAAATTTCCTTTTTTTTTTGTTCTGTCAGCTTTCAGTCTGCCCCACCTTTACTTGCCCTGCACTTACTCCTGTCAGTCCGTGGACGTGTCAGTCACATAGCACATTCAGCTACGATTCCACTGAAAAAAGTAGTTGTGTAGTTTGGTTTGTCTTGTGTGTATGTGCTCATTTTTGATTGTTTTATAAATCTCAAACACACTAAGATTTGCAATGGCGAATTCCTACCTCTGTAATGTACTGATCTTCATTTATACACTGTAGTAGACCCCTAAAAGAGTAAGGGAAGGGAGCGTGATGAACAGCTGATACATGATATTACACAGCAGTAACTGATATAATAACTATACTAGATTGGGGACACAATGTTAGGATTGTGTGTGTGTGTGTGTGTGTGTGTGTGTGTGTGTGTGTGTGTGTGTGTGTGTGTGTGTGTGTGTGTGTGTG
>JAUESE010000010.1:8939894-8961888 GCA_032274725.1 Malacoctenus triangulatus
AAAACATAAAAATACAGTTGTTGATGAAACTATTGGCTTCTCTTCCGTTTTCCTTCTCCTACAGGGATGAAGTTGTGTGAGAATGCAGCCAGCCACTCACCATATCACTTCTCATACATGCACTCTCGGAAATCAAGTTTGTTTGCATTTTTCCTTTTTTTTTTAAATCTCAGTGAGATATCATGTTCGCGTCACTTTTCTTCAACCTTGACCCGATACTTTCCCACACTGTGTTTACATGTTTGTTTGTTTTTTTGTACATTTATGTGAAATTCTGTGCTAGAAAGTTTGTAATCTTTCTGGTCTCTTGATATGTGCCTCTGGGTGGTGTTTGACTGCTGAGTTTCCCCCCTGAGAATCAACAGTTTCTGTTGCAATGTTAATCTGTCAATCTGAGGATTTTGTCAACTAAGCCAAGCAATTTTCTGGTAGCAAATCTGCTCCAATCATTCAGTAATGCAACATAAATGTTGTATTTTTTTTTGTACAAGTCCGACACCTATTAAACCGAATTCTGTTCAGCTCAAAAATCTTGATTTTTTCTCGGACTGTTCCTCACACGTGGGGAAAATGTTCTCGTCCCCTTGTTTTTGAACCCTCTGCAGCCTTGAAGGCACACTTCAGATTTGTTGATAAACCAGCAGCGTCATATGCTGGAACTGCTGCCTCAGAGCGTAGTGGGACACAGTGACACGTGGCTGTTCACTGTTTACCTTCTTGAATTTATGAGCACGTTTTGCTGCTGCAAATTACGCGCACATGTTTTCACACTCGGAGAAGCTGCTGCGCTTTAACTTTGACTCTGTTTCAGAGGGACACCGCAGGCTGCTGGTGCTAAATAATCCTGCGTCATTGCTTCTTGTCTTTTCCTAAACAAGTGCTATTGGACCTAAGTTTTTACTCAAGTTCTCAAGATGCATTTGGTTGATTTTCAGCATGCTGAAAACTCCCTCAGCGTCACAGACGTCCACAAAGGCACGGCTTTACTGACCATCGCTATTTTGGTGTCTCACAAAGTGGTGATTATGCCCCTTCCTGTTAGTAATTCCTGACTGATTTGAAGAAGAATGTGGAAGATGTCTGCCCTTATACTTGGTTGCTCTACATCAGTGGTTCCCAATCAGTGGTCCGGGACCATTTTCAGGGGCATCAGAGATCACAAGATAGTTTTGTCCACCAGTGTTTGGTTTCACTGTCATGTCTAGGCAAATCAGTGGTTGGACTGGGGTCTGTAGCAGGTGACATGAGTCTAGGTGGGTTAATGAGTGGTCCACACGCTGAACACACTATGTCAAAACCTTTTCCTAGTCATCCATTGGCCGCCTTTTACAGTCACTCGCATGGTGACGATGGCTTTGTCTGTGAGGGTTCATCACTTAGGATTGGAGAACCACACTGAGATGAGACCTCCATGTTCTCTGGACATTCAGTCTCTGCAGATTAAGCTACAAGAAGTCCGTCCTTCCAAGATGGGAAAGCAATCGCCAGCAGATTTGGTTTTTGAAAACTGACTGTGTCCAAGAATTGAAGCAGAAAAAAACAGGGGCCAAAGTATTTGCATAACACGTTGTGCAAGATTAAAATTTAGATGTCATTGTTTTTTTATTTTTATGGTTTAGTTAGAAGTCTGTCTCTGGGATGTGTTCAAGTGTCTCATCTGACTAAACCTAATCATCATTGCCTGCCCCTGCCTGCATGCTGTCTTTTTCCTCCAGGGAACACTGATCGACCAGTGCCACCTAAACCTCGCCGCTCCCTGATCCGGGAGCCACTGCTGCCTGTTAAACCCCCCACTCTGCCCACCCTTCACTCGTCCTTTCCTCCCATTGAGTCCACTGTAAGCAGCCCCCCACAGAATTTCATGGAGACGGAGGAAGCCAGTCCTCAGTGTAGGTTCCACATGGGAAGCATCTACCGTTCCTTCGCCCCTGTTTTTCTTTCCATTTTTTTCCTAGAAGCTGCTTTCCTGGTTTTTCTGACTTTTCCTCTATTTGGACAGTGTATCCAACATCGCCTTCAAACCTCTGTGTGTGTATGTGTGTGTGTGCGTGTTTGAATGTGGAACTGTCTAATCGTGCCTTCCATTTCTCCATCAGCAACCTGGACAGCTGAGTTGTTGAGTGACACCAGACCCTCCCGGGGTCAAGGTGTTTCATATCTATAAATGTCAGTCCCTAAGCCGTGTTATTCCTTCTGGGTCCCAAAGGTCAGAGATGGGAGCAACAGCAATCAACTGGAGTGCCTGTTTATGCTGCTTTTTATCAGAGCATGAAAGTATATTAGCTATGTTGTATATAAGGGATCGCTGAGAAAAAGCAAAAGTACATGTACATTTCATCTCTTTCTGAATCTGCTCTTGCAAAATGACCGAAAAACTGTTGCTTTTCATTCTGCTTATGTGTTCTTTTCCTCCTACCCCCCCCTCCCCCCCCACCCCTGCACCCCCCCCCCCCGCTCTCCCTTTCCAGTGTACTGCTGTGGGCCTGTGCGTCTGCGTCCTAAACACTCCTGAAGTCTCTGTGGTCCCTGATCCTTCGTCCACTTCGACAGTCTCTTTTTTTCACCAGCTCCCTTTGCTTCTTCGTGGCCTTTTCCGCGTTTTTCTGCAGAACTGTCCTTCGATAATCCTCCTCCTCCTCCTCCTCCTCTGCTCATTCCTTTGAGAACTTGTTTTTCTTCGTTTGTTCCTGCACTCCTTTTTGTGCCAAATGAACTTGTTTCTGTTCTATTTCCACCCGTTTCACTTTCAAAATGTGCATTTATTCGTGAACACTCAGTTCGTCTCTCAGCAGTTGTACTTTTGGCAAAAGAAAGCGCACGTGTTTGCAATATATTTTCACTCTGAACTTGATATTTGATCTTTTTTTTTTTTTACAAATAGCTGTATATACATTTTGTGCCAGGTTTAGTGTTTCAGCTCAATACGCTGCTTGTCATTGATTATGCATGAGATCAGGGCCGAGTTAAAAGTGGACAAAGAAAGTGGTCAGAAGACTATGAGGCGAGGCCATGTGATATCTGTCAGCCAATATTTTGGTGATGTGATAGCTGTAGATCGATAGCTGGACAGTGTATGTTTCTCCGTCTGCGGACGGTGTCGTGGTTTGGTGGAGAAACTCGAAACATGAATGCATGCTGACTTTGGCAATCCTGTGGAAAGCGTGATCTATCACTGACATGTTGCCTTCAAGTGGTGATAGCTCACATGTTTCTGTAGGACAGTTGTGTGAAATCCAAGAGCCGCTCTCAAAGAAAGCTGGTCGCCGGCCACTAAAGGAGGAGAGTGGCACTGCGCGCTGACTTGTTGTGAAACTCTGGCTTTTGATTGTGAGCCTCACTTTTGTTGTCGGTGCCTTGAAGCTACTTTGTATTGGTTTTGTAGGAATCGATTTGGGTTTTAGCAAATAAACATGTGAGAGCGAGTAGTAGACTGTCATAAAAACAACTTGTTTACTGATAATAGAAAACATACGTCAAAATTACAAATACTCCTTTGAGTGCAATAACTCTATTAAGGCCAATAAGATGTTGTGCCCAATCACATGACTTGTTATTCGCTGCATGAATGCAACAATTGTATCACACAATTTAATAAAGCAAAGCCAAAACTTTTTTTTTTGATTGCAGTTAATTTTCGCCTCTGGATACAATTACATACAAGGAACATCTGATTACAATTTTATCGTACAAGTTATCCACTTTATGTCGAAGTGATGTTAAAGCCTTGATTCTTGTTCGCCATCGATTTACAGCACTCATGTTTACTTGTGTAAGGGGAAGTTGAACCCTCTGAGTGTGTGCAGTTGCTGCTGTTTTTTTGTGTTTTAGGAAACAAATCCATACACAAAAGTTGATTTTTGGTCTGTCAAAGGTTGGAGCATGGTCACTTTTGTATTTGCTTTGGGCCTTGAACATGAATTTTTGTGGTTTGATACTAACAAAAAGAGCATGTATTGACGACTTGTGAGGGATGTTTGGCTGGAGCACGAGGCCAGGGCTTCCTCTGTCAAGTGTGTTACATGTATGTAAGCATATACTGCGTCCGAGCATGACAGAGAGTGAGTGTGTGTGTGTGGATGAGCGTTTGACTTTGCACGTGTGTGTAATGTGTGCTGATTGTGGCTGTAGCTGGCATGACTAAGCTGTTGCTGGGAAGGAGCTGGGAGGACAGCCCTGTGAGTCATCACCACATCTCCTGGAACTGACTGTTCTCTCCACACTATTAGGACCAGGCCCAAAACTGACAGGGCTCACATGCACACACACAGACACACACACACAAGCGCACAAGCACACACAACACACACACACACCACATGCTTGGACTCCACACAGACGTGCATTCATAGGAAGACTTATCTGAGAAGGACGCAAACTTAAATTCATGCACACTCTTACCGTCCCCCGTCATTACAAACACTGTCACTCACTGACCTCATTTTAAAGAATCTACTGTTGAATTCTTAATGCTGTGCATGCTGGCCGGACTGCTGAAAACCTAACAAATGCTACATTGATTTTTATATTCTCCTGGCCTGGAGTTCAGTGAGATCAGTCACAGACTAAATAAGGTCTCCCGAAACCCACAGACTGACCAGAGCATGAGTGTGCTGAAAAGATGAGAGGGTATGAAGCAACAGTATCTTTCCCTGGAATCTAAAACAGTCCAGTGAAAATCTAATTAAAAGGGGTTTGTTTACAGTAAGTCCTCCCACACGTCATTAAAGATGCTTTATCGAGCCACAAGTGGCGCTGCTCCAGGCTTGTGTTTGGTATATTTGGCTTGTGTTTTTAGGGCTTGTGTGTGTGTATGTGTGGTGGCGAAATGAATGTTGAAACTAACATCAATACTTCCTGTATTTTTCCCCTTCTTCCTTCATGTCTTGATTCCAGTGCTCACTGCATTTTGTATTTTGTCTTGTTTTTCTGTTCACCTAAACTTTTTGAGTTTTGTTGACCTTGGAGAAACGACAGAAAGTGAATTAATGCATGACACAAGTCAAACATTTTTGGTGTGTGATGAACACAACTAGTTCCCAGCATAGATGAGTGCAAACCCTTTTGAGTTGCATGTTGTAATGTATTACTGCTAACACTTGAACACTGGTTCCAATCTTGACTCTGACGCCAAGAATTTCTTCTATTCTCCCTCAGCCTGGCTTCACACCATGCGGAGCTCTGCGACCACTGCACAAAAACCAGTAAGTGAGGCACCTGAGGAGGAGACTGTCTCCTTGGGCGGCAGCAGCAGCAGCAGCAATAGCAGCAGCCTGCCAGACCAGGGTTATGCGGCTTCTGAAGGCATGGCGGAGGGCGAGGACTCGGGCATGGTCAGCTCTCCCTCTGACACGCAGCCCACATCCCCAGAGGGAAGTTTGTCTCTGAATGGGAGCAGCAGAGAGAGGGGGGAGAAGCTGAGGGGACCACCACGTGACAGCTCCAGTGACAGCGACGAGGGGTGTGCCACCTGGGGGTCCATACACAGGTAAGGAGGGCGTCACGGAAGTGGTGAGGGTGAAGGTGATAACAGAAAGTACCCTCAGCCTATTTAGTTTTTTTCAGAAGCTTTCTTATCTTGACTTTAATCAACAGTTTTTGGCTCTAGGTTTATTCTCACAACAGTATTCCCACAACAAGAGGGAACTTTTACATGCTTAATCTAACTTAAAATGATTGGTGCATTTGTACTTTGTGTTCAGGTTGGACTCCAGCTGTTGCCCTTCACCCTCAATGTTGGTTTCTCCTTGTAATGTACCTAAAATCAAAGGCGTTTGTAGAAAAAGACCAATTATGCTCCACATCCTATTGAGACTTTTCAGTCATTCTGAAATGTGTATGGGAACCTGCCCAGACCACAACGTTTGGCTTGATGTTGCTTGCTTCTCAGTATTCCAGGAAAGCCCCGTAAAAACCTGTTTCCTTAGAACCGTTAAGGAAAAGGTGACCCTGGCCAAGTCTCTTGGAAGATAAATTCTCTTTAATTTGGCCTTCTTGGGGCAATTTGTTTGGGTTAATGTGCCACTTACTCATGAGAATGCTCTTTTGAACCCTTGAAGAGTGTGAAGGAGGCTTAAACTGTGGTCATATCTTTCCTGCTGCATGTTTTAGAGCCAGCAGTCTCCAATAAAGTGAAATTCCTCTTTGAACAAGTTTATCCGAGAGGCTGGTTATTGAGAAAGTTGCTTAATGCAACTACAGAATCAAATACATTCAAACCTTCTCGCTTATGCAGCTGTAGAACAATTACACAGCGCTATTCCAGAGGTATTGTTTTTTATATTTGCAACTGTGGACATTTCTCAATTGCTGTATTTTATGCGCTGTTCGCAGGCACAAAGACATCAGCCAACAGGCAGAGTCGGCCAGGCTGAAGGACAGCTATGAAGATGACCATGAGCTCACCACTCAGCTTCATCAGACTTTGGCAGATTTTGAAGCAGACCTTGCTGGTGAGTTACGAATGACAAAAAATATGAGATGTTTTATTTATGACCTCTAGGGGCAGCAAAACCGTTCCAGTGGACATACTCCTCACATCACACTAAACTCTTTAAACCAATGTCATCTACTGCACAGTATTTTTTTTAATTATTCTGTAAATCAGGTCAGGTGGAAAAGTTTCAAGAACTCAGGACTTTGCTGTATCCATACTTGGCCCATCTAACCAAATGTTTCAAATTGCTCCTTTTTTTTTTTTTGGTTGTTGTCCAGATCGTGCTGAGGTCATTTCAGCAAAAGATGCTCCTTACACCATGTCCAGGGGCAGCAATGAAGTGCCAGTCTCCGTCGTAGACATGGATGTGCCAGTCACAGCCATAGATGAAGTACTTGAGGAGTACGAGCGTCATATTGTCCAACACGAGTCGAAGTCCCTCACCTGGACTCAGTCAGCGAGCTGCAAAGGTTGGAAACACAACGTTATCAATAGAGCGGAGTTTAAAACCGTGTGTGTGTGTGTATGTTTTGGTTGTCATGAAACTGACCTTGTATGAACTCTTTTTTTATCACAGGTTCAGACTTGAACCACAAGTCCAATGTGGAGCCACAGAACAAGAACAACAATGCTTATACAACTGCAGTCAGTGATAAGAAAAGCATTGCAAACTCTAAACAGTCGTCTCAAGTGAAGCAGCACAGTAAACAGCAGGAGAGCAAGTTTATTAGTCTTGAAAAGGAGGAAAAGCATATCGAGACCAAAATGAAAAAAACTGCTGTGACTGACGCCACCAGAGTGAAAAAAGATAAACCTTCTCCGGCCGCAAAGTCTGATGTTGACATGAGTGGTAAGAGCGCAGAGGTCTTCTCTGAGAGGAGAGCTGATGCCCCCCCACAGAGCCAGAGATCTGTGTCTGCAAAAAGGGATGAGGACACGTCCAAAGTTTACCAAAATAACTCCAGCTTGAGCGCCGCGCAGGGCAAAATCACTCGCAATGTCACCTCACGCTTTGGGATGAAGACGTTCACTGTGGTTCCCCCCAAACCCACCGTCGTCCACGATGCCTCTGAACAGCCAGCTGTCAGATCAACCACCGGTGCCATTAGGATCGATGATCAAGGAAACATGGTGACAGCTGGAATCGCCTGGAATCAATCCGGTGCTTCACCAGCGTCGCAAATCAATTCCAGCAAGGATTCTCCTCTTCTTGGAAAAGCCAAAGCATTTTGGAGCTCAAATGAAAGACAAGAAAGTGTCCACAAGAGTCCAGCTGAGATGGAGAGCAAAAGCAGCCTGACGAGTGATTCTATTGCACTTGTAGAGGCTCAAAAGAAGACGAGTAGCATGGAGCAGTTCAAAACAACACAAAGTGCACTTTCTAAAACTCCAGAGAGAATCCAGCCTGACAAGGTGGTAAAAGAAGAATGTGATGATCCAGAGGCTGAAGTCACGGTTTCAAACCAGGAGCAGGTTGAAGTCCAAAGCAAGATTTCCAAAAGCTTCCAGCTGCCAAGTAATAAGCCTGTCCTTCCTCCTCCTGTGCTCCCAGACCTAAAACGAGACCTGTCCTTCCTCAAACCATCCAGACGGACCTCAAGCCAATATGTAGCATCTGCCATCAATAAGTACACCCCGAAGAGCTCAGCTAAGCCCCCAGGCAGCCCCAAGACCCCCGACTACTCTAGTGGCTTCCAGAGATCAGGTCGATCCATCCAAGTTAATCCACACCAATCTTCCCAGTCATTTTTTTCAGATAATAAGGAGAACGTCTCTATTTTCACTTCCAACCCTCCTGGCCCCAAGCGGTCCATGAGCTACCCAGAGTATGTGTCAGACAGTCGGGGAGATTTGGGAGGCGAGAGACGAGACACAGGTGGCTTTAAAAATGAGGTTGTTTCTACCAAAGAAACTCTGGATCGGCTGGAAACGGAGAGAGTCCACAGTAACCACGTTCAGTCCAGTGTAACCAAACAAATCACAGTGACCACACGTAGTGACGGAGAAAACCTGACGCGTTCACAACACCTTCGTCCCAGAAGCCCGAGTCCAGCTACAGTCAGGCCGTTCCACTCATCCACCAAACCTCCCACAGCTCCAAAGATCATATTCAAAGCCCAGACAAACGTAAGTGAAACCTGGATGATCATAATCAGAGATATTGCATCGTATTGCACGTTACATATAAAGTCTTCACCACAAATCTTTTCACTTTTTATTAAAGAGCTCTAGTGACACGACGGAAACTGCAACTCATCTGAGCTCTAATACGAGACAACAGCCTTCAGTCACGGTGTCAGACAGTGGTGTGACCCCTGGGCCTCCAGCTGTGACTCTGTTTGGGCCAATTACAAAGTTCAGGCCGGTGATCCATAAAGCTGTCGAGAAAGAGACGTCTCTGCACAGCAGCCTGATGGAGGCCATCCAGACAGGTGGTGGGAGAGACAGACTGAAGAAGGTGAGATGACTGTGTGGCTGCATGAATGGCAATGAAGAGGAAAAGTGATACTGGGGCTTTTCTGGGACAGCTGTGGAGTAAAATTTGAAAACTCAGCTGCAGTCCCACATTGTAGTTTTTCAGTCTTTGCTGTTTGATCATTAAAATTGAACCTTTTTAATGTTTTTTTTTTAATTTCCTTTTGTTTGATCGATATCCAGATCTCCACCTCTGGCCCCAGCAGCATGGAGAAGGTGTCGTGTGTGGAGGAGGAGAATGAGAGGTCGGCTCTCCTGGCTGCTATTAGAGCCCAAAGCAGCTCCGGGAGGCTGAGGAAGGTAAATTTGCCTCATTCGTCCTGCATGTAGGCACCACCGTCGGTCAGGTTCACTTCAGAACTGCTTATGTTCAAAGGACAAAAGTGGAAAAAAAACTCAATCATCTTCAGCTAATTTGCAACTTGTACAGGCATGCATGAAGCAGGTTATGCAAGTATGAGTGTCTATTTCCCTCCTTCTGAGTGGACTGTGAGTTGTGGTTTGCTGTCATGTAATGGAGCCATGTGGAATGAAAAGGGCAGAAAATGTGCTGCTGCAACTGAAACATCTGCGGTTCTATTTTGGAGTTTCTTCTGACTGGAATGTGAGGAATGCTGCACGACTGAATCCCACTCCAAAATATTGTGCCACTAAAAGACTAAAGAGTGGAGGATTAGAGTCAGAGGTGGTTACGTAACTGATCAATTTAGATGACGGTAGTGTCAACAAATCTGGAATAAACGAGAAAAGTCTTTCTTCTGGATACAGGTATACTAATTGCTGTGCGTGTTTGTGTGTGCGTGTGTGTGTGTGTGTGCGTGTGAGAGAGGCTCAATGAGCACATATGTGAGAGCAGCTGGCCCCTCCACATGTGATCCTGTGTTTGGAGGTACCATTATTGTCTCACTCCTTTGTGCCCCGCAGACCAAATCTGAGGCCGCCGATGAGCTTGAGAAGTTCAGGAAGGTGGCCTCCGAGGAGGAGGAGAGAAATCTGGGCCCTTCCTCCTCCTCCCCTTCCTCGCCCTCTTTGACCTGCACTTCTCCCGTCTTCAACCCGCCACCGCCTCCACCAGCATCCACGGTGGCACCCCCCCCTCCTCCTCCTCCCCCTGTCCTGCCTCAGGCTAAGCCGAGCTCCGCGGCTCGTCCGAACGCAGACGCCTCCATGAACCCAGCCTTGGCCAGGGAGGCCATGCTGCAAGCCATTCGCTCTGGATCGGCCGCCGAGAAGCTAAAAAAGGTCATCATTTAAACAAAAAAAAACTCCTGAGAGATTTTTTTCTTTTCAATCTACAGTAGCTCGGTGTAAAATGTGATGAGTATAGTTTGTTATAACAGAATACATATCTGGTCTTCTAAAGTTTTAACAGAAATTGAGTATTGAGGACATTTCATGTGTCATGTGAGAGGCATCATGGTACCACACTGTTTGCAGCCTTTCAAACAAGGTTGTGTGTTTCTATTAGAAAGCATTAAGCCTGTTTTTTTCTTTTCAATGCTTGCTTGACAGTGTTGTCGCTTTGGGTGAAGACTGTTTGGCCGGGGCATTAGGAGTTGGGGCGTCATTTTCAATTCATGACAGTGTTTCTCTTTTTGGGGGAACTAAACTGAAATGTTTTTTGGCAATAGTTTATTGAGTTCATCTTGACGGCCCGGATAATTTATTTGCGACATACCAAAGTTGGGAAAAAAAAACAACTGACATGAACTGTTTCTTCCTCCCAGGTGGCTGCACCCACAAAGACGCTCCAAGTGAACGGCAGACTGGGAACAATCCAGCCAACCTCCTCCACTTCCATTCCACAGTAACGAAAGTGGAAATCCTGCTTCTTTGCAATTTCTGGGATTTTGTTTCCGTTTTTTGCAGCAAGCATTCAAAAAAGCCCTCAACTGGGTCACAATTTGTATTTCAGTCCAATCAAGTGGCTCCACCTTTCTCCTCACCAGTCTGAGGCCTTATGCTGAAATCAATGCAGTTTTTGAAGGACGAGCAGTCAAAGGAACGTTTTTACTTTTATTTATTCTTTTTGCTTTGGTTTTTGTTTGGTTTTTTTTCTGTTGATAGCCAAACACCTGGAGCATCTGTCTGATACAGGTGAAGGGTTTGCAGCTCATGCCACTCACTCAGTCTCATACTTCAGCTTCTAACATGCTGCAGATCTTTTGTTTATCCTCCTAACATATCCTTATCCTGACTACATAGAAAATGCCATCTGTACTTAAAAGCAGTTCGACCTGAATCGTGCCAATGAAAGCAAATTTAAGTGATATAAAAGACATTGAGATCATCGTTGTGATCGTTTTTTTTTTTTCCAATTTGCCTTTACCACATTACACTATAGAGGCCTTAAACTGTCTCTCAGTCAGTGTTATGTTTATGCTGTTTTCTACAGAATTTACATTCTAGGGTGCAATAAGGTGGATGTGATGATATTTCAAGAGCTGGGCTGCTTAATATTTTGTTTAAATGGATGATGACTATTTAAAAAAAACAAACACGTGTTCACTTTAGTAAACAATGGACAGATCCATTGGCAGCAAGTGTATTACTTTGTCCAGAACCTGCTCCTCAATGCCAACCTCTCGCTGTCCTTGGCTTGGAGAACGAAGCTGGCGATGACTGGCTCGTGCCTGTCAGAATGTGTGCTCGTTATGTTCCTCTTTTTTTTTTTTTTTTTTTTTTTTTTAACCCCTCTAACCTTTATTTGTGCTGCTGTCAAAACATTGTCTTGCTTGGTCAGTGCCCTGCAGTGGCATGCTGTATGTTGGCTATCGCTTTCCATTTTCTGTCCAGCAACTACCATGCTGACAATGCCCCTCACGGTTATGTAATACAGCAAGAAAGCTAAGATACAATGTTCTTCACCCGACATTTCAGCATTTTTTTTGGTGCACTGTTGTGGAATTCTAAATGGTGAACATCACCATGAGAAAAGAGATTAGTTCATTGATCGATCAGCCATTACCAGCATGTAATGGTTATGTAACATACCAGTAGATTAAATTTATGTATGGCCTTAATTCAAGCATTTTTTCATTACATGCTGCTTTTTTTTATAGGTTAAACTTATAGTTTGGAGTTGTGAGCGAGAATGAACGCTGCCATCGAATGGTCTAACAGTAGTCAAAGAAAAAGCTTAGAGCACCTACATTCAGGTACAAATGTTTGCTGCTGTGTACTGTGATCTACATTTTGAATAGTGGAAGAAGAAGATAGGAGTTTTATAAAAAAAAAAAAAAGTTTGTTTCACTTCCTGTTAAGTTGCTGCCCTTAAAGATAGTTTTATTGTTCTGTACTTACCTTGAAACTGCATCCAGAGCTTTTCTGTTCTTTTCTTGAAGATGACAACTGGAATTGTTTATTTTATCTCTGTGACCATCGACTCACGAGGCCTACAGTGCTGTGTAGCTCTGTATATTTTGTAAACTAAAGGAGTCATTGTCACAAATTGGTTTTCCTCCAATAGCGTTTTATAAGCTATTGCTTTTTAAGTTTTACGTGCACATTGTGTTTTTTGTTCATTGGAGGGTTGCGCGGTTATTTTTGTTTACGTAATTTTTGATTCAATAAATAATTTTGTAATCAAGCAAAAACTCCATAAAAACTTGTTTGTGTCTTCATTCAACATACTCATGCAAACATTCATAAAAATGTTGTTTTTTCCTCCATAGGACAGTTGTCCAGTGAGAATCAATGGATGGCAGTGTGAACTTCACCCTGGAAGATATTGCCCCTGATGTGTTGTTGTCATTTCCAGCTCCGCAGCGAGCTAAAGACTAGTAATCCTGCTGTCCTTATGAAATATATTGTAACCTCTGCGTCACCGCAGATGAGCAACTATTCCGGGCAGCTGCTAGTTGTCCTGACTCATCACTATGTGGTCACACAAAATGACTTTTGTAGAACTTGAACTGAGCGTACGTTCCTGATTCCTGTAACCTTTGTCAGCGTGCCATTCCACCTTCCCCCCACAAGCAAACAAAGGATACAAATATCCACAAAATGAAGTGGAAATCCACAATGTGTATTTCTGCAGGCACTGGTTTGCTGTCAAGCTGTAAACAAGAAGAATACTCTTTAAGATTACTGATTTTAAAAAATTATTGGAGTGCATGACTGTGAGGTGTGATCTAGAACACAAACTCCATATTCTATTGATGCAAAAGTGTTTGAGTACAGGAATGAAACCTTTTACCATCTGTTTTTAAGGCATGACTTCACTGACCTGCAAAGGATACTTTTCGGTAAATTCTTCTCAATCCGGCTGCTCCTGCCAGCGAACGCTGTAAATTCCTGCAGGGACCACAGGCTGTTCTTGTGGGTTCAAATTCATCCTCACTCTTCTGCCATTCTGATCCGCCTCACAAATATGTAAAGGGTGCGTATGGGTGGGTGGATGCGGGTGTGGGTGTGAGGGGTATTTTTGTTTGCGCCAATCCGGTTCCAAACCATTTAAACCATCCTGCCAACGCAAGCGGCCTCCGAATTGAGAATTACCAGAAGGGTCACACCACACAATAAAAGAGAAATTTGCCCGTTTGAGCTTTGGCTTTGGTTTCGCCTTCTGCTGACCTCACCGGTTGGTTTGTGTTTGATGCCATAACAGTTTTACATGTTGAGGAAAGCCCGCGAAGACTTTTTTGCCACGGCAGCCACAATGTTGACCAACAAAAGCAGCGATCACATGAGCTACTTCATACAGGTTGCTTCAGATGTGGTTGTGGTGCAAAACAAATCAAAAAGTTAATGTTTCACAACATATTTCCTCCCTCTTTACACATAAATAAGCAGTGAATAAAAAAAAAAAAAAGCTTGCGTTCTCTCTGTGGTAGCTTCTGCTAAAAGCATATTCATCAACAGTCCTGTGAGACATTTTAATGGAAGCCATTCAACAACTGCCTCGGCTTGCATTACTCAGCTTTGTTAGTCTTGACTGACTGGCTTATGAGTGATGGACACCCTGACGACGAACAGCAGGGGTTGCGCCGACTTTGTTTTGTAAAGTTGGCTGGTCTGCTCTGTATCTGATCAATCAGTCTGAACAAAAGGCCTGTGTGATGCTGCATGTCTGATGAGGTGAAATCAACACAATGTGTGTTTACTATATGTCGCAGTGCCACTCATAAAAAGAGCGCTTTGTCTTCACCCTGAATGAGAGCGAGATGATGTGTTGTTTTTGTATGTGTAAGTATGTGTTGCGTCTCGACGGCTGCGCCGTGTCTGTGCTGCATTATACACAGTGTGAGCTCTCTGTTGTCCTGGTCCAGACACGTACCAACCAACGCAGCTCAGGACTGATGACCTCCTGCACTTCAGACTCCTGGGGTGTTTTCCCATCAATTCAGTTTATCCCATTTTGAAATATCACAGGCAGTGAGCGCAATGAAAACGGTTGCTGGGTTATCCCTGGTGTCCCTGCAGGCCGAGACAGGACGCCATCTGACAGTACTGTGAGTTCAGTTCAGGTCAGTAGCTCTGGTGCATGTCAATCTCTTCAAATTAATCTGTATATGTTTGAAACGAGCTAATGGCCTAAATTACACAAACACGGAGGCTGAATGTAGACCTCTGACGCTGCTCTCAGCCATATAAACATCAGATGATCTTGTGCAATACAGTAGGGCTCAGAGGGATAAAAACAGCAGTGTTGAGAGGTAACTCTGGTGCAATGAGATTTGACCCCCAGTTGTGCAATTTACATACCTCCCAGCTACTTGTGTTTTTATTTCAGACTGTTTGTCAGAGCAGGTCGTTTAATTCAAAGTGGAGAGTTGTCCTTAACTTCTGGCTACCAGTGTGTGAGTCCTGGAAAGTATTAGAAGGCAACTGTAACTGTAGCATAAACAGTCACTTACTGCAGTGCAAATCATGAAAGCTCTCACATGACAAGTGTTTTGACAGCATCATGTGGCTATTTGAGCTGCAGAGTCCTGTGACAGAAATTTTACTGAGTAAGAATAGTAAACTACATTTGATGGGTTATTTTAGTGACTGACATCATAATCAAGATGTAATGAGATAATTCTTAGAAAGAATCAATGTCTGCAGAGCTTAACTTGAATTAATGCTGTCAGGTCTTTGAAATACACTGAACATTTAGTGAAAAAAT
This sequence comes from Malacoctenus triangulatus, assembly GCA_032274725.1. NCBI lineage: Eukaryota > Metazoa > Chordata > Actinopteri > Blenniiformes > Labrisomidae > Malacoctenus > Malacoctenus triangulatus. The sequence continues at coordinate 8,954,915 of JAUESE010000010.1, forward strand.
GACTGTTATTCAGTTTAGAGTACTTTGTAGATCTAACCAGGACATCAGGTAATTCAGGTAATTTTTCTTCATTCACTCGTTCATTTTACAGCCTGCTTGTCAATCTAAGAAGGGACAATCCCAGCTGATGTTTGCAAGGTCAAAATACACCCTGGACAGGTCTCCAGTTACAAAATAAACACAGGGACAAACACATGTAACGTACACATAACTTAATCACCAATTGCATCATATGCATGTTTTTGTTCCATATGGGTGGAAAACCATCAGATTCACACTCTTCACTGTAGGGACACACCCTGACACAAACTCAGGACTTCTTTGCTGTGAGACAAGGACGGACCCTCACACCAACTCATTCACTGTTGGTGCCAAAATAAAACCTTTAAAAAAAATATTGAGCAATTATGTGTGATAACTCATTCAGTTATTTTCCTCGTGGTATCTTTTATAAGTGCACTTGCATAAACAAAACAAAACAAACCAAACAAAAAAACAACTGAAATAAACAGTCATATGTACCCGCCCTTTTCCCATAAGACCTGAACGCCGCATTAATCAGGCCCCTCGTGTGGGCGTGGTCTGTCTAAAAGTGGGAGGGGTTAATTCCGCGTGTATGTTTGCATGCGTGTATGTGTGTGTGCGTGTGTGTCCTCCCCAGCCGCATGAGATGAGCTGCCTGCAGTCTTTGCAGCCACTGTTTATGCCTCCTCCTCCTCCTCCTCCTCCTCCTCCACCACCTCCTCCTCCTCCTCCTTCTCCTCCTCCTCGTCTTGCCTCTATCTTGCTTCTGTCCAGTCCGGGGATGTTGACCACCGACTCCTGATCCAAACCGCTACCGAGTTTCCCCCCTCCGTCTCCAGACTGCCACACTCCCGTGTCTCTTTTTGTCTGAGAGGCTCGGCAGAGAGGTGAGTGCACGTTAGCGGGCTCGAGGACTCATGTGCTTCTTGTAGAAGTGTGTAGGAGAGGTGGGAAGGGAGGTGGAGGGATATGTCTGTATGAAAAAAGCAGTCCGCGGGCTGTTCTGCGTGTAACAGTAAAAGTTTAATGCGCCGCTGTGGAAGCTCACACTGTGTTGCATTTCGGGGACACATGTGCGAACGGCTGAGCGTTCAGCGGGACGTGCCCTCTGTCTGAGACCACAGCCAGCGTCCATTCATTGAACTTTGGGCGCAAGTTTAGTCACAACGCCGGGCTGTTGCACATTTTGCTGTGACTGTACTCCAACCGGTAGGAAGGGACTCCCTCCCTCCGCGCTGTCCCGGGGTCCGGAGGCACGCTGATAAGCAGGCGTGCACTTCACCTCACGCCCCCCCCCCACCCCACCCCCGACACACATACAGTTGTTCGAGCCTCTCCCGGGACAGCATTTGAGTGCCAACAGCCTGTCTTGTTTACAGTTGTTCCACAGTGGCCCGAAGCCGACTTTCTACCCAGCGGCTCCCCGTGTTGCGCCCCCTCCCTCCCCTCGTCTCTCCTCCCTCCCTCCTTCCCTCCCTCCTCAGCTCAATTCTGTGAGAGTTTCGCCAGTCTCGCCTTATCGTCTTATCCTTTTGGCAGCATTTGCTTTGGGGGGTGGGGAGAAGGGTGGGGGGGTGGGGGTTGGGGGGGTAGGAAGCGTTTTTTTTTCTTTTTTTCCCCCCAGGGATACTCCGTTGTAGCCCCTGCTGCAGTGGTTCGCAGTGAGGCTCCGGAGACCCCCAGCAGGGCGTTGGGTGGGTTCCAGGGAGCCCCAAATAAACTGAGGTACTGTTGAATTAGCTCTGGAGCCTCCACGGCCAACAGAAGGGGGTTTAATCACCTACCGGAGGCAAACAGAATCAATACATCAACAGAAATAAATGATCCGGTTCCATCAGACCAGTTTCCATGAACTGGGTTGGTCCATGTGAAAATCTTTAGATATGATGGATGATCCTGAATGCGCCTACACAACTCTACAATTATGTTACTAAAAAGTCTGTTTCACTATTTATATCACTCAGCCAATAGAGCAATAGTTTGGGATACAAAGCTGTGTATCAATGTATAGTATTAATAACGGTTATACCAACAAACACAGAGGGAGAATAAGTAATTGGGAGAGCGAGCTCACCCATTATCTAATCTAACTTTATGTGCAAATGTCTTGACAAAGCAACTTTTCATAGACAGACTAATCTGCTGTGCCATGTGGGCCCTCTTCCAAATCAATTTCTTTATTGGCTGCATGTGGGCTCTGCAGAAAGTTGCATAACCAACCTAAATTTATGGTTGTGGGAGCTATCGATGCCAGCCTGTGTGTTTTGAATGCAGATCAGTGTTCTGACTGGGAATGTGGGGTGAGTGTAAAAAGAGACACTCGAGGATTGGTGCGTATTTGATTTTTTTTTTTTTTGTCTTCTCAGGTAATCCACTCTTGTCAGGAAAAAAAATCCAAGTTGCTGAAAAGAAACAGCTTCTTTTCAGCATGTTTAAAAAAAAAAGTCACTGAACTAATGAGCTTTTGTGTAGTTGTCTTATAAGCCTTGTGGAGGTTAACAAGTCCAAGTCAAGTCAAACTGAGTTGGTGTTGTGTCTGTTTGACCTCTTGGCACATCGGCCCTGTCATGGGTTTTTTAAAGTATCTTCATAGGGGTTTTTTTTGTCGGATTGGTTGTGTCGTCAAAAATCTGGTGTTTCTGGAGACTGATAATGATACTTTTTGAATACAGCTCTTGTGTGGATGGTCGAACACGTTCCAAAAGCTATGACCCCATCGCCCAACTTCCGTAACGTGTGAACTCCTCCTGATAATGTCTCTTTTTCTGCGCAGCCATTTTGAAAACAGATGTTTTAGTTTCCACGGAGTCCGTGGAATACGGCATCATTTGATCACGTGCCTGCTGATGCCTACTGTCATCAACAGGCTGCTGTTGTGTCTTTTCAGGCACATGCTTTTTGTTGAGGCTCTCCCGTTTGTCACCCAGGAGGATTTCTCGATTTCTTTTGCCCATGCCCATTATTTCCTGCTTTTCTTTCATTTAATTATGTTGTGGTGACATCACTGTGCACATGGCAACCACTCAAGCTGCGACTTCTTTCACCATTACCACCCTCCCACCCCCAACCCCCAGCCCCTCTAGCACCAGCCCTGCTATTTCAAGTCCATGCTAGGTAAGCAAAGGCATGATGGGGCATGAACTCTGCAAGACTACAGGCTGCCAAAGGGGTGCTTACTGCACATATTGCACGGAATTACACAATAAACTGGACTCACTCTAGCACCCAGACGTGTGTGTTTCTTGGGGATCATGAATACACACCCTCTGTTGCACACTCCATTGAACTTCAGGCTGGAATATTGTATGCATGGCAGTAACCACTTCAACAAATTGGCTGCGCAACCAAAAACTTGAAGTTTTTTCTCGGTGGTATTGGTTACATAATTATAAGTGTGTGAGTATTCCCACTTGCCTTGTTTGTTTGCATGCAGTTTCAATTGCTATCCAAGGGGAAAAGAGGCAGAGATATCCTATTAGCTGGTATTGGTGGTATAAGAGCTTGTGGTCGTGCTCGAGGCAGCATTCCATCGGGTCTTGCGTCAGCCAGCAGTCATTCAGCACTGGTTAGTCTGGGCTTATACACTGTTAATACCCTCTCCCTGATGTCATGACACCATTAACCCAAGCCCGTTGGGGGACCACGGCACAGTTCATGTCATTCCACCGACTGCCTGCATCTAAAAGCAGAGCAACCTCGCCCCCTGGGCCAAAATGTGCAGCTGGTCACTTAGCCTTTGAAATTTCTATATGGATTTTACATGGCTAATGTAAGAGTTGAGGTCAATTGGAGAGCTTATTGTTGACACGAAAGGCCAAGTCAAGTGTTTTGTGTTTGGCATCGTAGTCAAAACTGCTGAGTAGTCACAAAAGGTTTGCATTATGTCAAAAGAACCCAATACTCTGCCATAAGAGAACCCTTTTGCCCCCTCCCATATAATTGTCATTTTTGTACACCTGGTTCTTGCCACTTTTCACGCATGACCCAGGATGATGCAATCCCTGCTTGTCTCAGCACAGTAGGTTTAGTTCCTTGCTGTCTGGTTTTGGTCCAAATGTTGGTTAGAGACTGCGTGAGAGCCAAGAATGTTGCCTTTATTCTGAAAGTAACTGAACACCTGAGGGGGTGTAGGATGGGGCGGGTGCAGGTAATGTGGTGGGGCTGTGGAGCTATGATCTGTTTAATGAAGGTAGAAGTATGCTATATTTCTTCTTTTTTGTCATCTCTGTGTGACTTTGTTCCTTTGTTCGTGTCTCTACGCTGTGGACTTCCTGGTGTGATGTCTGTCTTCCAGCTTCGTCATCTTTATCAGTGTCTCTCTTCAATGGGTTGTAGTTCAGTGTACCACATCGACTGCGTCAGCAAAATCCAAACAAACCATGGTTTGTTGACTTTGCTGGATAAACCATGTAAATCAAAGAAAAAGAAGAGTTGTGTTTTTGTGATAAGAGGAAGTCTTTGAACAGTCTGAGTGTTTTATTTTATTTTTTGTTCAAGTGTTTCCTGTTCCTACTTTGACTATGGACCATGTTTGCTTGATTTTTCTTTTTTTTATCTAGATTTCCAGTCTGTGGTCATCTTGTATTATTCTCAGACTTAGAAGTCCTTTTGATCCATTTCATACCTGGTGAAAATGACTCTTCATGCATTTTTTAGAGCCAGCAAGTCTAATAGTATTTCTAAGCTCAAGTATATAAGAAAATGTGTTCCTCTCTGCCTAGAATTTGCTATATAAAGCTGGACTACCTCTTTTTTTAGGGATTTAAATGTTGTGGTTTAAAGGTCAGTTTTATTTGGGTTTATAAGGTTTGTCCATTTGTCGATTAAAAGGGTGATGCTGTGCTGTCTGCACAGACTGGGCAATGGCTTCTTCAGCTTGATCTATTTTCTAATTTAAGACTCCTGTGTAATATACAGCTTTCATTGAGAAGAATAGTTCCATACTACTGGATAAGTATTTGCAAAGACAGTGTCATGAGACAGCGAATTCATCTCATGCCCACCCCCTCTCCGGGTCTGCCATTATGACCAACTGGTGCACAAGCATCACTGCTCCCAAGCCTGGTCCATTCATCTGAGCCATTGCATAAGACCAGTGCTCCCAAGCAGCCAAATAAAATCCTCATCCAATTAGGCACTGTCCACGTTTCCAAAAGGCCTTTCTCTCATGGACTGGTGCTATTCAGCCTTCCCCGGCATGACATCAGGCCCTCTCTTATAGCTCCACTTTACGCTGCTGCTCACAAATAATGAAAGCTGCCAATTAATGACTAATCAACATGTGCAACAAGCACATCCAGTGAGGAGTGACTACCATCTAATCTGCTGATTAAAAACAGAGGACAGAGATGCTCTGTTCGACTCTGGCTTCCCATCTTTCAGTGTTGCATTGCTGCAGAAACCAGGGCCAGCTCTGAAAAACTCACTGAAGATGCTTTAAAAAGTTGACCACCAGTGAGGGAACTTGTTTGCAGTTTGTGCTCAAGTTACTGGGAACGACAAAGTTTTAAAGAAATCTAACAGTATGCAGTATGTTTAATGGCCTCTCTTTTGTCAAACTTTACCAAGATTACTGGACAAAAACCCCAACAATTAAAGACCTGGGAGACACAAAAAATCCAGGATTCAGAGGTGAGATCACGAGCTCACAGCCACACAATACAAAAGAGTGGACGGCAAAGCTCCTCTTCTTTGCCACTTTGTCAGCACAATTCTATAAGTTACCCCACAATGGGAAGTTTTGATAACTCTCAGCGTCAGGCTAAATATTATCACTTCAGGTGTCTGGCTAGTTTAAACATATACAGTACAATAATTGCACCCCCCCTCTCTAGGGGTTGGGTTACGGTCAGTACATTCACCATAATGGGTCCTCCACAAGTCCCTCGACACAGAGTTGGAGCCGTGCCATTTCTTGAATTAAGACGCTGTTTATGTTCGGGACTGGAGCACAGCAGGACGAGGGGAGGGGTGTGCGATTGGGGCAGAGGGCCGGGGGGCTCAGGCTGGATAAGAGTTTTGGGAAAGAGGGAGGCAGCTGGCGTGTCACGGTGCAGCATTGGTCGATGGAGGGAGGCTGGGCAAAGGGTAGGCCGGGCTGAGTGTGGTGGGCGTGGCACATGAGAAAAGGCTGTAACTGGAGCTGGATCCCTTCACATGTGAATATCAGGGGTCTTTGACATTTCTTTGTCCTTCCAGTTATTATTTCGTAATCTGATAAAGTGAATATAACATGCAGTTGCAAGTTTTGCGGGTACAAAGTGCTTGTGCAATATGAAACGATTTGCAGACGAATATAAGTAACGTTTCTACATGGTCTTGGACATTTTGCAAACAAAGAAAAGGCTCAATTATTTTTTCACTTACTCTCATTTGAACACTCACATCAATATGTGATCACCCATTGAAGCAGTGAACTTGTTGGTAAACAGTTGGTAAATCACGTGCGTTTCAGAAATTGAGTACCGATAATTTCTTTTGGAAACATATTTCCAGTTTTGTGATAAATTGACCCCTTAGCTTTAAGTTTATGCCCACCAAATGCCCCTCTATACTTGGCAACTACACAAGAAGCCTGTCTGCCACTGAGATTAGAAAGCTGTCAGAAGAAAGTCCAGAGTGAACCAAAAACAGTAAAGCAGTGTGCTCTAAAATCTCATCACGTATCTCAAAGATGATGAAAATCTGAGCTGAACTTCTGACTGATGATACAAGTTACCTCGTTGCATGATCCTATTGAGTCACTACGGACATAAATTACTGATCGGAGTAGCTTTCTGTGTCACTACAAAACAAGTCGGCCAGCTGAAGAGCGAAAAGTTTGGCTTGTATCGCAGCGTTCTGTAAGAAGACAATCTTGAATCATGCTTTATGTCTCGTTCCTCCCTCAGATTGGTCTGTTGAGCCTTCAGGGCAGGCTGCAACAATCTGTGTGTGTGTGTGTGTGTGTG
>JAUESE010000010.1:8973530-8989126 GCA_032274725.1 Malacoctenus triangulatus
CCACTCGGGCTGTCCGGCGCGGGACGCTAGTCTCTCTCTCTCTCTTACACACACACACACACACACACACACACACACACACACACACACACACAAATAAACGCACTCTTAAGTAGAGTGCACACACAAATTCAAGTCAAATATGTTCTTACATATACAAACATGGTTCCTTCTTTACTGTGATTTTTCTCGTATGGAACGGTTTTGCTCTGAGTGGGACGTGCTGAGGGAGGCTGTGCTGCATAGGTCATATAAGGACATCTCCGTCCTCACTGCTGCTTTTCATCTGTGCCCTGATGTATACCTGTTTATGGGACGCAGCGTTGCTTTTACATAAACAGTGTCAAAGCACTGACATTTATGCTCAAGTCTATATTTGATCACATTTATTTAACAATAAATACATTAGATTATGGTGTCCTTGATTTGAACTCATGCATGCTCAGTTGTGTATAAATTGTACAACACAATAATGTCACTGTAAAATAGAGTTACGGGTTTTTCTAAACTAAGTTCATTTTATTTTTCTTTCTCTTCTCTCTGCTTTTCTCCTCTCCAGCAGGACAATATAGACCGATCATCCAGTCACAGACAGGCTGACCTCATTGGACCGAGCTTCCAGCAATCAGCCAATCAGAGCTCTCCCAACCATCAAGGTCGGCCTTCACATACCTAATAATTTGTGTGAGCGTGTGTGTTGTGCTCGAGCAAGAGCAGTGCCGGGTCATAGCAAGTGTTTTATCACTCTTTATCACACTCCAATCAGCTTTTGTGTCCTTTCCGTTGTGTCACGTGTTTGCTGCATCATTTCTCTGTTTTATCTGCACAGTACTTGAAGTATTAGGGACCACTGTGGTGGTCGCCTGCGCAGCAACGGCTTGAAGGGCAGCTTGTTGGCCCCGCCCCTGGGCCACGGGTGGGTTACGGGCTATGATATATATTTGGGTCTCTTCCGCCGTAAACATTTCAGCTGTTCAAAGGGAGATCTGCATGGACACAGGGTGCCATTATAATTACGCTGTCTATCTAATTGTGCCATACAGGGTTCATCCATGACAATCGGAGCATGAGATTTAAGCACAATATTGGCCCAGCATGGGAGGTGAGGGCGGGGAGACGGCGAGAGCTCCACCAGTGAATTAGGATGCTTGGCGCTGGCATGGGAAATAAATGGAGCAGAAATTACATTGTCATTTTTCGGGATCAGGCGGGACAGAGGGAGATCAGGAGGATATCGCGGCCGGATAAATCAAGATGACTTTAACCATGCAACAATTGTATTTACACTCTCTGAATACTGTTTCAAATTGACACATGTTTTGAGTTTTTTTGGACAGCTAGTTGTCCCAGACATATGTTTGCTGTCTGAATAATGAGTGCAGTTTCTCCGCACTTTAATGTCTTATTTAAATTTGATTTGATGATTAGGGACATTATGGCCAGAGTCCTCATTTTAAGTGCTCTTCCGTCTTGTATTTGCTCGTGCTGTCAGATCTCTGGTGCCATTAGAAGGACCATGTTTGCTGACGCTTCTCTAAATGCAATTTTTTTTTAAATTCCATAAAGGGACACAGCTCGCTGTACTTGCTGTAAAACCACCGCAGTGACCATGCAGGGACTTTTCTTGGTTTGTTTGAATATAACTTGCAGCCACTTCTTTGTCTTGAGAGACTGCTCATGGCCATCTGAGGTGAAAAAAATATTAAGACAAACAATACTCCTTCAAAAAATAGCCAGCATTATCAGCGAGTGAGTGAGTTCACAATTAAATCTGGAACTTTAGTGCATCTTGACCTAAAACAGTAAGGCCGTACCGTCCCATGCTTTGGTATGACGTCCGGACCTTCTCTCATACAGATCTGTGGTCACAGTTTTGTTTGATTCAGACACTTCGTTGATTCAGTGACTTTTTTTAAGGGCTCCAGAAGGCACCCTACACCCTTTTTTAAATCTGTAATCAGACTGTTCAGCCTTGAGAACCTGCTTTGTTTTTATTCTTTTCAAAGACAGGAAAGACACTGAAGATCGTGGAAGTCAGAGTTTGGTCAGAGTGATACGATATCTGAGCTGTGTCTCTATGGCAGAAGGTTAAGTAGTACATACAGTTCTCAGATGTGGTTATATTACTGAGATTTGAGTACCCAGTCATGTTCATGGTGAGGTCATTTCAGTATCAAAGCCACTGCTGACTGCAAGACAAAACCGCTCGAATTTGAGTCGGTCTTGACCTACTCTATGAATGTCATGTACTGAGAAACCTGAAGTCTTGTGCTGTTCTAGCAGCAGACCCAATAGTGAGTAACCATTCAGCCTGTTTGAGTCAGATTGAAGCCAATACCTAAAGTCTTTTGGACACTCCAGTTGAGTTGTGTAATGTACGTGCAGTATGGGGAAACTCCAACAACATGCCTCAGACCTGCACCAATCACATGGATCGGTTTGATTGGGGTGGGGCAACTCAGATGCAGCTGCTAGGCAACAAATCCCATCAATGGTACCAATGCAGTGCAGTAATCTGATGGCGTGGCTTTGGAGGGGTTAACCAGTCATGAAGCGATGCCTGGAAATGAAGCGTCTGTATGTACAGAGAGGGCGACACACACAGAAACGCACCAACCCACACGCCCATGTGCACACATTCCCCAAAAGTTATTATCTATGGCGTGGTCAGGCAGTAGAACACTACACATAGACAAATATGTAAATACACCGTTACTGTTTGACATTTAGTTTGAAGCCTCAAGCTCAGCTGAGGAGTTCTCTTGTTCCACCCAACACAACAGGTGGCTGCTGGGGTTTAAGGGTACATTTTGAAAACGCTCTCAGCAGTATGAACAACAGCAATGTAACATTCAAGTAAACTCTGAACGTTCTTCTACTCCTGAGAGTAGAATATAGTTTGCTAGTTTAGGAATTAATCTTTGACATACAAATCATCCTTTTGATCATGTGAGTGTTGTGGCTGATTCAAACCAGGCAGCATGAACTTAAGTCTACCCCAAGAACTAAAAGACATCAAAGTTACTGGCACATTTGGACAAATGTTCACGTTATTCCCGTTCTCCCTGCCAAAGCTCCTCCTCGATGCGTCACCCAATGTGCTCTCCGTCCTTTCCTGCGTGTTTGCTCTCGCTCCTGTTTCCCCCCCTGACCCTCCCACACCCCCCCCTCCCCATCAGGAGGCTTGGCCCTCGATGGGTGTGTGCACTGTCACCAAAGGTATTGTGCTCCCCAGCGCAGAGCCACGCTTTACTGTTTAGACCTGCTCTGTCTACACTCCCACTGATCCCTTTGAATGGAAACCCCTCTGCTGGGCTTGTATTCAGAGGCACTTTATCCCCCTTGTGTGTCTTTTGCGTGTGTATTTTGTGTGTTCAGTACATGTACTGTATATGTGTGCCCCTTATTAGAGGGGAGCCCCTCCTATGTGTTTTTAACCAGCAGATATGAATAAAAAGGCATAGGCGACATTCCTGGGTTAAGAGGAGCCACATGGATTTACCATCAATACAATAGTCTTGTTTTGACGATGTCTCGCTCGCTAATGATCACAAATATTCAAAACAGCTTTTATGCAGATTCTAACCAGACTTCACTGGTTTACAGTTTTCCACTGTATTTAGCGTGCTGAAGACAATAGAGGCAGCTTGTCTATTTTTACCCCCAATTTGACCAGTTGTATGTTCTTGGATATGCGGGGTGGGGCGGGTGGGTGGTTGGTGGTTGGGGGGCGGGGGGGGCTGACATATCACTGGGGGCAGAGGAGTGGATGAATAATAACACTTCATGGGAGAAAAGAAACAATGAGGAATAAGAACAATAATGCCAGTGTTGTCCTATGACCCATCAGGGTTTGATAAGTGGGTCTGACTTTTACAGTGGAGATGTGCTAGAAGGACAGATGGAAGTATCAATAGAATAAAGAATGTAAACACAAGCTTTTATTTGCATAAATTAAATACTGGTAACTTATACAATAAGACATCATCTGCTCTTCTCCCTGAATGGCAACACTGATAAATGTGAACATGTGCAATTATCATGTATGAGTTATGGTTATTTTAAGAATTTATTTATTTATGAATCACTTTCGGAGCATTTTTGGAATAAGTAATATAGTGTCACTTTGCCTGTTTGTGCAATCAAGGCCCCTCACTGTTTTGTACAATGAAATAAATCAAAGTTACTACATTTCTTTGAGATATCTTATTAAAATATTGGAAGAAGTAACCGTGCATTATATTTTATGTTTAGTGGTTATAATGGAAAAAGTAAAACTGCAAACATCTACTCAGAATTTAACATGAAACCAACTTGAGTGGAAAGTCATGTAAAAAAAAAAATAGAGATAAAGTGTTGCATACAGTCATATGCATCTGAATTCCTCATGTCACAGAACTACTCACCACTTTTCAGAAAGTACTTTTTTTTTATGTATCTTTAAATGTTTCCTGTTTTTGTCATACTGACTATGCTGTATCAGTTGCTCTGTTGCCTTTTCTTTTTGGTGCTCCCGATCAAGTTCCATTAGTGTCACGGCTGTTTCTTTTTAATAGTATGCTTGCACTCAAACTGAGTTACAATATCTGATGATTCTCAAAGGTCTTTTTTTTTTTTTATCCCAAGCAGCTTTCAGTCCTTTTTTGACTTTTCAATAATAGTATTTCCGTGGGCTTTTATTTTCTTTGTGTTCTCTTTGCACAGGCCAGTTGTGTTTATGTTCAGGTACAAATGAGAAAAAAAGAAAAAACATCTTGTCTTTACATCATCTCATGGGCCTGTCCAGACCAACTCTCTGGCACGGCGTCGGGGTCCTGAACAGCCTGTCAAACAAAGAACAACGGCAGGCTGCTCTCCGTTCCAAGTCTTCCTGGCTTTAAATCCTGTGTGTGCGTGCCTGCCTGCATGCTGTCTGTGTCATCAATCTGTCTGCCTTACACCGGCCGGCATGACGCATATCTGTGTTTGCTCGATTGCAACATGCATTGGCGATCGCGATCGTGTGACTGATAGTGACGCACAAATCCGACATCCATGCGTGACTTTGTTGTGTTTCTTTGTATGCGAGCGGCTCTGCCAGTACCCCCCCCCCCTCCGCCACCTCCACGGGCCAAACTAGGTCACAGTTCTGCAGAAACTTATTTCCCCTCAGTAGCTCGAGGGTGCATGTCTCACCTAGTGGGAATGATGGATGATGAGCAGTTGATGTGTTCAAGGTAAACATAATATTTAAAAGTTTGCTCACTTTTGATGTAGTTTCTGGTTTTCCCCTCGCAGCAGCCATCAGGCATTACTGTGAATATATCGAGCTAAAAACAAATTCTCGCTCCCTCAACTCTGTTTTTTAATGAGCGTTGCTGCCTGCAGGTTCGGTTTCGGTCCTCTTACAGTTGTCTTCCTTTGTCCTCAGCCTTGTGTTGGGACTCCTATGCACCCTGTGTCCTGTGGTATATAGCTCTTTAGCTCTCCAGGCTATCTATAAGTAGCTGCTCCAGCTTACCTGTCACTATTAATACCTACAGATTAACCGCCCACGATTCCCAGGCACCTGTGATACAGGTACCTGACACGTTTTCAAGAAAAGCTCCTCAAAGGTGATGGTGGAGTTTCAGCCGGTCACTGCAGCTCGAAAAAGGAGCCGTCCTCCTGCACGCTGGGCCGGGAATGTTTTTTCAGCCTGCCAACCTGCAGCTGCTGCTGTTGTTTCCTTCAGGGAGGAAGTAACAAAAAAACTGCATTTCTACAGGGAGATGAGTGCTTACCAAGCTGAAAGGGCTCAATTTTGAAGTTCGCATTAAAATTTGCCATCAATCAAATCGTTGTTTTCCAGCTTTGTGCTGAGGCTGAGCTGCTTTGGGCCGCTTCAGAGGAGCATGACACTCACATCACCTCTCATGATCCAGCTGTCAGCTGCCCTGCACTGTGAGTTGAGGGGGGCACCGAGACTTTGGAGATCTGATAGCAGGCTTGCTTCTTTTGCTTTTTGTTGTAAATGCCGCCATGGTTGAGATAAGATCTTTTTCTTGATTTATGGTGTGATTTATTAAAACACTCATTTATTTGACCTCAATTTGAAATAAGCAAAGAAAAGAGAAGATACAGAAATGTAGCACTAAATCTCAAAGGCAACTTTACCTCATTATCTGCATTCATGAAGCTGTTGCAATCATCGACAATTTCCATTTCAGAAAATTTCGCCTGTTAGCATTTTGTGCATTCATATTGCCTTCAAAAGGACTCTAAAGTTTACATCATTTATTGTATCACGAAGGCTCACGAGTTGATTGAACAAAACAGGAAGGGTGTGCTGTTGGATTACAACAAGGGTCTGAAGACACAGTTGAGATTTTGACTTGTGTACATATCTGTCATATGATATACGATGCATTTATGTTAGAATAATTGTAATTTAAAAAAAAAAAAAAAGCACAATAGTATTATGGATGTTGCTGGACTGCCAGACTTGCTCTCCGTTTGTATGTGAAACTGAGAGCTCTCTCTCATTGACTTTCACAGCAGTGGTAATGTGATCTGTAAGGTTTCATCAGGCTAAGACCCATTGACTCATATAATTGGAGATTGTCGCCCCCTGGTGGCACACTCGCGCACAACAGTATAGTCATGAAATCTGAATGCAGGCTTAGAAATTGAATTCAATAAATTTCGCTTTCATTACCGAGAATTATTAACCATAAGCTGAGTCGCAGCTGCAGATCATAATTTAAAAAGGGGGGCAAAGTTTTATCGTCTGGTCCACCCAGACGATAAAACTTTCACAGCATGAAGCAATTAGATGAGAGTTTCCCTTCAGCCGAGCTCACTTCAGACTTTTGATACAACATGCTCCCGGAGTTAGTTAAAAACCCCGCTTCATGAATTGAAAAGGGCTCAGAAGTTGTTTTTTTTCGCGGGGGGCTTTGAGGCCGGCGCCTCCTCAGCACAGAACTTCCCATCTTTGCTCTTGAAAGCCATTGAGAGGCAGAGTGTGGTGCAGGTGCTGCTCACACTGCGATGTCTTTGCTCTGAACCCCAACGGTGAAAGTTGAAAAGTGTCACGGGCAGGTTCCTGCCTGCACCTGATATCCCTGAAGATTTGGTTCGCCTGGCAGCGCAGCGTACGTGATAAGCCTGATAGTTTTGCTGAGTGAGCGTTCTGGTAGAGCTGGTTATACGTGTCCGTGCGTTTCACTTTGGGTTTTTGTTTTACTCTGAATTAACCCTCTTTGGACTATTTTCACTTTCAGGCTGTGTGTATTTCTTTTAATTCTATTGTCTAACTGTCAAAAAGAAGTGCAATAAATGAGTGTTAGAGATTCTACCCATGACACTTCTTTCAATATCTAACTATTCAATATTGATTGTTTTTCTGAAACAGTTGAAACAAAGGTGAAACTTGTAGGTAATTGGATGCATTGAGAAGTATTGGTGTGCAAAGATCTACTGTTTTAAAGGAGGTCCAAGAGTTGTGGTGAGGAGAGTTACACATGCTCGATGCTGTCAGCAGTGTGAGCACAGGATCTTAAGGGGTTAAGGTGGAGCGCTGTGAAGGGAAAGGTTCAAACCATGGCCAAGATAAAGTGATAAAGAAAACTGAAAAATGAAAGTTAAAGTCTTGCAACATCCAGGGATTTTTTTTTTTACCTTTTTTGTGAGCCTCAAGTTTTTCAAACCAGATCAGATAGCTTATAAAACTTTATTTTTCTTTTCCTCCTTTTGAGCTTATTTGGTTCTTTACTGAAGCCTCGGCAGGAGGGAAACTTTTTTTTTTCATGTATTTCACCAGAGAACACCTTCCCTTCCTCACAGGAACTATATCTGCCGCGTCTCTTCCTCAGTCTCATCCCTCTAATGTGTTCCACCTCTGTTTTTCAGAGGATGACGTCGACTTAGAGGCCCTAGTGAATGACATGAACTCTTCGCTGGAGAACCTCTACTCCTCCTGCAGTGGTCAGCAGACAGAGTCCACCCCGCTGCTGCACAACGGACAGACCTCCTCCTCCTCCTCCTCCTCCTCCTCCTCACACCACCTCCACCATCATAATCACACACAGCTCAACCAGCCACGGCAGGGTCAGCTCTCACACGTGTTGAGCCACGTCTCCCCGGAGCCTCCCTCATCCACAGACTCGCCACAAACCAGCCTCAGACGCTCACAGCCAATGCACATCCTCGCTGTCAGGTAGGAGGGCTTTTCATTTCAAACTACATTTGCAGATTAATTTCTATTCAAAATAGTCATTCATCATTGCACTATTTAAAAGAAATTCATTAAAATTTTGACAAGTGAATAGTGTGAAAACTTCACTTTTTAAGGCATCTCAAGTAAATTCATTCCTAATCATTAATAACCAGCCGATGCAATAATGACTCGAGCTCTGATTTGCAGGTTACAGTGAGTTACACCTACATCACTGGCAAATGAAAAGCTGATGCACAAATCACAAAAAAGTCAAGTGAACTTTTAAAAGCAAGCATAAAAAAGGTTTGAACCATTCCTAGATTATTATTAATAAATTAGCTTTAAAATATAAACATAAAACCAGATTAAAAATTTTGCAAGTTATGCATGTGAAGCAAAACTAGAATTGGTGATTAAAAGAACAAAAAATGAAATCACAATTTGATGTTGAAATTGTATTTAGAAGACAGTTGAAGTGACAATTAAAGAGGAAAACAAAGTAACACAATTTAAAACACAATTACTTCTACTGGCAGTTCACAAAAAGAACTGTTGCCTGAATATTTCCGTTGGACTCTCGTTGTACCTGTGCACTCACACAGAGGTGACAAATGGATGGAAGTAAGCCTTAAGCTTAAACTCCTTTTATCCCCGTCTTGTGCTTTTGCACTTGCGTAGCCGTGCTGCTATGTAGAGCTCAACACCCCACCCCCCCTCACCCCCACCCCACCCCACCCCTCCCTCCACATTCAAAAAGGAACCTTTCACTGCACACCATCATCCCTCCACACCCTCTCGATAATTAGGCATAACGTTTCCTCACTGCTCCCGGCCCGTAGCCCTTCAATGACCCGCGCCTCCTTGTCACTCCTCCTTTGCTTCAGACTACACCAGCAGGGGGAGAAAAGTAAAAAAATCTCATTTATTCGCTGCATATGTCTCCCTCAATTTAAAGCATGCTAAACCGTACCCTCCTCCAGGGCTGCACTGGGGAAAAAAGTGGGCGCGCTCGTTTCACAAATACACACTGAAGCAACAGTGGTGCTGCACACATGCACTGCACAGCCGTTCAAAGTGGAGCTGGTGTCAGCTCCCATTATTTGCCTTTGGACTGTCTGAGCAGGATGATCAGGTAATGGAGTATTCTGTCTTATGAGCTGGCTCAAACACACACTCACACAGAGGCAGGCCCCGAAGTTCTTATTATTCAGGACTGACCTCTGGATAACCCTGTTCTCCAGCTCAGATGGGATGACATCAAAAGGCCCGTTCCCTTTTGAACTCGCTGGGTTCTACAGAGAGACTGAGTTTGACAGAGAAAAAGAGACTAAGAGAAAGCGCCTTCGAACATTGATGTTTTTCAGCCCGCTGCCGGGCTTGGATTTCACAAACTGGCCGGCACATTCTTCTTCAGCCCCAAAAGAAATCCTGAAAAGTTTATGATCAGCTGTCAAACCCTGATTTGAGGATTCTGCTGCATTTGCTGCATTCAAAACCGACTTTTAAGTAATGTCTTGATTTAATATTGATGCTTGATAAATATTGCAAAAAAATTAGCCAGTATCTAGCCGGGGTCTGTGATTTGCACTTGCTGGGAGACTTCTCATTATGGGCAGATCAGACGGAAACAGACATGAGCCTCAACACTCCAAAGCCAGAGCAGTGCTTTATTAATCTGGTCCCTCCTGCACAATTCACAAGCGTCAGCAGCTTCCATCTTTAGGGCTGGGTACTGGTTCAAAATTTTATCAATTGCTGAAAAATCCTTTTACTCGATACCCGTTTATTAAAATCCATCCAAAGAAAGAAAAATGATCGTGTACAAAAAAAGAAAGGATTTTTGTTTTTACTCTGCCATCTTTTTTTCCACTCTAAAACAGTTGGCTAACGTAAAAAATAAACAACAAATACGTTTCACTGCACCCATCATGTCCCCCGTTGGCGTTCGCCAAGTGTCGTCGAGCACAGAGGCGTCTGATGTCATCAGACTACCAGGACTGAACTGTGGTCCTGGAGTAGACCAGTGGAGTTTGGGTTTTGGGGGTTATTATCGGAGATGAAGCCATGAGTGTCATTTCACTCTTTCCTCCTTTCATTTTTCAGGCGGTTGCAGGAAGAGGAGCAGCAGCTCAGGACATCGTCCCTCCCGGCCATTCCCAACCCTTTCCCTGAGCTCTGCAGTCCCGCCAGCTCACCTGTCCTCAGTCCAGGGTCTCTACCCCCCGGAGAACCCTCTTCAGGCACATACGTAAGTTGTGACTCCCTTCTGTAAACTTTCAGAAAAGGAGAACAAAAAACGTGTCGACTTTTTCATGACTTTTTTTTGGCTTCGGCTTGTTTTTGTGGATTTATTTACATGTTGAAGACACGTGACCCAAGTCGGTTCTTTTGAAGGATGCGAAGTTTGAGTTTCATAAATCAGCTGAATTTAGCAAGTCAGCAGCATGTTGGACATGTGGGATGTATTCCCGCCTTACATCTGCTCCATGTTTCACTGATGTGAGGCATGTTGATTGCTTACATGTGATGTACCATATTTTTTGTGTGTGTGTGTGTGTGTGTGTGTGTGTGTGTGTGTGTGTGTGTGTGTGTGTGTGTGTGTGTGTGTGTACTTGCACACGTGACCCAGTTGGTGTTTGTGAGCTGACAAAGATTTAGAGACTTCTCTGTCGATTCCTGGAAGTCAGAGTCCCTCCATCATCACGGTTAATGGTCTCCATGTCAAACCAGCCAGTGCTGGTTACAGTAACATACCAGTTTACTGTAATATGTGGGCAGACTATTTCTCATAAATACCCTGCCTGGCTGCGACCCTGCTCTGTTTGGGTCGTGGCTTCTATGCCTTTCACAGACTGCAGTTCCAGTTGGGTCGTTTTCAAGCAAAAACACAAGCCTGACTTTAATGGGAGCTGCACTGCTTCTCGGAAGCTCCTGCATGAATCAATTACTGAATTGATAAGCCAGTAAATGATGAAAAAGTTGGGAAGTTTTGGCTTTGAATTGCCATCTGGGACATAAATGAAGCACTAAAGATTGAGTGCTGGGATAACTCTTGGAAGCTTGAGTTTCTTCCCGCTCCGCACGAGTGGGAAGGTTGTTTCTCTGCGGGAATGATGTGGGCTTGAATTACTAGCTCTTGGCATGAATTCCCGCTGCACAGTGAATCATACATTAAAAAGGTCAAAAACAATGTTTCACATTATGGGTTTTGCATGGAGTTACCAGCTTTGGTCCTGCAAAGCAAAGCAGACATTTTTTTCCCCTGGTAAATATTCAGAAATCCGTTTATTAGAGCGGGATGGGAGTGTTGTTGCTTTTTGAGTTCCCAGACGGCCTGTTTAGAGTGCACTGAAGGCCAGGAAATGGAGCGAGGGACTAGAGAAGGTGAGGAGGAACTCAGAGATCAGTGGCAGAGTTGTGTTACTGCTATGAGCTCACGGTAACTAAACATTTGGTTTGACAAAGACACAGTTTTGACCAGCTTCAATAAGTCTGTCACCACTATAGCCCCATTGTCATATGAAGCCTGCTATTTATTTTGTGGGGGCAAAACATTTAATGGAGAGACAATAATGTCATTTCTGAATCAATGCCAAAACTGCTTCACCAAGCACACACAGTGTTCATTTTATAACTATTTTTAGCACTTTCATAATCAAATTTAAGAATTCACTTAGAACATTAAAATGTTTGCATCACAAATCGAAGTATTGACATTTATGTGTAAAATTTTGAACATTCCTCCAAAGACAGAGCTCCTACAAGTGTTTGCAGGTTTTGTTTTATACAACTCAATAGACTTTTGTGGAAGCACAATGGAAAAAAATCATAAAAAATACTGTGGAAAATTACATTTGATCTGTGTGTTTACAGTGCACACGTTCATGTAAACGTGTGTGTGCTGTGCATTCGCCCATGTATACAGTATGTACCTCCCTCTCTTTCACATGCATGCGTGTTTGCACTTGTGTCTGCATGTTTGTTTTTGTGAGTTCTCTAAACTATTTACAGCATTGGCAGTGTCCGTCCATTGTTGATGGCAGTGGAAAGTTTGCCTCATTGTACTTGTTCCTCAGTGGAAACTCTATTCGGCACCTTTCCTCCCCAAAACTCTCGCATGGAGCCATCGCATCACTCAGTTGTTCCCCCCTGGGGTCCGGCTCCATAGACATCAGGGACATCAGGAACACGGCATCGCACTGCTGTGCGGTTCAGCTCAATAAAGTAGTTGGTAATTTGTTCTTGGTTTGACAAGAGGGATGCAAGGCAGGTAAATTATTGCACCCACTCTCCATGACCTCTGACCTTAATCATTCAAACCATATGTGCTCTGCTTTGTGCCACCCCTCCCCCTCCCCCCCGCTCCCTCTGCCTTTATCTCTCTTTGAGTCCGTCTCTATCTCCCCGTCTCCCTGCCCTCCAATCATCTATTGCAGGCTGCCAGCCTGCTGTGGAGAAGTTTCTATTTAGTTTACTGAATTTTCCGACCTCCAGGCGCTTTCTGACAGACTCTCAAACTTCTTTTCCTCTGCTCCTCCTTACCTCATTCCTTGGCCTCAGTGCAGGAGACATGAGGACACAGTGCGGAGCTGTCAGGACTCACTAGCCAAGCTGTTTGACGTGGCTATACAATTCCCTCTTACCTCATTTTCTTTCACTTTCACCCTGCGATCCCTTGTCCATTTGTCCATTTCCAGCCTTCAAGCTTGTCTTTTTAGAGAGCACTCTGTAAGTCGAGACATGCAGAACATGTTCAGTTTTGAGTAGTTGGACATGTAAGGTAATTGATGTTTGGAATAAGGTTTGTACGGTTCACATGTTAATGCAAATAATTTCTGAAGTAATTCCAGCAGATAGATTTGCTTAAATTAGTATGAAACTTCCGTTCGATAACTGTAATTTCATGACCAGCACAATTCACATTAGTTACCGGTTATTAAGATGAAATAAGTTAGTTTTCTAAACTGAAAGTTAAGTTCAGAGAGTTGCAGAGCCGCTGTCTCATTTTGACTTGATCATTGAACAGAATTTAGATTTTAGCCGAACTGCATAAGATCAGCTAGTGTGTGACTGCGAGACCTGAAGTAATGCAACCACATGCATTCAGTTAAAACAGGCAGAAGTAGAACAGTGAACGTATTAACTTACACCACTGTGATGGCTGCTAACACCACTTCAAAGTTGTGTGCGAAGACATGTTTTTTTTTTACGTTCATGTGTTCATGTAATTGTAAAGCAATGTTTTTCTGTACATATTTCCTCTTTCAACAAAACGGTCGTAAAACAAGTATTACAACCAGGCTCCGCTTTACGAGGGCTTGGCCTGTATAATCTACTGCGTGTAACGGAAAAAAGCTTAAGAGAAGCATCAAGTGCAGCGCGCTTATCTATGAAATCTGTACATTTTTATTTCAGTCTAAGTTCTTGACAGTCTGTCCTCTGTCGTGCCGTGGAGAGTCATATCATCTGCTTGCCTGGACACTGCGTTCCCATCGCTGCCCCACTCGGTGGACTGTGGGAACACTGATTTGATCGCCGAGTTGCCAGATTTTGTTGGATTTAGTGTACTCGGACTGGATGTCCCGTAGCTTACTTTGCACCACAGGATGACAGGATCCCCAAACCCTGTCTCGGCCTCTTCTTGTCTGTGTTTCATTATCTTCCTGATGATTGGGCTATCTCTGCGTGGCTTTAGCTGTATGTCAGTGTTTATCCCTCCCCACTCCTTTGTCATCGACCTATGTTATTGTCTTGAGTGCTGAGGTTTTCAGACAGTGGAAAGTCCTGACGATCTACAGCAGGTAGGAGACCTGGTCCTGCAACAATCTCACTCTCTCAATGAGTATTTACTCGCACATGATGCAGTAAGAGACCTAAAATAGCGCTTGGTGCCAGACAAGCTTGGGTTGGCCACAATGGTGTGAGCAAACAGGCTGTTGTTTCACCATGCCAGCGTCGTTGCCCTTTCGGACAAGCTTAACAAAATCTAGCACTTCTTTAGTTTTGTGCCAATTAATGTGAATTTTTGAGCACTATTTGTTCCCTAAAAGACAGTAACTCTTTCAGCATGGTGTTGGCTATATAAAATGATGTTTAAATAAATGAAATGATGAGGGTTTGTAAAAAGTGGGTCTCGGATGGAATCAGCGAGTTCAGAGGAATAAGAAGAATACAGAAGGTGCTTTAGTACGCACATCACAAAGCCTGGCATACCATTGAGTTAAGGTCATCCTAGTGTCACAGTTTGCTGCATTCAGGTGCACATACATCCCAGTTCAATGGTTCAAAAAAAATCTATACGTCCTGAGCATTTTTTTCTCTCTCGCTTTCTCTCCAGCACGACTGGAATAAATGGGTTTTTTTAGTGTGTGAGGCATGTTAGATTAGAGTTCAGCCCTCTGTTCTCAGTGTCTGCTGTCTCTTCTATAGATTGTATTCTTGGCAACTGCTGTGTTACAGTGTCCCAGAAGGGATCATTAACATTCGCTCTAATGATGGTGCTGCTGATCACTTTTCCATGTCATCTCACTTTTCCACCACCCCCCTCTCTCTCTGTCTCTCTTCCCCCCTTCCCCCCTCTCTCTCTCTCTCTCTCTGTCTCTCCCCGTCCTTTCTTCTTTCTTCTTAAATGATGTGAAAAGTTTGTAATTGTTTTTAGTGAAGGTCGTCATGTGATAATGAAACTGGTCCGGCCTACTTGATATCCAACTTTTCTTAATGTGGACCTTGAATTGAAACGAGTTACACACTGACTCGAGTTTTACACAGTGAATCCTCAATGAATGTTGTAGTTGCTCCAGTCTGCTTAAATAGAAACACCTGATATATAAATAACGGGCATCGATCCATCTCTTGTCTCACTCTTTTAGCAGTGAAACATGGCATTCCCTGGCTGCTGCCTTCCTGAATGTTGGAAATACTCTGGGTCAAAGGCCAGATTTTTCCACTGTAAAAGCAGAGTGGAATGCTGTCCATGCCCAAACTGTTGGCCTCAACGTGTGGGAATGTCTGTGACCATGTGCAGAACTGTGCGTGTATGTGTGTTTAAAAGTGGGGGTATGTTTGAGCCGAGGTTCAGTTTTTTTCTCTGTGTGTGAGGTGCGTTTTGGTGGCGTGTGTCGAATGTGTGTGCGTTCGCCTTTACGAGCGGGGATATTTGCGCGCGTGCGTCTGCCAGAGTGTTCGGCCGTATGTTTATGTGTGCCGCTCTGCTTCTCATTGTGGCACTGATGTGTTCTGCAAGCTGCACTGTGCAGAGATCAAAGGTGATGCAGAGCCAGAAATCTGCTGGCTCACTCTTTCAGCAGCCTGCTCCTTTTTAAATGGATCTTAAACTGGGGCAAGGAACACACACACACACACACACACACACACACACACACACACACACACACACACACACACACACACACACACA
>JAUESE010000010.1:9026505-9037412 GCA_032274725.1 Malacoctenus triangulatus
GCCCCGCAGCACTGGCAGATCCCCCTGGGGAGAAGGTTTCGCTCGCTGAAGATGTGGTTCGTCTTCCGGATGTACGGCCTGCACGGCCTGCAGGCTTACATCCGCAAGGTGCGTGAACAAGACCTCTGATTGGCTCAGGCACTCACGCTGGTGGGAGTCAGTCCCTGTTTTTCAGATGTTGCTCGGAGTCACTGTGATGAATGTTTTTCGTGAGTTTCTCTGCAGGTCGTGATTTTCATGGTTTTGCTTTTTTTTACATTTATTCAAGTTAGCATAATCCTGCTGAATAGAACAGTGGATTCACTTCACTATGCTGTTTTTTTTTCCCGTGTCCACTTGTTAAAAAAGAGAAACACTTCAGACAATCACATTTGCCTTTGCTGTAAATGTCACTGCCCCCCCCCCACACACACCACCACCATCACCCCCACACACACTCTCTTCCCTTAATCCTCCTTGCTGCTTACGTCTCTTTCTTTTCCTGTCTCCTCAGTTCTGTCCACAACCACACTGTGTCCCCTCAGTCCTGTGTTTTTGTCCTCTCTCCGTCCCATTTCATATTTCTGTGCCCCCCGGCTCATCTCATCCCCCCCCACTGCATCACCCCCTTCGTGTTCTCTCCCCTTCCTCCCTCTCCCTCCAGTGTGCTCCATCTATCGAACGAGTCTGTTTAGTGTTTTGTCTCCGTTTTAAATGAAGTGACAGGAAGCAGATCTGTTCTTTGCCGATATTGACCGTAATGCACTGGTCCACTGTGCATGCATGGCTTTCGCACTGAACGATATTGAAAATGGGTTTTTCCAAAATAATAATACTCGTGGTTCAAAGGTATCGGTGTTATTCAATAGAGAAACAGCTGGTTTTAACCCTGTGAAAGTCTTTATGTTATTTATGACCCTTATTAGTTCTACAATTTGGCTTTTAATTGGTGTTTCTTCCGCATCTTTTTACTCCACCAGAGATTGTTTTCTGTTCTCCTTTTTATCCAATTTTCCACCAGATCTCTTTGGGCTCGACTGTGGGATCAAAATAAGCTGTAAAGTGGCGTAATATACAGATAACAATAAGGAGAAACAAATGGTACAAACACAATAGGAGCTTCACCTCTGCGAGGACTTGGCCCTGTAAAGTACAATGAGAGAAAGATGGAGAAGGAAAAAGAGGACGCTGTGGTCCGTATGGATCGAAGCACACTGCTGCGTAATGGTACACTGCTGCCATCTAGTGGAGTGTAGAAATATATCTGTCCGTGGACGATGATGATCATTTCTTCGATGAATCTGTGTTACTGATTATTTTTCCTATGAACCCAAAATTCCCACTTCTTAGTGTTCATTAATTGAACCTAAAATAGAGTGTGTGATTGTGGGTATGAGTAAGTGTCTCTCTTCCTTTGTTACAAGCGGGCAATGTGTGTATTTCCCTGCTTTAACCCTGCGTTGGCTGGGAGCATTTTCAACCCACTGCAAACTCAGTAGGATTAAAGTGTGAACAAGATGTGCCAACTGGAGGCCTCGGCATGCGTGTGTCTTTCTTTCACAGCACGTGGCCCTGGCCAAAGAGTTTGAGAGTCTAGTGCGAGCGGACAAGAGGTTCGAGATCTGTGCTGAAGTTATCATGGGACTGGTCTGCTTCAGACTCAAGGTAACACCTCAGCCCCCCACCCCACCCCACCCCACCCCACCCCCCATCAGACTCTCTGATGCCTCACAAATATGAAATGACTAATTATGTGCGATATTTTTTCAATGTTTACCTCTGATTTTATTATAATTTATAACAATATTTTAAAATGTATTTCATCTACACTTGAATGTAGACAAAATGATGCTTTTCATCAGTAGTAGACACTCATAGGATTTGAAATTAAAAAAAGTCCTCCAAATTTTTTACTTCCTAAATTTTTTGGTTTAATAATCAGATAAATTGCCAAATTTTTGGTGCCCTTCTCGCAGGGCGGCAACGAGCTGAACCAGGCCCTGCTGAAAAAGATCACCAAGAGCCGGGAGATCCACCTGGTGCCTTGCCAGCTGTCAGGCCGCTTCGTCCTGCGCTTGGCCATCTGTGCGCGCACCACCGAGTCGCGTCACATCCACCAGGCCTGGCAGCACATAACACAGCTGACGTTCGAGCTGCTGCAGGAGCCCTGCCATTGACCAGGAAGTCAGAGCGCGTCAGTCCACACTGAGCAAGGGCCAAAGAGATAGGACGAAGGAGGAACATCCTTTTTTATGTTAAACCTGGGAATAATGTCTTCATGGGAAATAAGGAAAACAAAAAAATGAAAAGAAATCTGAGTTTAGCAGACGAGTGTGTTTTTGTCAACAGTCAAATGTGCAGTCTGATGAGCAGTGGCCAATTTTTTTTCATGCTTCGATTTGATGTGTGTGAAAATATTGCATTTGGCAATACCATAAAATAAGTTAAAAAAAAAGCAGGTCCCAGTCTAACATTTTATATCTGCGTCCTCTCACCTCATTTCTTAGTCCCCCAGCTTAGTGTCCTCATCTGACCTGCAGGCTTTTCTTTATCAGCTCTGCATCTTCGGGGTGGTAAATTGGATCTGAAATGACTTCAAATTTGGTGGAAAAAACTCCCAAATAAACCTTTGCTTAGCGATGAATGTATTGCACTTTTTGTGGCAGAATCTCAAATCTCATGTGGCAAGTCGTCGTCATTTTCTGCAGACGTTCAAACAGCTGAGGCTTGGTAATGTGCGTTTTGATTAGAAATCAAAGGGAAGCGCAGGGCTGAAGAATGTTAACTTTGCTTTGGGAAATCAGGTGCACTTATCCTTTTTTTGACACTTTTGGGTTTCTTTGAACAAATATTTTCATAAATTTTGTGTGTTGGACAAGACAATCACTCAGTTGGAACATTTTGATTTATAAAGAGATTTACAATTTATTCTGACACTGATCTGTTGCTGATATAGTTTTGGTGCGCACCAGTTATTTGGGACCCCCGCTTACACTGCTTCTCCATTGTGTGTGTGTTTAATTGTGAATCCCATATTTTTGAGGTGGGTTTGAACAAAGATGTGTCTCACACTTTTTATGGTTTATGAGTGACTGATTCCTCGTACCCGTGTGACGTGTCGCATCAGCCCACCTTGTCGTCAATATGGTTGTGTTAAAGTCGGCTGCTGTCAATGGTCCAGCCTTGGCTGTGAGTTGCATGCTTTGGCAAAGGTTTTATTTCAATAAAGTCTGCTGCAGTCTGTATGTTTTTGTGTGTCGATCACAATAATGGCCGAGTGTTGAAGAAGAGAAAGGATACAGTCCTGCTGTCCCTCAGCTGAGAGGTGCTAAATTGAAGATGACAGGCACACACACGCACACACACACACAGACACACACACACACATACACACACACACACACACACAGACACACGCACGCAGCATGCTGTGCGATTCAGCCTCCTCTGAGCATTGTAATCCCAGAGGACAAAGTCCAGCGTTCTATAAATACAAATGAGGATTCAGTCGTCGACTTTAATTCTCAGGCCCTGATTACTGTGCAAACATTATTGGCCTGCCCGCTCAGTCGCTTCAAAATTAAATTAAGATCATTCCAGCTGGTGAGTTTAGGCGCCGAGAATAGTTGTAGACAAGCAGGAATTCCATTAAAGGATGTCGGTATCTGCGATGCGTCTCGCCTCGGCGGAGCGGCTTGAGTAAATGCCAAAGAAGGAGAAAGGTCGGCCGGCCTCTCTGAGCTGGCTGAACTGTGGGCCACCGTGATGGGACGCGTGGGACTCAACGATGAAGTTTTAGTTCAAGTGCCTACGATGGTGTGCTTGACCTGTGCAACCTGAATGAATAAATAATGGGCTTTAACCAGGCACTCTGTGGAGTCTTTAGACATCGTCCGGCCTTAAGTTCACAGGGTTCATGCATCGGGGAAAGATTATTTATGGTTGATGTACAAAGTGAGCTTTCTTTTACAAAGTATGAATCATGGTTTTTAAAGCATGTGATTATTTTCTTTATTTTTTTTTAAAAAACGCCAGTAATAAAATGTGTTTTTTTGTTAAAAAAAAATGACAAAAACAAGCTTTGGGACAAAATTAAGGAGTTAGCGCAAATAAAAATATTTTTCCAAAGACTATAATTTACAGTAATGACATAACAAAACATAAAAT
The DNA here is from genome assembly GCA_032274725.1 of Malacoctenus triangulatus. NCBI lineage: Eukaryota > Metazoa > Chordata > Actinopteri > Blenniiformes > Labrisomidae > Malacoctenus > Malacoctenus triangulatus. The sequence goes on from JAUESE010000010.1 coordinate 9,030,652, forward strand.
GTTCAGTAAACAGATGATTAAAAAAAAAGGTTTTAATAAGGAACGAAGTAGAGATTTTTTCTCATAATCTGACTCTATGAAAATAATGTTCTCAAATAGAGATAGACAAGTCAGAGTAAGCCCAACATGTTTGATATAGTCTGAGAAACAACAAATATCCCCCTCTCATGTGGCGTCCCTCCTCCCAGATGAAGAGTGCTTTTATGCTCTCACCATTACCGAGTACTTAGTGACCGTCTCAGACAGCTTTTACAATAAATGCTGCACTACCAATTATGAGCAGATGAATACATTTATTTCTTTGGGAGGAAAGCAATCGAAAGCAATCAGTGCCTCAGTGCAGCAGAACCACAAGACTCTCCTCACACAGTCAGCCTCATGCTTGGAGTGCTTTTCCTTCATCATGTGTGGCATTAGTACCTTTCAAACCTGACATTTCTATGCTTATGACCACCTATAAATGAGATTAGGGCTTTCCCCCCCACAAGAGGGTGCTGCTGCACGTGTTGCCTTTCGGTGGAAATCATCAAAGGTTGACCCACATCCAAAAATATGCTGCTGACACTGACACCGATGCTCTCACACATGTCCTGCACCGCCAGTATGCCTCTGGGTCAGAAAAACACTGCTGCAGTCTATATAAAGACACGGTGAGGGTTGTACTGGTTTGCTGATCCTCCCATCAGCAGTGGATCACAGAAACCTGCAACTGACGGACACTCAACTTATTCATGCAACTCTTTGGCTTCAATTTGTTGCAGACTCACTTTGTTGCGGTTTGACAAATGGCAAAATCTTTTCTGACAGTTTTTCTAAATTATTTCTCAGTGTTATGCAATTTAATATTGTACAGATTTCTTAAATATGCGGAGGACACTTATCTGAAAAGGTGGAAACAGACCACTGGAGATGTAGCTGCCTTTGTCACCTTCTAGAAATGTTTGTGTTTCATTCCTTTGATGTGTGCTCTATGAATGATTTGGTCTTCAGTTTGCCCAAATTTTTTTAGAAATTGTCTTTGAATTAACTCTTGAGAAATACGTTGTTGCATGTAAGTGTGAATGATAAATGGTGAAGAACAAACACTTTGTGTATCTACAAAACAACAACCACACATCGAGGGAAGTCGCACTGACCAAGACATCATGTTTTGCTGTTTCAGGCATATAAAAAAAGGAAAAAGAAGCCTTCTTATTTCTGAGTCAGCTCCACTGCTTACCTCACTCTGGCCACAGCGGCTTTCAAACATCTGCTTGTTCGAGTTTTTTTTTTTCTCTTCTTCTTTTTTCGCTGAAAGCTCATCCGAGACACATTGACACCAGGGAGGCATCGGAGGGGAAAACATTGCAATCTCGTTGCCATCAGCTCATATCTGAGTTGGAAATCACAACTTCTCTGGGGTCCTGGGAGATCAGATTACACGGAGCACCATTTAATGCTCAGTACTGAACTGTACACTGATTGCTGTTAACACTGATGCTTGTAATCGTGTTAGAACGAGAGTTTCCTTTATGATAATTTAATCGCCGCATGAAGAGTGTTCCACAGCGTTAACATGCAACAGAATGGGGCTTGTCTTACATGACGCCTGGGGATGGTGCTCCATACTGTCAGTGGTGGGATAGAGTGGATGGAGGAAAGCATGTTGAATCTACACTTGAGGTAGAAACATGGATGAGGAGGAGGAGGAGGAGGAGGAGGGAGCGGCTGGGCTGGGTTTTGTAAAGTGCTCGGAAACCCGCACATTAGAGGCTTGAGGGGTTGATTGCCTGCCAGTGTGACATAGCACACAATATGTCCATTGTGTGCACACACAGGGAATTCTCTAATACTGCATTGAAAGCTTCAAAACTCAGAGAGCACAATTACTCCTCGAGCAGCCATCTTTGCGCCGAGATAAGAGCATTCTCATCTCTAAATGACACCACAACATCAATAAACAACCACGTGATATTTAATCTTTAAATTTGCGGCACTATCTGCCCGCATATTGAATCAAATGATGTCATCCAACATGAAAATACACAATTATTTGATTGTGAGTTTCTGTGAGTTGTCTGTCAAACATGACAGACTGGATGGGTTACCAAACTGTCATGCAGCACTCAAAAAAAAACCCTCAGCAACAAAACAGAAAAAAACCCAAAAGAACAACAAATCACCCACTGAAGGACAAATAGGAGACCAAGACAACTGATGGAGAAACATTTTTAATGCTGACAGCAGCCTCGGTTCTTTCACTGCGGCTTTGAAGTGCATGTGTACTGCATTGGCTGTGACCACAACATGGCCATGACGTTTCCTCCATAACATGTGGTGGAAGTTCATCATCGTAGCTCATGATGTGACACAGATGGAACCGTCCACTTTGCAGGAAAGACAGTTACACTCCATCGTGTATCCACGTTTTTGCAGACAAAAGCTCGGATCTCTATTTGTGTACTAAGTTTGCTAGCAGATTAGTTTCACACCAGTATGTAGTGCAGTAGCACCAAAAGTGAAGGAAAAAAGATTTTAAAAAACACCAAAAAAAGAGTGTAAAGATGAAGGTTTGATGAAAGAGATGGTGATTTTATTAAATCAAGCAGAAGTTTAAACACCTTCAGGAATACAAACGTACAAAATGAGACTTTCTGCATCACCAAAGTCAATCAACTAAAAACATCCACTCAGAAATGATCTCTAAACATTGTTCTTACCAAAAAAATCACACAACCACACAATAATGGACAGACAATCCAAATAGTCACTTGCCAACAAACAAATTGAGGGTGACTCTCCAAACCCAGTCTCAAAACACTTCACACTGTGAGCGACAGCTGGAGTTCAGGCATCATTAGGTTATGAAGCAGAAGCCGTCTTTGAAAAGAAAAATCTGTCAGGGGGCAACTCTCTCTAACTGTGGAAACAATATGCATCCGGCCTCCTCTTATGTTTCCTCTCATGGTGATAATTTGATTTTCTGCCTCCCGTCTTTCCGGTTCACTCACACGATAGGTGTCAGGTCTCAGTCGTCAGCTAAAAATACCTTACATACGTTCTCTATAGCTCCTGAATCAGACGTAATTTCACTCTGACAGAACCCATCGACTTGTTGTTGATGGAGAGCAAGAAGACAGCTTTAAAAAAAAAACACTCAAAAACTTAGAAACTAACAGAATATTAAACAGAAAAATGGAAACATGAATCCCTCAAAATTGAAAACGAAAAGCAAAAAAATTAAGCAAAAAACTTAGACTAAAAACTGAAAAATCAATGTGGAAACACTGTTGCTCTGGGGTTTGCCTTTGTGCCTCTTTGCGTGGGCTTTCGTCCGGCACTAAAACACACACATGGAGTCAATTGGTGATTACAAACTGTCCATTTGTGTGTAGGACCTGTCCAGTCGGTGATTTTGCAATATGAAAATAGAAAAGTCAGCCGCACAGCAACCAAAATAATAAGAGGGATTAACTTTTAAAGTTATTGTTAAATTCTTCAAAGCCCTATTCAGCGGGTCACCATTCAGATTCAGCGCTTCCTGCTCGGTGAGGTCCTTTCAAGAGCTCTCATAAAGAAAATGTTCTTTCGTTTGTAGCCTGGAGCACACTGATGCCTTTTGTTTGCACTTCGTTTTGAACCTTGAAGCTTGACAAACACATATATTTGAGAATTGCTGTTACATTCAAAGGTAAAGTTTCTTCCATGTAGTTTTTTTTCCCCCCCTTATGAAAATCACAAAAGATTGCAGACGAGGAGGAAGAACAGTGTTGGATGTGTGGACTAGGGACAATCAGGACGGACACAGGAACATTTTAGACACGTTTCCTCCCCATGTCTCCGGTGCTTGAGTGATCCAGTCAGACTGATGGACACGCAAATGCAAGCAGGTCTCGTGTTCCCAGAAAGTGCTGCAAAAATTCCAACTCACCTCTGTGTACACACACCAAAACACTCAGCTGTGTGGACGACCAATTAGTTTGCTTTTAGCTCCTTTGCTGCCTGCACCAGAAGCAAAATGAGCACACAGGAGCGCTAATTTCCATTTGTACAGAAAGTGTTTTTGTTGGCCCCACTGATGACTCATGTTTTTTTTTTTCCACAGGAATGACTCACGAGTCTCACGATGAGAACATTGATTAAATGGAAGGCAATCTTGCAGGTAGCAACACATTCTCGATTGTTGTTACAGCACCTGACGCTCCGGCTTCTCTCCACAATCACCGTCCTCCACAGTTCATACCAGTGACATAACCCAGACAGCAGACTCTCAGCCACAGTGCACTTCGGCTTATTGATTACGTCAATTAACTTTGTACATTATCTCATAAATACTTTTATCTCGAGTCGATGATGAAGCACAGGCGAGACTGTGTGTTTCTGCGTGAGTGTGCGCTGTCTGCACCGGCTGCTCTGTTGCACTGGTGCGATGGGAGTGGTAGTAACTGGAGTTTGTGCGCCTCGCTCCTCCCATGCTTCCTCTCACACCCCCTCCTTCTCTGTGAGTTGTGTTAGGGTACACCACTCATGTTACTGCGGGCGAGTCACTCCTCAGATCGCTCCCACTGCACGCTCCATCGCTCTCCCTCCCTTCCTCTGCTGCTCCCCCATTTCCTGCTGGGTTTCCTCATCCCTGAGCCACAGATCATCTCATTTGCTCTCCCAACCAACCAGGATCTGCACCCCAGCTCTTCAAGGTAAGCGCCACTCTCTGCATTGCTCTACAACAGTGTCCCCGCTGCATCTGTCCAAAATGTAAACTACCACAGGTAAGCCTGTGTGAGTGTGTAACAGTGTTGTGATTGTTCAGCCTGTCCTGCATGTGTGTTTGTGCTCCACTCCACCCCTCACCTGAGGACCAGTCCCTACAAGCAGGGGAAATAAAATGCGTAAACGCAGCTTGAATGAGTTATGGGAGTCCTGGCAGCATGTGGAGATGCATCGCTGACAGTGTTGGAGCTTGTACGCAAATGTTTCGTTTTTCAAAGGTTGGCCTATTTCATTTTTTCTTTCAAGGAAGCAGGTTGTTGTGGGAAAATGGGTAAAGAAAAAGCAGTTCCAGATCACTTCTTGAGACTTTTTCACCTGCACATCTGGGATGTAATTTAATCACATAATGACAGGGTTATCAAGCCCACATAATGCAAAGCAGGCCAATACTTGTCTGAGAATTAATTGCAAGAAATAATTGGTTGAATTAAAAAAACAAAAAGTGCAATTTTTCTTCTTTGCAGTTCCCAAGAGTTTCTCTCCTTGGGTGGCTGAAGTCAAAGTTAGAAACACTCCAACCAAACTCACTCGCAATCTCAGTCCAATCCCTCAAGGACACCACTGACACGAGTCAGATAACCAGATGAGTCATGGTCAGCGATATCTGACCTCATGTGACTTTGTGCTTTCTGTGAAATTTGGGATATGTGAAACATCACAGTGCAGCTGGTTTTAACTCAATCCCTCAAACAGCAATAAGTCTGTTAGAAAAATTTTATGAATAGAACTAAATCAACATGGTCTAATCTTGTTCTTGGCAGCTGTATGCAAGGAAATTCCTTTGTTCCACGGCTGACTGACGGTTCAATGAAGTGATGAAACAGCAGAACAACAGAGAAGCTTTTATTCTGCTCTTTGAACTACAACGGCAGTCCACGATGTTTGTCTGCAATGTTTAGGAGTCTACAAATGTTAGAGAACAGATGAAACCCAGACGCCTCACATGTACTACCTAGGAATTCAGTTTGCATATAGAGAGCAGGTCAGAACAGGGAGTGAGAAATCATGCACAGGACTGAAAATTCTACTCGTTAAACTCGGAATCGCCAAAAAGACTCAAACCTTGGCATAAGAAGACAGAATCCCTGAGGAGGGGGAAGATAATGAGACACAGGTGAAAGTAATCAGGGCGACTGCAATGAGAAAACACACAAAGTCCGGACAGGGAAGTATTTGAAATATGAGGGGAGTTGAATACACAAACGTGAAATGATGCAGACGCAGGTCAGCGGGGAGGTAACGCTCGCTGATCAGAAAGTAAAGCACCCACATCAGAAGAACCTAGAATGTCAGCTATGTCTCCGCGCGTGTCTGTTACGCGTTAAGTTGACTAAAGGGAACATCTGTCAGTAACATTACACACGCCTGTTGTCATGTCATCTAATAGCAGCTCCGACAACGCCGTTGACCTACTTGTTTTCACAGACGTTCCCGCGGAAACCTAAAATACTGCAATTTGGGAGGAAAACAAAGAGGATCCTCTCAGTCGTGCAGTGAACATCGCAGGTGTCGCACACGACTTTATGGGTTGAATCGGTTTTTCGAAAAGTCTGAAAGAAAGAAGAGTTGTTCGGACAAGTTTGAATGAGAAATGTCACGCTGACAGACAGATGAGGATCTCCTTAATCCACAAAGAGATTTACAGCGTGATGGTGGCACTTTTGACTTCGGCCTGGCAGACTGTTATTACGGTGACGTAGACTTTAACGGGAAGTTGTTTGCTGAGCAGGCAGCAAGTGTGGATCTGCCTCACAAACCACAGCGTGCGATGGCAGCACGCAAACGGAGAAGACGGCGAACATTCAAAGCCTTTGACCGACAGAGAAAATGAAACGATCAAAACACCAGTGAGAGAAAATGAGTTCAAGTCTGTGTCCGTGTGTATTTAATCAACGCTTATTGTCTTTGGATCAAAAGTGAAGTAATAATCAGGACTTTGGAGAAAAAACATGTTGAGATGGTGAATGAGAGCAGGCAAGTTCAAAAGAGTTTCAAGGAAATGAATAGAAGTC
>JAUESE010000010.1:9064553-9079329 GCA_032274725.1 Malacoctenus triangulatus
CTCCCCATACTAATTCAAACCCTTCCCTCCCTGCTTTTCGCCTCTCTAATTAGCCGCATTACCATTTCACAGTCATTTAGTGCTTTGCCGGAAGGAGCTCCGGTGACCTCGGAAGAGAGGTCGGGGAGGGCTTAAACACAGCGAGCGCACAGATGCTCGCGTGTGAGCGCGCTTTTTTTCTGCATGCGCGAGTACGCGCGCGCAGGGAGAGAGACGCTGGAGATGACCGCAAGTAAAGCAGCTGCTTGGAAACAAAGAGAAGGAAGAAACGAAAAAAAGAAATGACACAAAACAAGGATGCGAGCCAGAGAGGGGGGGGGACAATAAGACAAACATAGTTGGAAAAAAAAAATGTGTCAGACAAGAGAGAGAAGACTGGTTTGAAGATAATGCAAAAAAAAAAAAAAAAACATGAAGTGACTCGAAATGTACATCTTGTGACGACTGGGGAAAAAGGAACACAAAGAGGTTGGAACAGAGACAAAAAGAGGTGGAGGAAGGGGGCACAGAGCTGGAGGGAAGCATCTCCTGGGATCGCATCACCAGCAGCATTCCTAGCAGACAGGACCCATCTCCAATTTCCCCTTAAAACAGGCAGACACTCTCTGCATTCAGCTTGGGAGCACTGCAGATAGCCTTGGCTGACGAAAGTCTTACAGCAGCACTGCAACACCGCCCATCTTCCCTGTCTGCAATCAAAACCTACATGTCTGACAGCTTGTATGCATAGGTGCATAAATAAATGTTCCATCTGCATCAGTCAGATGAGAGACAGAGGGCCAGAGCCACACCGAGTGAAAACTCTGCGCGCGCGAGTGTGTGTGTGTGTGTGTGTGTGTGTGTGTGTGTGTGCGTGTGTGACTCGAGTCCTCTGCGCTGAAAAATGCATAAATGTGCCACTTGCTTATTTGTATGCAAGTGCTGCTGTGCATATCAGTGCTGATGTGTTCATTTCTGCATGGTTTCTTGGGCGACTGTCACTCTGCTGCAGTCTGAATCGCTGGTACTGGAAGAATGAAAATGTGCCGCGGACTAACGGGATCAAAAGAAAAGTTCTTCAGACGATGAAAACATTGAAACGTTTTAAAAAACCTGGAGCTTTCTACATACCCGTTCTGCATTGCTGAGGGATCGTACGTCAGCGCCATGCCACTCTGGGGAAAGAAAGAAGATGGTCAGTGATAAACAAACTCCAATTATACGACACTTTTCAACTGTGCTTCAAACCACAAGTCAAATTCACCCGTTCACACGCCCTTCTCTGGTAGAAGCTGTAGTGCTCACATACCAACTGTGAATCATTTGGGATTCAGGGTTTTGCTCAAGGACACTTTGGCAAGTGTACATGAGGAGATGGGGAATAGAACCTCCAATCAAAAATCTTTCAAAAATACACAGATAGGATTCACAAATATGCTTTATGAATAAACAGTTTTCAGTTTCCTCATTTTTTTCTTCTCATTCTGTGCAAAGTTTTGCAGCAGTGTTCAAAGTTAACTGAGACACAGTGGGAATGGTACAGTGGAGCGATTTAGATAAGTCAGACAAAAATCCCTGTTTGATATCACCTGAAATACAAGACTAGAGCCAAGCGAGTGGAATCCAAAGCGAAACCGAGAACAAAAGCAATGTCCTCAGTTGCCCAATAATCAGAAACGAGCTGGTTTAAAGCACGTCTGTATAATAAAACTACCAAGCATAATCATGTGTGAGCTTAAGAGCCACTCAGAACTCCAATCATCTTGTTCAAAATGCTTAATAACACAATAAAATGACCACTGAAAGGACAGACACAGGCTCATTATTGCTGTGTGAATGTCTGTGCAAAGTGGGCAGATAGCAACAAATAAGTTTGCAGTTCGAAACGCTCACAATATTTTAGTTAACTAAGAAGTGAGATTTTTTTCAAATGCTCCTGAACCACTAAAATGTACGAAATATTTTTAAATGTTGTGCTTCTTCTTGAACGTCATCGAGCATGAAGAGATCCTAATAAGTTGCATTTAATCATTCACTATCTGAGTGAAAAGATAAATGTCACCCTAGAGTATCATGAACTGAGCAAACACTTCATCGACTTCGGTTTGAACTGTTTCTAAATGTTGCAAATCCTGCGCATGAAAAACTGCGGTGAAGTGATAGTAGAGATTCTATCTTTACGAGGCCCTCTCGGAGGCAGAAGGTGTTCCCTGATCTGAAACAATAACCTTAATCTTGACATAATTGCAACCTTATAAACCACATGACAACACATGTAATGTGTTGCGCTTGCCACAACTGTGGTTTACTCTCAGAACAGAGAAGAAGACAGCAACTCCCGTCCAGAAAGATTGTTCACAATACAAGAAGCAGAGAAGAGTGTAATTTTCCTATCAGTCTGCCGCAGCCACAGGAAAAGGTCTGCACTATCCCCTCAGTATGAGTTCATGGTATAGGCCTTTTTATTACAGCTGCAATATATTAGTGTCAGAAAAGAAGCAGTGTTTTTGGAAGCCTTTCTCTTCCTCCTCCTCTCCATTATGTTGTCACTTTTAAGTCAAGCATTGCTCATGTAACACTCGCGACTGAACGTTTTCCTCTTAATCTCACATTCTCTATTATATGCAAATGAACGGGACTGTGCTTTTTCCTTTGTGGAGCTCTGACTAAGATCTCCATCCTCTTGACTGCCACTTGGCCATTTTGGAATTAGAGAAACAACACTGTTTTAGTGCTGCGGGTTCAGTTTTCCCCTGCATTGCAGTCGGGTCCCCTCCTCTTCTTTCTGAAGTCCAACACAACTCATTTGTACGCCTATATTTCTCACAAGGCTCCTCTCCAAGTTGGCATTTGGGTTTAAATTTTGCCCTGATGGTGAACTCTTCCATGACGCTCAGTTTCCCAACCTAAAAACACCGTCTGGAGTCGGGATCACTGAAAAAATGCACCGTGGAGGCATCAGATACCGACGCAGATTACATCAAAGAGCCAAAATTAATAATCTCATAAAATATAGTTCAACTGACATTCAAGCTCCCAGACATTCAGCTGATCTGAAGCAAACGTACATAAAAAAACGATACAGTTTGTTTTTTTACCTTGAAAATAACGTAGAGCTGACACAAGGACTTTTTTTTTCTGAAACTAGACATTTTTAAATCACTCAGACAATTTTCGAACAGCCCTCTTTCCTTTATGACAGCAAAAAAAAAACAAAAAAAAAAACAAGTACAAAGCATCGCTCCATCGCCGCATGTGCAACCCAAGAGTGTCTCTCTGAGCAATTGCTATACGTGTGAGTGATTGTGAGTATAACATGTGCTCATGTCATTGTCCCAAGGCCAGACTCATTTAGGAGTGAGGGGTTCTGGGAGATTAGGACGGGTTGACTGAGTGTGAGGGTGCAGTGAAGCACCTCAAAGCATCTCGGCGGCCAGATGTCTCTATTAGTCAGCCCGGACTCGGAGGCCTGGCTCCGACAAGTGCATAAACCTCCGAGGAGATGCTTCAGGGCCAAGCGAGGCTTGTCAGAACTTGGGCCACTGACAAATGTGTGAGGAGTCTCACTGAAAGCACCGATCATTTATTCCAAGTTCAACTGACAACTCACAAATGATGACAACAGAGCAGTGAAGGAAAAAAAATAAAAAATAAAAACACCAACCAAAAAAACAAAAACATCAAAAGCAGGGCGTTCAATGAGAAGGAAGCCTTGATGCAACGTGTGGCTGCTCGTAAGAGATGAAAACTACAGTCTGTGCCAGCTCCACGCAGACGCGCACAGAGGTCAAACGCAGACGCGGCGGCGTTCTGTTTTTTTTTGTTGTGGCGCCTCTTGTTGCAGTGCGCGACTCCAGCCTGGATACATTTCATTTCACTTCATCACCCTGCTCCTCCGTAACCTCGGTGTAACGCGAGGCGGAAAAAAACAGTTCGAATCGGCACTCGCTGTGTGGGTGGCGACATGATTATTCACTCTCCCTTGTTCTGTAAATTAAAGCTTTGGTATCGACACTAAAAACTTCTGAACTCTGTGCATTGTGCGCCAGTCAGTCTGCTTTCAATCCCCTTGCACAAGGTTCCATTTTTCTTCTGAAGATGACAGACTGGAGGTGGGAGGTTTCAACAAAAAGCAAACACAACTTGGCAATCGGAGAGGGGGGGGGGCTCGCAGAAACCTTACATTTCATATTTAACAACCTTTATATACGCCAGCTTTCATGCTGTCAGCGGCATCTCTATTTCAGCCGACAGTTCGTTACTGGAAATGAAAGCTGATAATGACCCCGCAGGAGGGCCTGTCAGGCTTTCCCCGACTCCGAGCTCCGTTGTAAAAATGTGCAAAAGAAAAGCGACGTGAAAGGGAGCGTCAGCTGCACATTCAACATAATGAAAACGATGACTAATGCTTCCTGCGTCCTCTTCGGTGTCCTCGCGGTGGACGTGCTCCTTCTGACTGTGAAGCACAGAGGACTATAGTTTGGAGAGTACTCCGCTTGCTACAGTACTTTTTTTTTTGAATCTCTGTCAAGAAGGTTGTGTTTTCGCTCCAGTTTGTTGGTTTTTCAACAATGCGTTGCTGTTGGATGTCCTTCAGAGTCCCGCTAGCGGTCGCGTCGCGTCGCCTCGTCATTTCAATGGTCTGATCATGACATAATATGGTGTCAGCCACAAACTGGACCGTGTAACAAAAAAAAAAACGGCACACTGACAACAACAGCGGTGATAAGTAGCTGTAGATTGCTAATGTGCGGCGTCTCAGAGGTGTGCGCTCTACCGAGTGCCCCCTGGTTTCATATTTTGATGTGCTGGATTAAAGGGATTCACAAAATAATTGGGAAACATGGTTTCACCTCTTAACTTTCTCACAGCGTAAAGGAAAGGAAAGTGGCTGGCTGAGGGAATCTTTTTCTGAAGGCTACCGTTGAGCATTTTGGATGATTAAATAAGCTTTTAAGCCCTACCTCTCCTTCTCGTGTCCACGGTCGGCCATTCTGGGGATATTTGACCTGCGTCTGCCTCTTCTTCTGGCCTCCATCAGCAAACTTGCACAGCAGAGGCTCTGCAGGGGCTGCAGAGTGAGTCGTATGGAGAGAGACACAGGCAGAGACGGATTAAGAGTCTGTATAGCAGGGAAATGTAAACTTTTACACAAAAGGATAGGTGTAACTTTTTGAAGATTGGATGTAAAGATAAAGCCGCATACTCGGGCTTACACAAAAAAAACACAACATAAATCAGGTGCACCTGAAAACAGCAGTGCCGCTCGTACATTTACCCCCCCCCCCAATCCCAACATCTAAACAACAGCCGTTATCGCTCCATCTCGACAACTCCTACAACCGCGCTTTCACGAAAGCAGCCTTGACGTAGAAACAAAGCCACAGGCTAATCATCAAAGCACGGTGAGACAACCCAAACAGGCACACTTAATACGCTGAATAACTCCACACAGCTTGACCCGCGGGCGACTCTGATTGCTCCAAAGACAACGTGGTCCTTTTCTGGGCCAGGGAGAGAAGAAAGGTTTGATTACAAATGGGATTAACTGCAGACGACCTCCAGTACAAAAGTTCACCAAACACTTACTTAAGTCTAATAGGCTGTAGTTTATACCCTGCGGACGCCTGCAAGAAAAAAAAGGCAGGAAGTAGTCAGAATTGGGGCAGAATTATCCCGAAGAGCCTCGGTCTTTTTTATGCTTTGGGTTTTTTTTTTTCTTTTGAATCTTGAGAGTGGACCTTCGAAAGCTGTAATGAAGCATGAACAACATCTATTCCTCGGACGTCCTTCAACAGTTGCATGACCCAATAAATGCTACACAGGAGGGTACTTTGACTGGAGAGAAGGGGGGGATTTTGGTGTTGACTTCTTTGTGTGTTTCTGGTTGTTGGACGTATTTTCTGTTCATACAATCCACCTGAACAAAATACCTCCAAGGGAAACTTTCTCTCTGCATTCAGCTGCATATTTCTGCTTGACCATAATGATGCATAAGTTAAGTGTCTTGCTTAAGGGCACAAAGTGATGATGTGAGTGCAGACAAGCGGTGGCTTCACTTTTCCGACTATAAACTTGGTGCCAGGATTCAAACCAGCGACCTTCTTTTTCAATTTAGCTTCATGGAGTTCGAGTGACTGCTCCAGTCACACTCAAACTTGACACCTTTTTTTCCCAACACATCAACACAACACATCGAAACATATCACCAACAGGTGCCGCCTCACCTCTCAGTGGTTACAATGCTGGGACTGCTCGTTGTGTGTAATCCATCAGCGTGCACCGGTGTTACAGCTGAAGTCTCTCTGACAGGTTCAACGCGGATGCATTTAAGTGTGTCTTCGGAACAGTTTGGAAGTCTTTTCCAGAAGTGAAAGATTGCTCCAAATATTCTCTTCATGTCCTGAATCAGCTTCGTACAAAAATGCCGCTCAACCCTGAAAAGTGAGTGAGCCTCCTACTTTAATGCATCGCCTCTCACTTCTTATTTGAACACATTCGCCCAAGCGTGTTTTGAATCATTTTAAAGAAGCTATTAGCTGGCACACTTGTCCTCTTTAACTGGCAGTGATTCCCCACTGTAGAGAGAGTCAAATCCTCATCACTGTGTGTAGCGTCGGAATCAAGACATTCTTAAAAGACACACAACAGCGGGAACAAATTGCAGTATCATCATCATCACTCTGCGACTGACTCACACATGATGAATGCCAAAATAAACTACGCAATTATCTCGCCTACTTCAAGAAAAACGGCTTCTTCATCTCAGTAAACCGAGGAGAAAAAAAAAAGGAGAAGAGGCGTTCTCAGCGGAGCAAACTATGGAGAGTTAAAGCCTGGGATGAGAGCGCTGTGGACTGCCTGGGGCCCGGATGGTGCTCCAAAGGTAAGCAGATGAAGAAACACAGTGCTGTGTGATTATGCTGCATTTAGCAGCACTTTGTCATTAAAATGCTTTAACTTGATTTCTATCTGAATAACAGGCCGCACAAGCCAGGAACTGTTATCTTTACCTACCGCCGCTATTCATCTTTCTCCATTGCTCTTCTTCGCCCACCTTGCTCCATACATTCACATGCTGTAGGTCTGTGTGTCTGCATCAACACAAAACTATGTGGAACCCTGATCCAATGCAGGCTTCTCTTTTGAAAGTCCAACAGGAACTCAATTTCCTTCACAGATAATGGTGAATTTTGAGAGTAAAAACAGGTTTCAAAACAACTGAATTAATTCAGATTAGGGAACCCAAACAGTGGATCACTAAAACACTATCAGAGAGATTGAAGGTGGAAGGTTTTTGTATAAAATCAAATCAACTTAATGCACTTAACTTTTGCTTTGACGATCAAAACACAGTTCAAACAATGACACATCCTTTTTTTCTGTGACCACAGCGTCAGGACCATCATTTACTTTCTGGAGCTAAATTCATTTTACAATGTTTTTTCTTTTTCCTTTTACGACAAAACTCTTGTTTATATTACTGGGAAAAAAGATGTATAGTTATCATTGTGGGTGACCTTACAGCCTTTAAGCTGTGGCTCTTCAGTTTAATCAGAGCTCAATCTCACCGTGACAAACACAGTATGAATAATCTGCATTTCCAAACTAAGCACCTGACACACAAGTGTGGGAACTTCGATTCAGGTAAGTGGGTCAGAAAAACCAATTCTCTTCTTTCAAAAAATGGAAATGTGAAAAAATCCAACAAAATAATAAAAACATGTGCTTTCTCAGATAGTGATTCAGGTTAAAATGCATTTTTCATGAGCTGCAGTTACGTTACATTCAAATATAAAACAGTGCGCTGTTGTTCAGATGAGTTGTGAATTATAATAATCAATTTGCAAAAGGAAGAAGTTCAAATTGTAATAAAATATATATTTGATAATAATATGCTGGAGTTAGCTGTCAAGTGAATGAACGCCATGAATATATTTTTACCCTCACAAGCGAAGCGTTCATTGAAGCATGTGCAGTTCGACGACTACTAAGATTGCTCCTTCATGAGTGTAGCGACACGAGGACTGACACACATACTTGATACGGGCGTCTGTGTTCTGCTGCCGTTTTGTTTTACTGGCGTGACAGACAGAGAAAGCCGCGCTGTCGACGGGCTGACAACTCGTCAAGTTTATAGTCAGGACACTTTCTTGTCGGCGTCTATTCTGAAGTACCACACAGAGGCGGCGGCATCTCCAGCTGATTTGAAACAATTGTTTTGTCCTTTGTATTTGCATGAAAATGATACTTGGTGCTTAGAACGGAATCAGTTATTTTTACTCACCAGTCTTATCACAAAGACAGAAAGAAATGTGGCGTTTCGGGACGAAATGGGGTGATAAATTGATTTTTCTTATTGTTAAAATTAGCAAGAAAGACAGTAAGAAGCAGATTTTAAAAAGCAGAATATTAGTAATTCATACAAGACTGTTTTCCAGCTGAAGCTTTTTTTAAAATTTGGTCAATTTCCTTCATATTAAAATCAACTTCTCAAAAATATACAACATGTAATCATGTGTGGAGAAACACATCAGGAGAGATTTTTATTCTATTGCCTAAAGTACAATAAATCTTGAAAAGCAAAACAAAAAAAGAATCACATGCTCAACATTGTTAGTGTGAGTCATTCTCTCGGAGCTCGTAAAATGGCTCCAGACATTAAACATTGGCCAAGTGCTGTCAGCCAGTGTTTACATGCTCAAACACACCTACGCAGACACACACATCAATATTGTTCGACCGCTCCGGTTGTCTCAGTGCATCACATTCGGACTGCGGCGGGAGACAGACGTTGAGCAGGATGAGACGTCTTGACAGTTCCATAAACGGTCCCAGACAAAGTTGTGTCCCTTTTGTATTAAAATAAATCAGCTTTTTTTCCATCTTTATGCTCTGATGTCACATTCTTGGATACCTGGAGTTTATTCCTGTAACTAATCCTGTTATAATAATTACTATTATTCAAAGCTGACATGAGAGATTATTCTGTCATGGCATTTTATAAGACCAACATAATAACACAATATGGGGGAGATTATGTGTTTAAACTGAGGATTAAGACCACAAATTAATAAAGGAAAAAATCCAAACAAATAAAAAAGAATTAAAAATATATAAAATATATGTAACACTCACCTAAACCACACTATATATAAAATTACACTATACGTAGTGAGAGAGAGAGAGAGAGAGAGAGAGAGAGAGAGAGAGAGAGAGACAGAGAGAGAGAGTTCTCGGGGCTACAGATTGTTATTAGTTAATACAGCTGCAAAATACCTCTTCGGATTTCACAGATATAAATTGATTTTTTCTCAAAAGAAAAGCCTGGATCAACATAAAAACAGATGATATACTTAGACTGACACAACACACCCAATAGTTCATGAAATTGATAAATAAAAGAGGGATCATGCTCCATTTCCGATGAAGGGGGAAACTGTAAGCAGTGCAGTGAGTTTCTTCAGATCTCTGACGTTCAGTCTC
The DNA here is from genome assembly GCA_032274725.1 of Malacoctenus triangulatus. NCBI lineage: Eukaryota > Metazoa > Chordata > Actinopteri > Blenniiformes > Labrisomidae > Malacoctenus > Malacoctenus triangulatus. The sequence goes on from JAUESE010000010.1 coordinate 9,074,019, forward strand.
CGCTTCTCCCTTAAAAAAAATGGATGTGGTGTCTAATGAGTCTGTCGAGAGATTTAAGAAGATCTCTAAACGGTTTGAATCGAAAACTTTCACTGGAGGAAAATTATCTGTGTGTGTCTGAAACGATCGGGGCTGGCTGGGTTCAAGTCCGGGACAGACCACTGTTGGTGTCAGAAAGCAGACGTCCAGTATAAAAAGCGCACGTATGAAGGATGGCACAAGAAAAAGGATTGCAAATTGCAAGTATGAGCTCATGTCTTTAGTGGCAAACAGACGCACTTGAAAATCAAAGCCCCGAATAAAGACTTAACCTCATGAACAGATTCATAAATCAGATATAAAACCTCCAACTTCACCTTTTAGATTAGCTTCACTAAATATCTACAGGAGTGAGATCAACATTCATCTCGGTTCAGGAAGTACAAAAGAAAAAAAAAACACTTATTGAAATTATTTCTCGAGAATTCACAATTGTCGTGCCAAAATAAATAGCGATGACAACAATAAATATGACTTGATCCCTTGTGAGCAAACACATTCGTCACACGATCAAGAGTCACAACTAAAGTGCCAAACAATCCAGACGTAAAACTACCTGCTGGAAAAGCTGCTACAACTGGTGCACGCCATTAATTATTCAACTTGCTGGAGCTGTTACATTCCTACAATCTGTTGTGTTTCACGAGTGTGCTTTAAAAAGGACATTTTTAATTGTCGGTTTGACCTCGGCCGGTCTCACTCTTGCGGCTGTGTGGCACAAAGTGATGAATTTATGATGAATTTGGGCCCAGCTGTGCTTGCCCCGTGAAATGGTTCAGTTTTGGGCAAGTCGAGTTAATTAACATTGTCTGAACCAAATATTTGGATACCCAGAGAGTTCAGATTGGTGTTAAGTTTTAATAAACAAGGTGAGCGACTGATGCCGTGAAATTCAATACAAATCAAAAATAGGAGAGATGATTTTTTTTAACTGCTGAAGTCACGCTTCTAATCGATCTTTCGAGCCTGAAACACAGCATCGCCCCTCAGACGGTGCCATTACTTTTGAATGAGGAATCCCAATGTCAGTGACAAACTTTTGGAGCAAACTGCTTCACTGTGACCACCGTTGTTTTTCTGGTAGACTCGCTGTGTTAAAGCTTAATTTACCCCCAACAAGGTGGTAATGTGTTTACAATGATCCTTCTGTAGACATGTTGACAGGATAACTCAAAAAGGTATGAACAGATTGGTTTGAAATTAGGTGAAGTGGTACGTATTAGCCTCAAAATTAATTGATAGGATTTTGGTGATAACCTGGATCGTAGGCGCTGGTTCTCAGAAAGCTGTTCTGTAAACTGTGTCGATACGTGAGTGTTTGAAAAGTATATATATATAAAAAAAAAAAACAAGCTTTCCAGAAAGCAATTTTTCTATCTGTGGCATTTCATGTTTAACTGACAGGACATGTTTATGGGCAACAGGGTGGGTGGCTTGCACTGTGAAGAGTGGAGCGCATGCTGCTTGCAGTCATTGGATCAGTGGGGTATTGCAAACTGCAGCAGGGCACCAAAGAAACTGTTGAAACTCCAGCAGAGCAAACAAACATATTTATTTCAGTTCAGGTGCGAGGGACGCGGGAGAGAAAAGGGGGAGGTAAAGGAAAATATGGGGGAAGATGAAACGCACGGGTTTACCTGAGATGCACCCAGTTAACTGCACAAAGCAGCTCGATAGATTCAAGCCGAAGGCGCCATCTGTAGCTCAGGAAAGACTCCTAAACAGACATAATGAGGACACCGCCATACATATGTGACCTTCTTTCCTCATAAGGGAAAGATTTCATTGAGGATGGAATCAAATTCATTAGCAAACAACGTGGGAAATCATTCAGTTAGAAAATAGGATTCAATCCCCAAATGTGACCAAATGAAGAATCAAGGCGCTGAGCTGAAAAGAACGCAATCCTTTCCTTTCTCTCTCCGTTTAAACCACCAAACATCAAAAGACTCAAAGCCATGGGAAAAAAAAACAGTCGACACTCTGGAGGGTTATTTACTCCAAGTGTCACACGTGAAAGAAAGCCAACTATGCAACCAAATGTTATGAAGGAATGTGAGCTGGGAAAAAAAAGACATCGAGATTATTCTTTGCTATCTGTTGGGACACTGTCCAGTGCAAGTCTCTCAATCGGCAACTGTGGAAAAGCATGAACGCTTGCAAAGAAGTTCATTACATTTTTCTCATTGTCGGTCCACAGTAGTGTGAGAAAAACTGGCTGTGAGTCAGGAAAGAGCAAACGGTATTGATGCAGCGACATCTATTCAAGGGTATAATTTCTCTAATTTCCAAAAAGATGCAGAGATACAACCTAATCTTTCTGATTCTCCGAATTTAACACCATCCATTTCATCTACTTAGCGCTTCAAAAGCATCATGTTCTAACATCAATGGCTGCTGAAAAAAAAGAATTACCTTCAAATCACACATGTAAGCCGACACCAAGCCTGGCAGTGCAGTCACGCTGCATATTCACACAACCTTCCTCTCTCAGTGCAACTCTTCCCTCCATTATCAGACACATCAAACGGAATTCATTCCCATTTCGGAACCGCTTCTGCCGTGAATTGGGACTTGATGCGTCCAGATATTTAAAGTGCCTCCAGATTATCACTGAACTTCTGACTGTTCATGGGTCATCTCTGAGGTTTGGACCCTTCCTTCTTGTCCTCTGCTTGTCTTGCTACCAGGACAGAGCAGGACAAAGGCAACGACTGTAATAATATGCAATAAAAAAGCAAGGCGAATAAGAAGATCTTAGGCGGGTCAAAAAAAGGACAATAACTGGAAAAGTTGAAGACCAAAGAGAACAGATAGGTGCAAAAATAATGGAGAAAACCAGACAAAAGAGCCTCACATTTAAAGCAAAAAACAGAAAAATAAAGTTGAAAACTAAAAAGAAAAAATTACTTCCAACAAAAGGGCGATCAAACGTGTTTCTTATGCAGATACTCTAGGAAAAACAAAATAAAGTCAAATAAAAGTCAGAAGGTAGCAGATCAACGGACCTCAGTTAACGAGGACTGATGGAACCTGGTCAAATGTTCAACATGAACATCCGTCTTCTGTCTGGAGAGTGAAATATTACATTTGCAGGCCAACACATCAGTCAGGATGGACAGTTCATGATATTAATCAGAGGAAACAACGATTAATGACACCACAACATGTCATTCAGTGACACACATACCAACAGGATCACACGACACAGTACGGACACGCAGCGCTCGCCTTGGAGAACTGTTTGTTTCGGACATTTTTGAGACAACAAGTGTAAGTAATAAGGGGGACTAACAACAAAACACAGCACAAAGGGCTGTCAGAGTGTCCCAGCAAGAGCCATGGAAATGCCACAGACTGTCAGTGATACACAAACCCAGTGACATAAATCAGCAGAACCTGCTGGCTGTGAAGACACACACTGTTTTTTTTATTTGTGTGCCCGATGGGTGAGCACTTTGTGTGTGTGTGGGTGTGTTACAGTACACAGAAGGCCAAAATCCCTCAATTTCACACGTATGTGAGCGCAGAACAGTCGGAGCGGTCAACTGACAGAAACGCACAGAAACAAAAACACACATGCAGACAAACACAGAGAGGAGCCGTGACGGATCACCCGACAAACAACAAGAAGTGTCGAGCCTAGAAAGGTGGAAGTCAGCAATGGGGAGAGCGTATGGGTGCATTTGTATTGAAGTGTGTTTAAAACTGCATTAATTCGCATGCTTGTCCTCTAGAGGGAAGACTCGAAGGATTATTATCGCCTTGTAAAGGTTGTTAATACTCTCTTCAGTGTTTAGTCTCCCTTTTTTTAATTGCTTCTTCAAAAATAAAGATGACTCCGTAGCCGGCTAAATGCTCCACTGTGTTTATTACTTTTGTAGGAGAGTCTTTTGAGCGGGGAATATTTGGCTGTGCAGATATTCTTAATTAAAAACAGCTACCCGACTCACCTTTGGAAAATATGGTTGATGAGGGCTTTTAGAGAACGAGTGTTAAACCGAAAACACTGACCTTAAAAGGCTACAGAGGACAGACGTGGTCTGCAGAGGTGGGTGTGATACTCTTTGCACTCATTATTATGATTGACTCCTCTTGTTTTATCGTCCCTCTTTTTAAATCCTGAACAAAGTGGAGCCAGACTGGATTTGACCAAATATTCAAATTTGTGACCACACGAAGACAAAACCTGTGTGATATCCTCAATATATATTAGAATAAATTTAATGATATCATCACAGAATATGCCGATTAATAATGAAGATCAGCATGACATTTCTCTCCTTCCTCTTCTCCCCAGTCCTCTACCTAGTGCCAAGGAGGACAAGACTCTGCTATGTGTTGAAAGGACACACAGATTTTTGGCTGAAGAGGCATCTGTAAGCACATCCACGGCTTGCTTGTGTCTCAGTCTCTTCCTCGGAGTGTGAAATAATTAATCCCTCAGATCCTCCCACTAAATCAGCTGAAGATGGTCTGAATTGTGTGCAAGAGAGAGGACAGCAGAAAGACTGTATAAGGCAGAGAAAGTGCTGCATTGCACACACACTGACGTTGCTTTGGACACAAATGCAGAGAGAAAAAAGGCAGATGTCCTTTGCAAGACTGCAGTGAATGAAATGTGTTCTTCAGAGAGGTAAAAGTTCGAATAGATTGAAAGAACAATAAAAGTCTAAGGTTGACACTAACCTGTCATTCCTGGAGGGGTTTTCAAAAATTTCCCGTTGAAATTTTGAATCACCACGTCACACTTCTCCGTTGATTCCATCCTGCAAAAGACAAACCAAAAGGCAGAGGTGCCACATTAGTACCACCGTGCATAAACAGCTAAGTGGGCACAAGTAAAAGCACCATATAAATGAGTACTTGCAGTCAAGGTATTAAACGAAAGCCTGTTTGTGCATCTGTGTTTAGCTGTTTGAGCAAAATGCCTGAGGTAGGCCAGTGCGTGTGTCTGTGTGTGTGTGTCTGTGTGTCAGTGTTTTCTATGGGGTTTCCTCTCCTTTGTCCCAGTTTAAAAGCTCCATTCAGCCTGATCTGTTGTGTGTCATGTCCTCTTTGTCTGCCCCTATTCAGCTCTGCTCACCCAATCACAGCTCAATGACTAATTGCCTGCTTGGCAAGCAAAAGCCTGCGTGTGTGCATGTGTGTATGTGTGTCTGCAGAAGAGAAACACTGTGAGTACAGGGAGTGTGCAGGGAGTGTGTGTGTGTGTGTGTGTGTGTGTGTGTGTGTGTGTGTGTGTGTGTGTGTGTGTGTGTGTGTGTGTGTG
>JAUESE010000010.1:9111581-9127186 GCA_032274725.1 Malacoctenus triangulatus
TCAGCGGCTACTGAAACGATTATCATTTTAGTTAAGTAGTGATCAGTTGATTTGACGCCCAAATTTGTAAACCTCAACGTCATTAGACATCTGTAGCAGCCAAGACTGACACAGTTTCTGTAAAAAAAAATATTTCTTCTGTCAATTTTCACTGCAAAATTTGTGAACAACAAAGACATTTTGACCAGTCCCATCCTGCAAATACAATTTCAAGGCAGATTCAGTTTGATTTTGGACGGTTTCCTGAGCACGGGAGGCAGTGATCATGGACAGATGCAGCCTCTCTATTTTTGAACCACACTACAGCACAGCATGAAAACGTAATTGCCAAAAACAGAATACGAGCTGGCGGACGGAGGTTGCACTGAAACAGGTTTTTAAACCTCGATTCAAGAAATGCAGATGAAAAAAAAAACTGTAATGAGTGGAGAAAATGGAAGAATAGCTGATGATTATCATTGGGTTTATAGAATCTCCTGCCTTCCCCGTGGCTACGCTGTAATAATGTCAGGAGAGGCATTTCAATATGCATTCAAAGCTTCAAGGCATATTTGACTGTGTGATGCTGAAGCGGGCGCGGAGATGATGAAGTTTGGACGATTTACATAAGCAGCCAATTAGAAACATCCCAGATAGGAGAAAGGAGTGACAGTTTTCAGGTGAGCCTCACTCACATTTGGTTTTCATATTATCACATTAAGAGAGAAGAGGAGTGCAATCAATTCCTGGGAAATAGTTTCTCCCAGGTAATCAGTTCCCCCTGAGAATTGACATTTACATTCCCGCCATCAGTATCAATCAGATGGGATATTCCGTCACTCGTCCTGTTGAAACTGAAATGCTGATTATGTGGAGCTCGCTGCGCTTTCTTGTCCCGAAACCGCGCCGGCATACCTCCGAGTGAAAGCCGCGGCAGAGGAGCAGCAATCACTCTGAACACATGCTCTTGGGTGCCTCTTCAGAAGCAGACGACTACAATCATATTGATTATTGCTTTGTTCAGACCACTCCAACAATCAAGCAGACCCTCATCAGGAGACACTTGAGTGCGCCGCATCCTTCACACAGGCTATTTGAAACACATTGTGGCCATCGTGCGCCACTCTCCGTTTTGATTCCGTCTGGGACAACAATGCTAACATCTTGCCTTCAAAAGCTGCTCGGTTCGGAGCGTAATTACGATGCCATCCTGAAATGATCGCCGTGGAGGAGTTAAACAAACTAAAGGCACTCCAGCGATGCTTCGTTTGGATTCAGGACTATTGTACTGTACACATAGAATATGATTAGCATATTCCAACGCTCAGGTCGACTTGTGAGCCTGATTCTGATGTCACAGTGTGAACATTGCAGTAAAAGACCTTTGGGCAGGGATTTAGCAGGCATGAGGGGGGAAAGATGCAACAAAAGGTAGTGATTACCAAAAAACAAAGTCATCTGCCTCAGGAGAGACTGATTGGTCTGTTGTTGAACTGCCAACTTCAATCACTTCTAATTTGTTGTTTTACAGACCTGAAAACTGCATCAGAAACTGAGTTTATAAAGTAAAACGTTTGCAAGGTTTCAGAAAAAAAAGGTACTCAAGTGATCGCTCACCTTTGCACTGATTGGTATTTTTGTCCAAGATGGCCTTCGTTGACACAATCTTCCCATATCTGCAAAAAAAACACAAAACAAGGAAAGAACACGTTAGATGTTGAAGTCGTGTTGCAATCTGAAGCAATCCTGCATGTGCTTTGTATCCTCACACACGTTCAGCAGTGACTGTGCAGTTACCCTGTGGAGGAAAATGAAATGCCAAGAAATTGCACCTCCGTTCATCTGCGTGGCTCTCGCGCTCGGTGGGTGAGAGTTCGCAGCTCTGGGTGTTTCAGTTCAGCATCGAAACAGTTTAGCAATTAAAATCCAAACTAGGATGAGAAACTGAAAAAAGTAAGCTGCTCTGAATTAGCATGATCGCACCTGAACATTTTTTTTTCTCCTTTTTCTGCTTGAAACTCTTCCCTCAGATCTCACAACAGACAACAGTGCTTTAAAATCCGATGATAATAACCATCAAAATGAAACACAGTCATGCTTGGAGAGCCAGCAGGAGAGATGCACAACTCCCATCAATCTCTGCTGTCACTGCCAACTTTTTATGTCTCCTGTCCGTTTTGCTTCCCTCCTCTTTTTTTTTTCCCCCTGCACCTCTGGCTGTCTTTGTCCGTTCCCCCCTCCTTTTGCCCAGATTCACCCAGTTCTATTCTCCGGCTCTCAGTTCTCCGGTTCTCAGAAAGAAGTTAATAATGTTTCTTATCAGACCAGTCTTTCAGTGCTCCTGGAAAGAGGAGCGAAAAGGGGGGGCGGGGGAGGGGGGAGGGGGGAACTGAGGATGGGGCTGAGAAGGTATGAAGGGAGAGGATAACAGAGACAGAAAAGAAGGTTAGAGTCTGGAAAAAAAGAAGCCTGAGACAGAAAGCTGGGATTGCTGAGATCAGCCTGGATCGCTGCCTGGCTCCGTGGATGAGACTTTTTAATTAATGTTTTCACACTGCTGCACAATGACTGACGAGCAGGCTGAGTGACTATCAAACAGATTGACAGACTGACACGCTGACTGACTGGCTGGCTGACTGGCTGATGGCCCCAGGTGAGCGATGGAAGTATATTCTCTCTTTTTCTCCTCGCCGCGGAGACAGCGGCGATTCAATGAGGATACAATGCTGGAGGTTTTTCAAGCAAAGGAGGTGAGGGGAGCGATGGGAGGGGAGGGAGCGGCTCCGAGGAATGAAAAATAGACGAGGAGAGGGAGAGCAGTCAGTCAAAAGATAAAGAGAGACACTAAAGCCGAGGAGGAAGCGCGGTAGTCGGGAGAGAGATAGAGAGATAGTAAGAGGTGTTTAATAAAGAAGAGATCATTTAGTTGTCACCATCAGGAGAGTCTCTGTCAGCCAACTGCTTCTGTCAGTGAGAGGAAGAGAACAGAGACTCGCTCGTCTGACAGCCTCACATCAAGCTCTATTGGGACTGGAGACTTTGGAAATAAAGACTGAAAAAAGCCTTTAAAAGGCTGCTATCACACATAACATGACAGATGAGCAGCCTATGATCTCCAAATTGGCAAAGAGAGAAATAACTGCTTTTTTTTTGTATTTTGCGAGTCAAGAATCAAACACTTAAAACAATGCTCGGTTTTCACACTTTTTTTTTCTTCCTCCCCTGCAACTGAGGATATTTTGGGGTATTTACAAATCCACTGATTGTGACAGGCTGGAATCGAATCTGATGTTTGCCTGGTGTATTTTTTTTCTCCCCCCTTTCTAAACTCAAGGCTGGTGGTAAACACTCTCTGTCGCCCGCAGTTTGACGGAGCGAGCCAATGGCTGTTAATGCAGGAAGCACTCTGAAAGAAACAACAAGGCTGGACGAATCGCCCACACATATACGCAATGCTAAACACACATGCAGATGCGAGTCAACATCGCGGATCAAAAACACCAAAGCGGTAATCACACACCATCTGGCACACTCAACATCGGCTCTTTGAAAGTTCTGCCTCGGCGTGACTCAACCGCTGTGTCTGCGTGCGTGTCAGCGAGCGAGTGTAAACACCTACGGTACACGTGTGGGTGTATGTGGCTGGACACGCTGGAGCGCGCACACACTTGTAGAGCTGCAGCTGCTTACAATTGCATGCGTGTGTCCGTGTTTACCTTTTTGCGGGGCTCGATTGCATGACAAAGATCCCATGCACCGTCCGTGTTATGGCAGCCTGTTTTTCTCTCCCGACAGAAAAGTGAAACGTTTTGTTTGCTTGTCGGTGTGGAAAAGAAAAATACAAAGAGAGGGACGGAGACGGATCGGGGGGGATCTTGAAAATATGGGCTGGTCGTGGACTGTTTTCACAAAGCGGAAAACAAACAGTGTGCGTCTGTGGCTGTCTGTTATCACCGGATCAATGTGTGTCACCTATAGGAGCAGAACTCGACCTGTTGCCAGTCTGGTTACACAGTTTAGTTCGCGTGCGAGCGGACAGCAGAGGAGAGGAGACACGACGCCACATGCCCCGGGGAAATGTCAAACCACAACAACACTGCGTCCAAAACAGTGTGTCACGCTGGACTTGATTCAGAAGTAATAATCCATTTCGTCCAGACAGCCACAACAATGTTCTACTGTGGGGAAGAAATGGAACAAAGTATTGATAATAGATCATCCGATGAAGTCAGAAGGTTACAGAGAGAGCATGGAAATGGAGAAGGAAAAGTGCAGAATGTCCTCTTTTCTTTCTCAAATCCCAACTGGAATCCGTTTGCTGATTCTAGCAGAAGCGAGTTTAAGAAAAAAAGGCATCGACCTGCCCTTCACCCGTCGGCAGTGACATGCGAGACACTCGTAAAAACTACTGAAATGCTTCTAACATACCAACAAAGGAGTGCAGGGAACCACATGTCAGGGTCAGCACTTCCTCTCTATGACTTCTCATCTTGCCTCGACAGCAGGAAGAGGAACCGGTCGGCAGCAAATGTGAGCATTCAAATTGCTTATTGAACGTTCATCATCATTAAGTCCATAACGCGAGCGATGTGTGATGCAACAGTGGAGCAATATTCAAGACGCTTGACATTATTAGAGCCAAAGCCAAAAACCTTAAGGGCTATAAATACCATCTTAATAAGGGTGTGTAGGATTTCATTGGCTAATTCATTACAAATGTTTTCTGCAGTAGACAATCACTCAAAAGTTTTATGGTATGTTTATACAGATTAGCCTCAAGTTGGGAGTTAAACTGAACCTTTTATTTTTTTTACCCGCTGTCAGAGAGAGGTGAAGTTCCTTCCCAGCTGACTCAGGGAAGAAGGCAGGAAACAGCTTGGACAGGTTGCCAAGACAATGATGGACAGCAACTCTCTCATCTATAAACAATTCGGAAGCATCGATCAATTGAATGAACACTTTTGACATTGTATGAGAAAGATGAAAGACCTGGAATTAACCCAAACAAGCAGCAGGAGAACATGCAAACTGGAAGCATTGTTGCCTCGTTGACCAAGAAGTTTAAACAGGCATTCGTTTGGCTGTGAACAACGATACAAACCACTGCTCTGCATTATATGGTGGACAGTCTTTACTGACAACAATCACATCATCAGTCACATTCACCCTCTACCAGCTGAGCTTTGGTTGCCACCTAAACTGAATAATAATAAAGTGATATTAGGTAAATATTTGACTACCTATATTTTCTAAACAGATTCAAGCTTCCCTTTGTTGTTGGAGACACCAAACTGGTCATGGAGTTCTATTCTGAATGTCTGTCTGTGTGTTGGCGCTCCAATGTTGAGGGTGTCCCCTCTGTTTTAGCTCTGTGTTAGCCAGGATCAGTTCCAGGCTTCTGCAGCCCTTGTGTGGATAAAGTGAGATTGTAAGATACATGGACAAAATTGTTGATGATATCAGTTCAATTCCTATTATACGAACATCACAGGAGGTAATCCCCTGTCTTTCAGGATTGCCTTTCACGCTGTATCTCATCTTTGCTTCATGAGGCACAAACAGAGGTTGGCTCTCCTCACAAAAAAAACTCGGCTTCAAAAGCATCAAAACACAATACGAAGCAAGTGAGGAATAAGTTTTCGGCGGCAGCAGTCGGGGTGAAGGCCTCTGCAGACACCGCAAGAAACACTGACTTTGTTCCAACAGTGATGTCACGAAAAACAAGAAAAAAGTTGGTCAGGGCAACTCACTCTGTGAGAACTGCACATTGAGGGAAGGGAAGAGAAAAGTGACAGAGCACGGAGACAGGCAGAGAGGACAGTTTGTGAGTTGACAGAAGAGGAGGGAGGAGGAGGAGGATTAGGAGGAGGAGGAGGAGGAAGATGTGCTTTTACGGGGTGCGATTGCTGTGAACATTGAGGAAAAAAAGGGGGATGACGGTGTCACGTAAGACCACACAAAACTAAAGTTGGGCAGAGCGAGTACGGCTTCCCGTTTTAACAGATAAAGGAGATAAACCTCCTCCCTGCGTCGCATCACGTCGTTTATCCCGCAGGCACCCACACGCGGCATGCTGATCTCTACTCAAGACAGATTAGCGGTCACACTGCACGTATCAGCTCCCAGGAGCTCGCCGAACAGCCGTCCTCGGACACTCCTGGCGAAAAAAGTTCTGCCCGGGTGAAGGTGCGAGAAACAGGGAACAAACTTCTGTCTCCCGGGGCCGCGAGAACAAAACGCCGTCAATCCGTTCGCGGTGACATCATCTCGCTCCTCGTGCAGCATGCAGAGGCCTTGAGAAGGTTCCCGGCTGGGACGACAGACGGACTTTCGGAGCTCCGTGCCCTTCTCAGCAGATGGAAACTCCTTCAGCTCCAACGCCCAAAAACTGAAGTTTAGGTTTCATCCTGCGTGATGCATTGAGAACAGCGAGACCACTGAGACTGGCAGTATTTTCCAAACTGCGGAGATTCAAGGAGGAACGTCAACACCAAACTCTGTGCACCCGGATTTGGCAGAAGCGACAGAAATCTGTGTGTGCTTGCGTGTGTGTGTGAAGTGTTAATGACAGTCCTCAGAGGGACCTCACAGCATCACATCGGTGTTTTCATTCCCTTGTGGAACACAGTCAGCCTATGGATGCTCCCCGTTTGATGTCTTTTGAACCACAGTTCCCACCCACACTCACACAAATAAACAAACACCGGCGGCAGCATCATTGCCACGTCTCTTCAGGATGTCTGTCTCCGAGTGAAAATATACATTATGTATACGTGCATGTCCGATGTGTCGGTAAGCCGTGTGTGTTCTGTCTGAGACTGATGTGTTTGTGCGTATGCATTAGCGTACGTACGCGCAGGTTGGTCTCTGTGTGTGGTATCCCCTAATTGGGGATCCGATACAGCTGTCTTGTCTCTCCCGCTTCCCTCATCCTCCCCCTCTCCTCGCTGCCAGTTAGACTCAAACAGGCAAACACAGAGGGAGGACTGCGAGTGTGCAGTGCTTTAGAAGTCTCCCAATTCTTCCCTCATATGTAGTGTAACATCTTCAGGCGCTATAAAGAAATGAAGTCTTGGACTGTTTCCATGATGAAAAGGCAATGTGCTGTGAATTTAGAAGATGGCTTAATGTCACTGAAACATTAACTTTATCTGCCAAAAGGGCTTTCCGTGAAGTTTGAATCGGGGGGCTCCAGGGCACTCTGGATAGCTGGTGCACTCCCGAGTTTGCTTTATTGCAACTGAAGTAATTTCTGGTCATCACATCATAAAATAACCTCATGTACAAACAAAAAAGCGATTATATTTGAAGAAAATGCTTTAGTTTTGTTCTTTTTATGCCCGTGGAAAACACTGGTAACTCAACTTTATGACTGGGTTCAGTGTTGTGCCACTCTTTCACACACACAGGGGCCAAAACAATGGAGCAGTTCCAGCAGACTTGTGAAACAAAACTGGAAAACACTTGGACGACATTGGGTCATAGCTGAATAATAAGTCTGACCGAAGAAGACAAGGAACGAGAGAATGCTAGAAAAAAAGAAAACTGCTATTCAATCATCTTCAAACTGTATCAACCGGTCTGGAAGTCGTTTGCTGATTTCCATCAGTTTCATTGAGGCTTGCTTCGGTACCAGGGAAGAGCCAGCAACTTGTTTGGAGTGAATATGTGTCAGAGTGAGGAGAAGAGCCCGCCTGGTGTGTCGGGGAGCGGGCTGCAGCTGGGCTTTTGCCGCCTTATCTCCGGTGGTAAAAAGCGATGGCCTTCATGGGTGATTCAAGGATCGAGTGACCCAATAGTCCGTGGCTTGGATAAGGTTACACGAGTGGCTGCGATAAGCTCCAAGCATTTTTTTCTGATCACTGGAGAATCTCTGTCGTCCAGAGGAGGAGCTGGAGTCCAGGTGCACAGGTTCATGTGACTCACCAGATCACATGAGAATCCTAGAAAGTTGCTCTGCTTACGCGACAATCACCGATGTCCAGTGTATCATAATAGCCTCATCAATGAGCCTTGGTTGCCCACGTCCCTGTCATCACTCCTCGCACTTTTTCTTGACCCAGTTTCATCACGAGTCCCTTTCTCTCAAACCCTCACACTTGTCCATTTTCCTGCGTCGACGAGAAATGTTCGCCCTCTGCCTGATACACCCTCCCCACTCACCGGTGCCATAACACTTCACTTCATCTGTCATCATCATGCTGCGGCTGATGAGTGCGGGGTGGAAGGGTCCATCTCTACCTTGGCTCAGTGCAATACAATCAATTACATAAATGAAAGTTGGAGACGAGACGACTGACGTACGGGCCTCCTGCACTCTCATTGTCATGGTAACAAAACACTTATTTGTTTGCCAATGCAATTAGCGAGACAACGTTCAGGCAGCCTGTTGGTACAGTGCGCAATCTAATCACATACACAAACAGATAATTTGGGTGTTAATGTTGGAGTGTTACTGTGATTTCTGGACTGAAGCCTTTCCTATCACAACACGAGAACCAAGGCCTTTCTGGTGGAGTCTGAACTCCAGAGGATTTGGTCCAACAAAATCTAGTTTGTCTGTTGAAGAAGCACCAGAAAGTGCTTTGACTCCACCAACCAAATAATATCTGCAACGCCATCCATGCGAGACAGAAATGCTTTTACACTAAACTGTTCTTTAAAGACGCAAAACCAAAAACATGAAGCATGACTTTAACTGTTAGCATTTGTGAGCTTTGAATGGGTAAATCAAGACTGTGTTATTGTACCTTCTGACATGAATTTAACTTCAGTTCAGCCTTTTTTTTCTAATAGAGGCAATAAAAACCCACATTTCTTTATCAAGAAAATTATCTTTAGGTTTCAGAAAAAATGTCTGACAACCTTTGTGGTTTCACTCTGGAATATTTAACCGTAGCAAAAAGGATGATTCCATTAAGATTCAGTAATGAACTGGTATGATCATCAAAAACAGTGTTTGCCTTTTAAATATGCCTAAGTGTTGGGGTTTTTTTCAGGGTCTAATGAGATATACTGCAGTTTTTGGAGCAGGAGTTAGGCTGCTGTAACTCAGCTATCGATGATTAATGAGAGGTCTTGAGCTTATTTGGTGTTTTTCATCCTATTTTTCAGCCGTTTTGCCTTGGAGATGCTTTGGGTGGTTCAAGTTGAACAAACCGCCCATCATAAATCAGAGCAAGACAGACAGACAGCCGGAAACGTAGATACACGCACACACAGGGACATAAGTAGCTGTGAATCCATAGCCGGCATTAGAGAGAGACAGAAAGACAACAAGTGTGACTGAAAGCGGGGGAGTGAGGGAGAAATTGCCCTTGTGCTCCACTTTAGATTCTGCTCACGTTCTGCTCTGTCCCCAGACGTTAAAAGTGTGTCCATAGTTTGGGCGACCGGGGGAGTGATTGGAAATGTCAGCTGACAACAGCACTTTTCACTGACACTCTGAGAACTGGCACAGAGACAGAGGAAGAGAGGGGGAGGAGGGGGGGGGGCTTGGAGGGAGGGGGACAGAAAGACAAGGATGGAAGGAGGAAATGAGGAGGATGACAGAGAGGGAAGGCAGAGGACGGTGCTGGTGGGCAGACTGATTCACACAGAAAGAGCCACGCTTGGTAACAATACGAATGAGGATGACATTGAAAGTGTCTGTGTGTGTCTGTGTGTGTCTGTGTGTGTATATGTATGTGACTGACAAGGGGACTGTCCACCCGTTCTTCAATGTAACTGTGTGCATGAATGAAACGCCTGTTTGTTTGCGTGTGTGTTGCCATGTCTGCGCATGCGTGCGCTTCCTGTCAGCGAGCGACAGGAAGCTGCCACTCAGGCCATTTCCGATGGCTGGGGAGGGTCTGAAACTCCGCGCAGTGACTGCTGCCCAGCACCACACACGGACCCCCCGCTCCACCCCACCGACCCCCCCCCCACCACCACCCCCACCCCCCCCACCCTTACCCACGGTGACCTTTCCTAAATGTTACTGACCACTTGGCACACTGACTCGGCCTCTAATGAAACTTTTATTGGCCCCCATTTTTCACCCGGTTTCTCCAGAACGCCTCCAGGGCTGAGCTGAAATACAACAGGGCCGAACTGCAGCTGACAATCAGAAGGGCAAGGTATGGTGTGTGCACGTGTGTGACCTCACATTTCAGTCCTCTATCCCAAGTCTGCGACAACAACTGAAGGAAAAAAATATTCTCAAATCACCATCTTCAAATACAAACTATGATACGCTTGTGTTAAAATGTACTCCATCTGAAAGGGACAATATAATGTGATGATTATTATTATTATTATTATAATATTTGCACTACATTTTGTGCTAATTTGTCCTGATTTTGTCTTAGTTTGCTCAGTGCAGGAACCAGTCAAAGTGCCCTATACAATAGTTTTTAATTATTATTTACTGATTTTTTGGGAAAATAATATAACCATCAAATACTCTGCCTGAAAGAACAGGTACCCTACTCGTACACAGATGCCAACTTATTTAACTGAAGAAACATTTTTCTTCACAGAAATTAACACGTCAACATGTTCAGGTGAAAGACGCAGTCGATTAATAACAAATCCAACTGTTGATCAAACCATGTCTCTCCAGCAGCGTGACAGCAAACATGTAACTCGACTGTCGGTAGAAAGCGAAGTGACGGCGGGTCGCTTGCTGAGGACGGTGCGAGTTGCAACGCATCGACGGATTTATTTACTCAGTCAAAACAGAGCCGCTCATGAATAACTGATGACGTGCCTTCATCAGCTCCTAAACTAATCAGGGAACAAGAAACGTTGTTTTCATCAAAATGTTTTGGCAG
Source organism: Malacoctenus triangulatus (assembly GCA_032274725.1). Lineage (NCBI taxonomy): Eukaryota > Metazoa > Chordata > Actinopteri > Blenniiformes > Labrisomidae > Malacoctenus > Malacoctenus triangulatus. Next base: position 9,122,375 of record JAUESE010000010.1, read on the forward strand.
TTTTCATGTGATTCCAATAACTGTCGTGAGATCAATTCATCCATCAGCTTCATCCAGGATAAATTGTCAACATGAAAACTCATACTGTGCAAAATACAAAAACCAACCTGTCCACATTAAAAGTTCACACAACGAACACAATAATCCAAAAAAACACATCTTTGATGGAAGCTAAAGAACCACAGAGGTCACAGGGGGAACATGCAAGCTCCTGCAAAAGGGGGCCCAAGCTAGGAATCGAACCGGGGTCTTCTCTCAGTAAAGTTGGAAGTGCAAACCACAGTTCAGGCAGTACTGACGCAAGTAAAACACTCGTGAAAAACGGTCTGCACCTTCCCAACTAGTTAGTGTTTCAATCACCTCCTTTAAATTGCAAAAACGGTGTTAAATCCTAATGTATGGGTGACTGCAGGGTTTCAACCATCTGCTGATGGACGGAGGGATGCATTGGTGTGTCCTTGTGTGCGTAGCTGACGCACTGCAGTAGAGAACGGATGGGCTGGGCCCAGCTGGGTTGTGTTTTTTCCTCTGAGGAAGAACAGAGGAGGAACACAGAGGTCAAGAGCAAACTGTTGATACTCATTATAAGCTGCTGTTGGGCTCACGCAACACTAATTACCACAAGCTGAAGGGAACGGAGCAGGAACGAACTCAAGTCTGTGGCACTGAAGGGCATTGGCGGGTGCGAGCGGAGAGAGGGACGGCGTCCCGACAGGGCGGAGCGGAAGACGGCAGAACTCACGGCTGGCAAAGTTTGATGAGGTCTTGGTCGGTGGTGGCAGGCGGCAGCCCTCTGATGTACAGGTTGGTCTTACTAAGTTGCTCCACTAGCCCGCCGCCTCCTCCTTGACCTCCCCCTCCACCCCCACCTCCTCCTGTGGTGCCAGGGCTAGGTGGAGCCATGGGCGGAGGATGAGGAGCATAGGACTGCTGCAGAGAGGAACAGAGGAAGAAGAAAACAGGAACATGTCACCTAAGGTCACAACCATGGGGTTTTTTTTCTCTCCCCGTGCCATAATAACCTCAAATTAGATCACGTCAAGCTGCTTTCAGTTTGTGCCCCTCCTCCCCTTCCATATCACAGACTCACATCCTTGTGTAATCTTTTCCTGTCCCACGCCAATATCTTGATTTGACAGGAAGTACATCAAATTACGGAAGCAGGATATGAGAAATTAGTAGCGCTTGGTGATCATGGTAGCAGGTTTAACGGCAGGAGACTGCATCAATAACAATAACATGCTGAGCTGAGTCTTAGTGGTGTCCTCCACACTTGGTTAGTTTTGATGAAATGGTGACAAACAGGGCTCCCGAGTCACGACCGCATTGACCCGCTTCTATTCACAGAACGCTGCAGAACATTTGTGCGAGGAAATTGTGCTGTTTGTGGTGTGTTTGTGTGTGTGACTGCCGGCAAATCAGGGCACATTAAACAGCAGCTATACAGCCTCGTCACCCCGTCTTGTCGGACCATTTGCAATGAAACAAAGCAAAGAGGATCAAATAAAGCAACTTTGCAACTTTAAGCAACAGTCGGCTGAGTCGAGGAGAGTCTCAAACTGAGCAGCAATAAATTCAGCCCATTAGATTATAATAAATTTCTGCCCTGCATCTTGCTATGGGTGAACAAATCAGGCAATCCAGGGCCTGATGTAGGCTTTTATCACCCTTAACTTACTCCAGCATTTCACATTGGCCTCTGCTGTCCAATTAGACAGCTCAATACTGTGTAAATGGCTTAATAAGATGGCCATTTCTGGCAGGGAAGAAGGCCAGTGCAAGGATTAATGAGTGTCTGGCAGTGATGGTACACCCACCTTTGCCTGCCCACTGCCTTAGGCAAACTATTAGGTTAACTTTGGAGGAAGTAAACAAGCTTGATGGTTTCTATGACAACAGTGTTCAAAACACCGCATCCGCTCTGCTCGATGTTTGGAGGAAAAGCAGCTACATCGGCCTTGACAGGGAAGTCTGGTCTCAGCGTTGGTCCCACTGTTGGAAAAGTGGTTGGAACAAGTTCAAGAGGCTGCTGCAGTTTGAGATGATCAGAGGCCAGAACCGCTGTGGGTCCCGATGACGAGGGAGGCGGGGGGAGGGGGGGCAGGCAACGGAAGGGGCAGGGAAAAAGGAGAGCAAGAGATGACATGGGAAAGAGTGTGTGCTCTCGGATAAATCCGGCACGCAAGTGGCTGTGTGTATACACGAATGGAAGCGAGCCTGCGTGAGCCTATGTGCGTGCGAGTCGCTGTTTGCGATAATGACAGGCTGTCAGCGCAGAGTAATGTGGAGCCCCGGCCAGCTCTGATATTAATCCATTACCTGTATTTCCCCCACCTGGCACACAACTCCTGATACGAACGCACACAAACTGGTGGCTCAGGGAGACGGTGCCAACAGGACTCCATGCATGCACAGCAGTGATATGCAGCAGCAAAGGAAGACAATGCCCGTGTCCCAATTACAGGCCAGCGCCTCACACTTACACACTGCACACTCCTCACAGAAAGTATGACAAAGTAGAGGGATGGAAAACTCTAAACTGGGTATTACTTCTTTTCAACAGTACAAATGTCTTCATCCAGCCTGCCAGCTGTTTAGAAGACACGAAGAGATCGAACTGAATATGAGTCAAATACCAAGAGAGTGATTACATGTGGACTGTTCTGGAGAGGTGAAATAACTCATGTGACACTGGATTATTCAGGATGATACGTTGTGGAGGCAGAATTAATCAGTTGTTGTACCTTTGTAATATATTCTATATAACCAAAAAGGTGATTTTTTTTTTTTTTTTTTTGCTGTGTGAAAAAAAATTGCATGACACACTTCCAAAATTCCTCATAATGTCTCGATATTTCGCGCAGGGATAAGAACACCGAGTCTCGATATGTTTTTGTATGTGGTTTGTGATTGTGATGATGAAAATGGCTCGGAAGCCCCCGACCGTGCTGAAGGGCCGAGGCGATGTGTGCCTCCAACAATAGGTTTGTTTACCGACCGCGGCTGACCGATAACGCGGACACATTGTTGATGGGAAGTGTCACGCAAACAAACAAACAAACAAAAAGACCCCAGGCTGACATGTGAGAGAGAGAAATATCACCGGCATAAAAGCTGCACATGCTTAAGATAACATACACCAGACGCGTTGCAAAATGCAGTGCTGGACCTGTGTAATATATTCACACACAAAACAGCAAAAGTAGACTGTTAGCATTTATTAACACCTTATCTATGTACATTCATTTCAATCCACCGTCATCTGGAGGCAGAAAAGGCATTTCTTTACACACACATACACACACAAAATCTCTCTCCTTCTCGCCTCTCTGACACAACACACACCTGATCAAAGGGCCTCACCCAGGGAACCTCTTTCAGCCAATTTGTGCAGCTGTCAGGTTGGAGCTGATAGTGAGCTGTGTATGTAATATGTCAAAGACTATAATAGGGAAATCCTTTGAAACATTAAAATCTCGCTCTCGAACATCCAAACCTCCCTCACTCGCTCGCTCGCGCGCTGATAAATTCGACTACAGCATCGCTCAGCCTTCTGCTCTTTTCACCTCCACTTCCCACGTGCCTGCTCCTTCCCTGCGCAGCGTATATTCCTCCTCTCTCGCTCCCACTTTCTCTCTTTTGAGGATTAGTTTGCAGTCGCAGTGTGTGGACTGAAGGCTGCCTCTCAGCTGGTATTGTTGACACACTTAGTACAGTGGAGCAGCTCTCGCAGTGGGGGAAAAAGGCTCAGAGGCAGCGGCACAAACTGTCACACAAAAGCAAACACAGTCGCTGGGTTTTTTTGTAGATTTCATGCACGACTGCGCCGCGAAAACAGAAACGCCACAAAACACTGCTCTGACGTGTCATATATGTGCATGCTGCTTACTACCCGCCGAGCGTGTATTTGACTCGGTAGCGTGTCGGAACGGCAGCCGAGGGACGGGCAAAGAGAAAACACAATTATTTATTCAGGAGCAACCTAAAAATCTGAGGGGGAAAGATGACAAGCGGAGTCCGTGCCAAGGCGTATAGTAGCTGAGCTGGCAGCTTATTTTGGCCCAACACCTTACAAGGGCCATATGTCCCCAGGATCCAGTTGTATTGCACGCAGGCAGCGATTTGAGTCGCCCACAGCTTTATTTCTGTCCCTCCGTCCCGCTGTAAACGCTGGGGAAACAGGGCGGCTGTTCTTCAGCCGCAACATGTCAGAAATAGTTTGGATTTTTTTCATGTTTCCCAGCAAAACGAACACAGGGAAGCAGTCTGAGCCCGGGCAGGAAATGTCACACTGACAGCACGGAGGCTGCGATCATTCAGTGTAGCCAAGTCAAAGACTAGCAAGTGAACTGTGAGTAAACACAGGCATTTGAAATACAGGGTTTATTTATTTAAGTGTTGCTTTGTGTTTTGATTGTCATACATCAGAGTATTTATTTCCATTATTTGCATTGCATCTTTAAGAACACAACATGTGACATCTTTCTGAGACCAGAAGTTTTTCCATGGTCTCACTCACCTTGAGTCAGATGAAGAAGCACACAGAAAAGCATCTTTATGGCTTTGATACTCTGAATGGTTCTTGAGCAGGTTACATTAACGACGGAGCGATTCCACAAACGAGCACATCACACTGCTCTGTATGGAAAACGGTAAATGGACGCCACTGAAATAGCTCTTTTATCACCATGCTCGGCATGACCCAAAGTGCTTTGCACTTCAAGTCATATTCACAAAATCACACACACACACACACACACACACACACACACACACACACACACACACACACACACACACACACACACACAC
>JAUESE010000010.1:9196808-9212626 GCA_032274725.1 Malacoctenus triangulatus
CCCCCCCCCCCCCCCCCCCCCCCCCCCCCCCCCCCCCCGCCCCACCCACAAAAGACAAAGCAAGGAGAAGACAAGACAGTGATAAATATTAGAGCTCAGAACATTCACACACACAATCATCTTATGAGGGGATATTTATCACCGATAGAGGAAGAGATAAACAACAGCATGGAGGTATGCCTTGGAGGGACTTGAGCATGATGCACTGTAAACAAACAACTCGTATTATCAGAGAATTTCTCTTGTTAGTACACCGAAATATGATACTGGGCAGCACACGCAGCCTTCACAGATTATAAGTGTGATCTACTCCAACGCTAACAATTTAACTGACGACAATGTAAAAGACTTCACTCAGATTATTCAGCACACATCCAAAGACAGGAAGCCTTGTTCAGGGGGGGGTGAGTCCACCTCCCACTGTATGTAAAGCATGTGCATCGAACATGAACAGCAACGCTAGCCGAGCTCCGACAGACTTTTGGCTCCTCGAGCTGATTCCTCCTTCCCTCCATCTCTCCTCCTCCCTCTTTGCTCGCTCTCTCTCCTTCTCATACATCACTCCTCACCCCTCTCTGCTTCCCTCCCATCTTCCATCTCCGTGTCCTCCCAACCCCCCCCACCCCCCTCTATCCATCCACAGCCGAGAGACATCCAGCTTCTCATAACTCTTCATTAGAGCCTTCCCAGGGACCAACGGCTGCATCGTGTAACAGTGCAAAGTCCAACTGCAACCAGAGGGAGAGAGAGCGCGAGCGAGCGAGGGAGAGAAGAAGAAGGGGAGCCCCAGAGACAATTAGCTCAGCCTGGAAAATAACATCATAGTCTCGTCCACAGCCGCTGTGTGTGGGTGCCGGCATGAACGGCTGAGGCTGGCTTTGATTAGAGCCTCATACAGCAAACACGCTGCTACGGCAGAGCGCCTCGGGCATTTATGACACAGAATCAGCTTAAGAATGCGCTTACATGTAATTCTGTGTGCTCGTAATGGGGCTTTTTCAACATAGCAGAAGTATCTGCCGACTACATGTGTACACTAATCCACCCAAAGCTGCGTGACATGAGAAGATAGGAACATATTGCATTACACACATTGATTTGTTACTTTGGCACATTTACAGCCTGAAAAACCTTCAACAACTGAAAAAAAAAAAAAACGATTGCAAAGTCTTGGAGAGTTTTAATTATCGAGACAGGTTTCTTGACATTTCAGTTAAACGAGATGTTCTGAATCTGTTATGGGGTTTGCCAGACTTTCTTAGACTTTATTTCCAGAGCACAAATTCACAAACAAAAGAAGAAGCCAGACATTACTAACAACTTTGCAGCAATTTCATTGAAAATGCTCCAAGAATTGAGTGAAAGGAGCAAAGTCATCTACAGAAGGTGATTACCTTTTTCTCCTATTGTGGTATTTGATACGTCAAAGTTTTAAGACATGTCCCCTGACAGCAGGCTCTGCTTTCTATACTGTCTCATATTAGAGTGATATGTCATGAAGGTTTGACACATGGGGGCACGTCTGTGACCCAACGAGGCCAATGAAGCACAGCAGACAAGTAACACTGTCACATTGACACAGGCTTGTCGAGAGGGTGCTTTAGAGGCACTGGGAAGCATCAGGTGTCCTGGGGGGTAATTCCACTGATAAGACGCACAACGATGAGGGAAATTCCACCGAAAAAAACTCCTTCGCATACAACCCTCGCACACATAAAAACTGATAACTTTATCGTTGTGAAAATGCAAACACGGCAGCCAACCGCACTGGGGTTCCCCCTCCCTGCAGTCATAACGGCCCCCTTTGTCATCAAAGGTTGTATGCGATCCAGCCTGTCATTAGCACGATGCCAAGGTCACGGTTTCAGTCTCATCCTTATCTGTGTCCGCACATCCTCCAGTTCTGCCGGTTTCATATGCCCGCGCACGCCTCTGTTTCTGCTCCTTTATTGTATAGACCCCACTTGAACTGATCTTCCAAACCTGCCTAGATACCGTCTGAATATGTTGACTAATTAGCATTTCATTTGCTTGAGTCCCTGCTTCACAGCAGTTGTTTATATCCTCATAAAATAACTACACATGTTTTTTTAATGTCCTTGTAAATGTTCACTGGATAAACATGTCTGATAAATGTGAGCAGCTTCATCCTGAATCTGATTGTTGGAATCAAGAATCATATTTGGGGTTGTATTTTAGGAGATTAATGTCATTTTTGGAACTTGAATACATATTACGGTCAGAAACATACTGAAAAGCTGTAGAAAAGCCACAAGACAGTGTAAACAAAGCTTTGTTTGCCCACATAATAATATTACAACAGCTTTGGCCCTACTTTTTTCATGTTTCTTGTCTCTTTCACAAAACTACAGAAATGATTGACCGCTGTGCATCTCCTGTGCTTGATTTATCTCGAGCACATGATCGGGTGCCTCCTGTGACGAACATTAGACGACCAAACATATTATCAGTCTGCAGTTTGGATGATGTTTCGCTGTCAAACACATTGACCCAAATTGTGGGTTCAGCTCTCATGACGACAAAAACACCGTGTCATATGATTCCAGTGTTTTCCCAGCCATTTCACTGAAAGGACACTGCTATAGTATTTCGATGCAACGTTGACAGTTGGGCCTCAGAGGCAGTTTGATTCTATCCTGTTCTGACATTTTCGGTTACCTGGAAGAGTTTGTTTCCCTTCTGTCTGCTTTCTGTCCTCTCCGGACTCTCCTGCTTGTGTCTCCAGCTGAGGATGTATCAGTTCCAGATCTGTGGTCAAACATCCTACAAGCCTCCAGTTTGTTGATTACTTCTTGCTCTGTTTTGTGTTCTTTTCTAGCTTCACTGTCTCCAAGTCCGAGCTTTTCCAGGAGGTGGGCAGGAAGCCCAACTCGACTTTCGCTGAACTTTTTTGTGACAGGGAGCTTTTCCCCTCCATGATGTTCGAGCGTCAGTGTTTCCCCCCCCCATCCCAGTGATGCAAGACCGGAGGGTCAATTGTATTCATGTATATTACATGAAAAACGTATGGCAATGCTTCCCAACTGAAGCTCCAACAATGTTTGCCCTCTTAAAGAATGCTTCTCCATGTCTCCTTTTAGACTCTTGACTCCCTGGACAGGTCCCCAGTCCATCATGGAACAAACACCAAGACACAGACAATCACACACACTTATGGACAATTTAGTCAACAACTGATCTCATACACATTTTTACCAGAGAAAACCCACGCATGCACAAAGAGAACAGGCCATCCCCTCACAGAAATGGCTCACCTGTGTTCAAAACCAGCCGCCTCCAACTGTCGAGAGCGCTAACCACCATGCAAGTTGTCTTGTTTGTCAAAATTGTAGCCTGCTAAATTCAAGGGATAAAAACTCCCTCCTTTGATTCTATAACACAGCAAACAAGCCTGGCCGGGTCATTAGCCCACTCGCTGTATTTTTCCCCTACCCACAGGAAAAAACAAATAACAGCAGACAGACACAGCCTGAAGTCTCTCACGCAAAAGCATTGCAAGAGTATGCAGCAAAATACATTTGATGCACAGCCCAGTAGGCACAACTTAAAAATCCCCAAACAAGCCTCCATTCACACGAGCACGGACATACACCCACACACGGAGCAATCAGTGGTGCCAAGACAGACATCTCACTCCTGCTGACATCCCCACACAAGACTGAGGATGTCTCTGCGCCGCTGTCACACTGTCAAACTGTCAAGAAGAGACAGAGGAAGACGGACAGGCGGGATAAGAGGAAAATCAAGAGTGCTCCACAGAGTGGGAGAGAAATGCAATGATTTCATGGCGAGATAAAAAGAAAAAAAAAAATGACAAGAACAACAACGGTCTCTGGTCTTCTGAGGGCAGTTAAGTCATGCTTGCTGTTTGATGTTGGGATGCTTAACAGAGATGCACTGAAACAACAGCTGGCCTCGCAGTCCCGCACCTGCGGCAGCGTGAGAAATAGTTGGACTGTTTCGGGGCAAAGCACCAACTTTGTAGCAGAAAAAAGGAAATGCACAAATCAAATGATTCAAAGAGTTGTCATGCCTGAGGCAGTGTGAAGCTGGTTAAAAAGAAAGCCCTTTTTTTTTTTTTTTTTTACACTCAATATGTCCACAATGACCTCCCTGATATACTGGTAATTTCTCCTCATCTTTTCGCTCATTGAAAGGACTGCCTTTGAACGTCCACCAATCAAAACAAGGCCCCCACCTTCCTGAAGCCAATCATATTCGAGCTGTCAAAATTTGTTGAGCCGCCTTGTCGGTGTTGGACCAACATAACCCATCTCCACCCTTTCACTTCCAATTTCCATCCGAGCCAGCTGTCTAATGAGTCCGTCCAATGAGCTCACCACAAATCCCGCTCCAGTTCACATCCATCCAGATCTTTAGCTCGGCTTAATGTTTGAATTCGTCACCAGCAAGCTGTGCCTCGACTCCATCAGGGTGAATTTTCCAGCGCTGCTCATGGCATGACGACTCCCATAAAAATGATAATGTCATCGGTACCCTGTTATGGGTGTTGTGGCGAAGGTGCAAATCCCAACATCCCTGGTTCAATTCCAGCAGGGTCGAAAGCACTGCACAGCGCTCCTCGCATGCTGCCTGTGTGCGAAGTCTCATCCAGTAGAAGTGAGAATTACACAAACAAATTGCTTCAGGAAAACAGGACGTGAGACCGAAGAAAAAAAACTCCCCTCCTTTTTAATTTGTGTATAGACATGTGTAAAGAGATCAGGAGTTAGCTTTGTCTAGTGAGGCAAGAAGAGAATCCCTTCCTAAAATATCTTGTCATTACATAAAAGATTATATTGGATAGATTTAAAGAAATAGCAATTGAAAGGTGGACATAAGATTAGTTAAGTGCTTTGTTTAGATTCTGTATTGTCTGGTAAATATTCACCCAAGAGAGAGACAGACAGCTGCCTCTGAACGGTTGAGACAGAAAACAGTGTTAAAAGGGACTTTTTGAATAAGAAACATCAACAAATGAATTCCTACAAAGACGATTCAGTGATATATGTGTTGTGCAAGAACAGTCTGAGATGGATCATGGCTGAAGATCGATGTAGAGACAATCCTCCAAACAGGTGGGAAGTCTCACCCACTGCAACACTTAGCTCAGCCAGCAAGAACATGTTAATTTACAGTTTATTATCTGTATTCAGAACAAAGCCAGTGACCTGTGTAAAGTTCCACATTTTCCTGTGATGTAGTGAACTTGTTCCAAACTTCTCTGAGTTTGTGAGAGTCGCCATTAAGCCCCATATCACTAAGGAAGAATTTCAGCACATCCAAATAACTCAGGCAGCACATTGAGGACAGCACGATGTGGCAGACTGCCCGTCGACGTGCGGTCCTTGCAACCTTGCAGAGCTGCATACTGCATATCTAAGCTTGATAAATGAGTTGAATTGAATTATTCATAAACGGTTAGAAAATGCACTTTAATCAACTCTTCGCTTTGATGCATAATGGGGTAAAGAAAAATAAGCTTTGGCTCAAGGTGTTCAAGCTGCACATCGTTTTCTAGAATTCACCTCCAAAACTAGAGCGGACTGCAGTCAGTTGGTCCACAGTGTTTCCGAGGTGAGGTTGAGGCCCCCAGCAGTGCCTCTGCAGCCAGCAAGGGCAGTCTTAATGAATAGCGAGATACATGATAAATGTGGCCATATGGTAGCGCCGGCTGGCCAAGACAGGGGTGCGAGCAAGCTCTGCTGAACATGCATACACACACCCAGGCAGGGACACACACACACAAACACACACACACGCACACACACACACATCCTCAGGCCCGTATACTCCTTAGCTAAAACAGAAGTGTCATCAAACTCTGCGAAACTCGAGGCCGCAGCAGGTAGGGGTTAATGACCTCCAGGGGTCCTTTTGGATGGATGGACCGACCCGCACACATATGAAATCATCGCCACACTTGCTGTCAAAAAGTTTCACACACAAACTTGAGCGAGGACACAAGCTGACTTGGTGCACGAGCCAAACTGTCACTCATCAGCAGTGACTTTTTAATTACAAGCATTGTATGTGCCTTGCTCACCAATGCAGGGAGTCTTCCCATTTATTTTTGCCTCTCTGGTGATTTGCTGTGCGAGTGTGCGTGCGTGCGTGTGTGTGTGTGCTTGTGTGTTTGTGTGTGTTAGAAGGGTGAAGCGGGCTTAAATGAATCACAGCGGATGAAGCCATATGCTGTCTGTCATACTTTGCAGGCAGTCATTTTCTTGTTTCCTTTCCTCTGCTGTATATAAAACCCTTCTCCTCCTATTGCTATTCAAAACACATCGTCCGCATGCTCATATACTGTAGCTATGGAACGCGCGCACACATCGCTAAGTAGCCTTCAGTCACATCCACACACGCACGCACTTGTGGACTCAAAACACACAGTGAACAAGCCATTGTTCTCCTTTCACAGCAGATGCTATCTCTCTCTAATTGGCTCAGCAAAAACAAAGGAAGGGCCTTGGATGCCCCGCTGCATCTATGCTTGCTCTCAGTCTACAGGGATGCCCTCTGCCGTACCAACACACATCGCGGGTCCTTGGATATGGCTGACCTCTGTGCTGTGTAAAGAAGGCCAGCTCCTGATTGCATGGCACAGTTTCAGGGTTTGTAATGAATCGGTGAGCAGGCGAGTACACTTCAGTCCCGTTTTGAAGCACCGTACACACACACACACACACACACACAAAAAAAAGAAACATCCTGTGGGTTGCCGGGAACGCTCTAACCAGGGGAGGTCTGCTGAGCTACTCTGTGTAGAAAGCTTTGAGGCGAAGCGTCTCGCGCGCGGCACCGCGCCTGATCTAACGTTTGCAATCTTTGCTCGAGCCACTTTCTCATCAAGCATCTTTGTCAAAAATCCAGCCCCTGCTCCCGTCTCCGGCAAAGACTTAATGACACCATTCCTCCCAGCACTGCCTCTCACACACAATTGACAGGCAATAAGCCTTCACCGCACGCAATCCGCAGCTGTCGAACTTCAGCGGTGTGAAATGGGGAGCGAGCGGGAGAAATACTGGGGTTATGTCTACTGTAGGTGTAATTTGTGTTGGTGCAGTTTAGTTCAGCAGTGTGAAACAACTCTGAGACAGCAGTGTGATATATGACCGTACCACTGGCATCATTGATCTTAACTTTAACTGCAGCAGTGCAGCGGTACTTGATGGGGTGTTATATTGCGGAGAAAAGGATCATAGAGGGTATACAGTGACCTCACCATCCATACATGTCTCACTGGTGATTAATAATAGGAGAATATGTTCTACTTTACTGAAAGACAAAGGTGAGTATGCACTGTATGTCTGTTTTAATTTCATAATGCTCTAACTCAAGGTTTTAAAGGCCTGTAAAAGACAGCCAGCAGTGTCCAACCTTCAGCTACATTACCCCATAAGAGGAGGATTTCATGTCTTTGAATGCCTCATTGTCATCCATTCTAATCATGCAGTGCCCATGCACAAGCACAGAGGACAGAGTCAAATAACAAGAAACAGCATCCTCTTCTGGCGGAAAATGATCACAACAGATGTCTGCTGTAGGTTCAAGCATCTCGGTTTTCTCGGTTCAGACTGGCAGCAGATGTTTGTATCAGAAACAGACACAAGATAATCATCCGAACATTCTACAATCAAACAAAAGTGACACACAATCCAGCCCACAAGAAGAAGTGACTGCTCTAAGATCTGCTGGAAGAGGAATCCGAGTCCTAAAATTGTCCAAAAATGATTGAGGTCTTAGCAGTTGATTAAAGCTCGTATTTACCAGGCTCTGCGCCCCCCCTCCCTCCCTGCTCTAATTACATGAGCTGTAACATAAATAATTCATGCAGCACTTTAGGACAAAAACATGACAATCAAGAGTCAATCTACAACTTCAGCCATCACTAATTTAGCAGCTGGTAAATGCCTTCCCACCACTTCTTTGCCACTCAGCCTGATTGCAGGATGCATATGTTTGCAGGGCCCCATGTGACAGTGAGGCTGCATATTATGTCCATGTCCAAACAATTCATTATTAAATCATCACCCCCCCCCCGCCCCCCACGCCCCCCCGCCCACCTCCATCCCTGTAAATGTGGGGGAATTCCTTTCGAGCTTTGCACGGCCATAATTTTGTTTCCAGCTGTCTTTGCCTTCCTGAAAGCACTATAGCTTGCGGCTAAATGTAAAACTAATTACCTTTTTCAAGTGACCATTATTTCTGTAATATGTTGTCATAGAGTTCATGCTTGCAAACATATCCCGGGTGCTCAAAACAAGCACTTCATTTGGGCAGTGAACTAGCACATGCATAATAATGACCTTATTTGCATATATTATGTCAGTCTGTTTAGTATGTTAATGCTTGGTAAACTTCTGGGCGTAATCGTTCATCTGACATTCTAATTGGGAGTTTGTTAATTGGGTACGTTGATGTTCTGACACTTGTTAATCTACTGGCAGGTCTCTGCTGTTCATTTCAGAACCAAACAACAGGGCGAGACGTTGTGAGGCAGATCGACTCGATTTTATTGTCGCACCATCTACAGGAGGAAACCTCTCATTTCCACATAAACAATTTTTTGTTCTTCTCCAAACTCTATGTCAGCAACTAACAATGACATCTAACACATACTCCTGTGCAATGAACCCACTAAGTGAGCCATCAGTCATGCATCTCCCCGGCGTCGTCTGCTGCCCGAGACCGTGAACTGAGCCTCTGCAGTTCCTCCCTGCTCGCTGCACTCTCAAACCTGAAGCCCTCTATGACCAATGCCTCTCCATCCTCCTGAATGCTCTCCACAGCTTCCTGCTGAATCTGACAAGACAACACAAGCATCAGTGCACGTTGTGCACGCGATGGCCGAGCACTACAGTGGACAAGAAGCTAGGTTATGTGCTTTTTGTGTTTGTGAGTCCTTGCATTATATGGCTAAGTGTGAACAAAATGTTTGATAGACTACACCAAAAAAGAACTGTACAGACATCAGACATTTAGTCAAGCGATGCTAACAGCCTCCCTGTTTTGCCCTTTTTTCTGTATAGAAAACCAACTGAGTCAGTGGTTACCTGTGTAGGTGGGGGGAAAAAAACACCACAGTGGGCTGCAGCAAGAAATCTAGCATCACACTATGGATACAACTGATGCAGCTATCACAGCTGTTGTTAATCCAAATAAAATCAGTTTCTTTATAGAAAAAAACTCCATTATGGGAACTTCTCCAAAGAAAAAATGCATTTATTTTTCCTCTGCTTGAAGAAAATGGTTTTATGGCTATAAATGTAATGTATTTTGTCCCCTGTGGATGCCAAAGAATATTTGATTTGAAACAAGAAGTCAGTGAGATTTGATATGTAGAGGTGATTATTGTTTGTACACTGTGGAAAAAAAGGTATGTAAATGATGCGGAAACTTCCGGGGCTAAACACATACCTCAACAGCAAAACACTTCAGTTAGTCAGCTTCGTTTCAACTATAATTTATGTTGATGGGAAATCACTCCACATATGCAAAATATGACTTTGACTTTGTGAAGAGTTTTGCAGCTGCAGTGAGAAGCCAAATTGTGTTACAATCTCTGTTGTTTATGTCTTGACATGACACAAGCCACGTCGTCAGCCGCAGACGTCATTAAAACACGACGCTCCACTGAATTAGCACAGACTGAAAGCAAAGCCGGCCCACTCATAAGGCCCATTTTGGCCCACTTTGGGCCACACAAACCGGTGTGAAAGCATCCCAATTGTGTTGCTATGCAACAGGAGGGAACTCGTGTAACCTGACCACTTCTGACCTCATTAGAGAGCGAATGTAAGAGTCTTGTCTGTTTCATTATGTGCATTAGAAACGAGCTGAAATGATGACAACAAATACACCTCCTCCGACTGAACCACGCCATCAGAGCTTCACGGCCAGAAGAGCAGACAAGACAGAAAGAAGATGATAGGAAAAGACAAAAAACCACAGGAGCCATGTGAACAAGCTGCCCAAGAGACCTAAAGCCCTGATGTTTTTTGTGTGTGCGGTTGAGGTTATAGACTGCAGTCTGAGACTTGTGGCTCTGTGAGGTTTGGGTGGAGATTCACTCGCCTGCCAGGAAACATACCATTGTGTGTCGCCTCTGGCTCAAACGGTTTGTTGACACGCAGCAACTTATCAGCTTTTCTATCTCTCTCATTAGCATCTCGGCATCTGACAACACTGCAAAGACAGAAAACATACACCCGCCACTAGTTTCACTTTTCACTTTCTCTGCGTTGTAGTAAAAGTTTGTTTGGTCTGGCAAATTGTTTTTCAACAACAGTACATAAAGTGACTGCACAAGCAAGAAAAAGAAATGATTGGGTTCTGATCAAAAACCAACTGTACCAGCAGACAAGCAAAGCTGATAAAGATGGACATGGTTGACAGTAGACAGATGGAGGTGTTGGACTCACATTGACCGGCAACCTCTGAGAGATGTTCCCAAATGTTGGTCTCACACTTGTCTTGCAAAGCCATGCAGGAGCTCCAGATCTAAGGAAAGCAGAGATAACAAAAGATTTCAAGTTTGTTTGTTTTTTGTTTTTTTGATGAGCCTACAAATCCAACAGATCTGGGCTAACTTTTTTATTTTTAGCTTTTCACAAAACATTATACTTTCCCTTCTTCCATTGAATTTGGAGAAATTATATCAATTTTGTCAGTTTAATCTCATCAGACATAGCATATTTACAGTTTCAACCATCACCACTTGCCTGTTTTATCACACTAACTTGTATGAAAAGGTGCGAAACACTGATTTGGACTAGCTAGTATTAGCCACTGTCTTCAAATTCAGACAGGAGTTTAAACGAAGCTAGCCTTCACTGGTTCTTGCTAAGCTAACGGTGTTCGCTGGCACTTGTTATCTCCTCAGCACACGACTCTGTTTCCGCTACAGGTTCTCATCTTTATCAGCCTCAAGTTTTTACTCGCACTTACCAGTCGCTTCGTGGTCCCTGAGTCACTCGATGTGTGTTTACTTTAATCCAGGTGTGTGTGTGTGTGTGTGTGTTTGGAGGAGGTGGGGTGGTATCAAAGTGAAGGCCGCACTGGTGTTTACCCCGGACCACGTCAAAGAGAATTAGATAAAGTTTATGAACAAAAAACAAAAGATAAGTATCCAGTTTGATCAAATGGAGAGGTCCTTTCTTGGATTTTCCCTCCCTTTTGATGTTGAACTGGTACATATATTCTTTCATATTCCTGATGTTCTACTTTCACTCGTGTGGTTTTCTTCACCTTTTTATGGGATATGTTTTTTGTTTTGTTGTTTTTTTTTTTAATTCATTTCGTTTCCTTTATTTGTGGCAACTGTTTAAGTTGTTTGATTGCACGATGGCAGTGTCGAGGAGCATATACCGTGTTTTAATCAAATTTAACAACATTCTGGCCGTCAGTAGTTTGAGTTTGAAGTCTGTCGCAAAGCAGCCGGATCACGTTGCAATTCGCTTTTATTTTGAAAGCCTCCGACAGTCGAGTGACTCCCGGAAGTTTTTGTTTTCTCACCTGTCAGTTCAGAGCAGACACTGTGCGAGGGTCCATCCTCGTCCCTTTGTTTTTCTCCAGGAAACAGGTCTTGTTTTTCCAAGAATAAATGCTCATCCTCAGTGGCAGCCTGACACCTAACTGAGGACAGCACCCAACACGGTTGGTAGAAGTCGACATTGAGGAATATTGGACTCCTTTCGCTTTACCTAGCCGGAAAACGTTAGCTAACCCTAGCTAGCCTTTATCATCACAACAGATCGATCATCCTGATCGCTGTTACTGTGAATATGTTGCTCGTGTTTTAGCGAGCCACTGTTTTATCGGCATGTTTTGAATTTCATGGCACAATAAATGACAGTCTCTGAATGAAGGTTTTTTTCCCCCTGTCAATGTTGACCGAGGCTAACATGTTAACGTTAGCGTCGCACACAGACATGATCCATTGATTGTTTGCGAGTCGATTGTCGCTACTTTTAAGCCACGTTTCTTTGTGTAAAGTAAATACGTTTGTGTCTCCGGCGTCCGTGGCCGTCGTTGGCTTTCATATCACGTTGGGATAAGTCACACGAAATGACGTCGCCCTTCCTGTCTTGTTTTGGGTTCACGCTGACTTTCGTTTTCATTGCTTGGAAAGGTCGCTTGGACTTCAGACGTGGTCCCTTCGAGCGAAGTCAGCCGCGCCGCTTCCGCGTGTGTGATGCGCTCGGCGTGGACGTGTCAGCTCTCCGTTACATCCCGCTCGGTCGTGTTGCCGAAACTTTTTTTGTCCGCCCTTATCGCTTTGGCCTTCGGTGTTAAAAACTTGGCTCCTGTGTGTTTGCTGCATCATTGCTTGCTGACATCACCACCTCGCTTTAGCTGCGCCGTCTATGCTGCCCAGATACTCTAAACTGGGAAGAAACGCCGGAGGGTAATGTGCGTTTCCGTGTGAGGCGGCCCGGTCAGACTGCTTGAATTCTTCATGAGAGTCTGCTGGGTGTCACGTTCCCGGTGAATCTGGCCAACACTGTTGGATGTCACACTTCTCTCTTCACCTGGCTGTTGAAGTCCAGTTGTACCTTTGTAATCCTCTCTGTAGTTGATAATTTGCAATGGGTCGTTTCACTTCCCAGTACAATAAGGGTGGACCTAACAGTGACAGTCCCACTGAAGAAACTCCTATAAATTGGGTTTTCCTGATGTCGGGTAAAGTAAACCTAAAACTGCTCAAGCAACAAGCTAAAGATATTTTGACTGTAGGTCAAACAAGTCACGTCAAAATCTAATCTCACTTGGGGGCTGATTTTCAGTCCAGATTGTGAAAGGTTCAGGATTTGGTGTTCAGTATTTTATGAAACAAGTGCTCACATCTAATTCTAACACTGTAGGACAGTTCAAGTAACCACAGCAGTAACCATCTGTTGTAGTATTGGCATTATATTCAGTCTTATCAACTTTTAGTAGTGCAATACAGCCGATAAGGTTAGTTTATTTTTGAGGCCACTCCAAAATGCAATAAATTTTACACTGGCTTATTCCTATAAGCTAATTTTCTGAGAAAGCAGGAACTGCTTCTGAGAAATTACGGGGGGTTTGTTAGTCAGCATGGGAAGTGTGACAGAGTGCTACTTGTTGTCATGAATACAAGGTATTCAGCAGTATGATGTTGTTTGATTCGTGTCCCTTTATCTAAACTGCCCCCCCCCCCCTCCTGTCCTCCTCAGGTCTTCTATCTGCTACAGAGTAGGCCTGTGCAGACATGGAGCCCCTGGCAGTAGATGACGACATCTGCATCCTTAAACACGAGACGGCCTACACGGCTGCGGGCGAGAGTCCTGTGTCGGTGTGCGCTGGGGACGAGTCCGTCGCCTCCCACTTCGCCCTGGTCACGGCCTACGAGGACATCAAGAAGAGGCTAAGGGACACGGAGCGAGAGAACACCCTGCTGAGGAAGAGGGTGAAGCAGCTCGAGGACAAGGTACACATGAGAACAGAGCGGCAGAGCCGAGGACGCGGGAGAGAGCAGGCGATAATGATATAAGTAGCTGGAGGAGAGAGAGAACTTATCCTTTTGGCTGGATGGCCAGCGCTGAGAGGGTGAGCTGTGGACTGAGATGAATTAAAGGCGATTCCTCTTCTCTCCTCTCTGTGTAGGACATCAGAGTTATGGGCGAACACAGACTGCTTGGAGATAGTTTAGAAAAAGTCAGCAAATTCAACACATTAGGAAAAAAAATATACTCGCCTGTGGGAGAGTCTGCATGCCAGCATCATTAATATTGTTGGCCTATAGTCAAGGCTGGAGAACAATGAGGAATAAACCAGTGCCGCCTGAAAAGGAGAGGAGGGCAGAAAATGCATGGCATCCCCAGACATTGTTTCAGAGCACCACACGGCCGAGGAGGAGGCTGCTGAAATTACACTTAGAAAGGAAATTACAAAAGGAAGCGATTTAAACTGGGAGGGTCCTAATACAAATGGTATTGGGAGGTAAAATGTCTTATCTGTGAAATTGACTTCAATTTTTTAGTCTTTGGCCAGTGAAAACAGGTTGTGATGAGTGGAAAGTAATTCTCCATCATTGGCATTTAAAGGAAATACAAATCGATCACCTTTGCACATCCAATGTCGCTGCATCGTCTTTTTCCTCACCACAGCTGTTCAGGCCGGACGCTCCTCCATCAGAGGGTCCCCAGTATGTGAACAAGGCCTTCAGCGCTTACCGAGGTATCTATATAGAGAAGGAGGACCTGCAGATGGAGCTTAACAAACTGGTGCGTTCACTGATCACTCTGAACATCCCACAAACTGAAACTACAGGCAGACACAAAGACCAAGTATGTTGCAGACCAGAAACTAAATGACTGCCGTCATGCTTCCAGAGAATGAAGCCAGTTCTGTTCCTGAAACTAAAGATTCTGCTGTAATTGTCATGTTAAAATACACAGTTCGATGCCATGGCTCGGGTTCTGATTCTTCCTTCCTGTCCTGTTTTCTTTTGTCAGAAAAAGGAGAAGAATGAGAGTGAGAGGCTGCTGACAGAGCAGCTCCAGGCCAAAGAGTTGGAGCTGCTTCAGCTGAGGACGGAGATGGATATCAGCCAAGGTACAGGTAGAAAAACCCAGGCCTGCTTCAAAAGCATTTCTCTACTCTGCCACATAAAATGGTCCAGAAATAAAGACTAAACTCGCCATCATTTCAGCCACAGCAATCTGTAGTGAGTATCTAATGCAAAAAATGTGTTAACTTCATTCCTGTTCTTTGTCTAGTGATGAAAAGCTTGAATAGCCCACAAGAATACTGGCAGGTAGACAGGGCCAGCAGTGAGCTGAAGATCATCCAGCTTCAGGAGGAGCTGGAAAGAGTGACACTGGAGAACAGTCGCCTGATGGAAAGAAGTGTGGTAAGTTAGTGTGAAAAGCTGGCAGATCGGAGGAGCTGCTGAAAGAAGCAGAATGAGATTGAGCAGTTCTCTGAAACGCCATTCAAATCATCACCATCGATCAAAGGTGGGCTCGCTGGGTCCTTTTGGGTCCACTGTCCTGCACGTCTTCAGTGCATTCCCGGGCTAACACACCTGATTGTAATTAGTGGCTTGTTATCAAGCCTTCAGGATGATGCTCTAAATAGAATCTGGTGTGTTAGGGCAGGGAGACATTAAAAACATGCAGTGGCCCTGCAGGACCAGGATTGCCCATCTCTGCTGTGGGCTGAGGCTGAGCAAAGATCGACTTGTTTACAAAGATGACTCAGGATAAACAGTGCCTCCACTTCCCAGTCTGCTGTGACGTATCTGTGTTTCAGGAGGAACCACACGGCCTTAACGGACCAGACTTGGACCAGACCTGTGACGCAAAGTTCAATGCGAGGTACAGTGACTTACAAACATCCCTAAAGACTCGCTGTGTCAGTGACTACAGTTGGTAAAGCAGTTGTCGGTATAAACACCGGATATAGTTTGTGTCTGTTTTTAGATCGATGACATTGCTGCACATTGTCGGTGTTTCCCTGCTCTCACCTCCAACCTTGTTCTAATCAGACTTCTCAGCAATACAGCCAACAGGAAAACAAGCCTAAACTCTTTGTTTTTACAGATTTCTCGGATACTACATATATTCAACACATATTTAAGGCTAACGCGAGATAACATACAGTTTATTGAAGCACTTAAAACGTCAGGTAATCGTTACAACACCCCATCTCCCAGCATGCAGACACTGAAGACTGTACTTGTCCTTTTTGGCCACTAGAGGAGGTTGCTGCTTTATACATCTGCATATCTCAGCCTGTTCAAAGTACAAATGACCACAAAATAAGGA
>JAUESE010000010.1:9243503-9257143 GCA_032274725.1 Malacoctenus triangulatus
GTGTGTGTGTGTGTGTGTGTGTGTGTGTGTGTGTGTGTGTGTGTGTGTGTGTGTGTGTGTGTGTGTGCGTGTGCTTGTATCCTCTGATTGTGTTGTCGGCTCTGTCCTCACACGGCACAAACTTGACACACATTTTGCAATGCAAGGCGAGCTGACTGGTGTCACTGGCTGCACTGTTTACATGTTGTATAATCACCATTTTGATTGTTTATGTGAGCACATGTGTCAAACTATTATAAGAGGTTGTTACAAATAAAAAAAATAGCATTAAAAAGACTCAAAAGTAAGGTGCACATGTTTGGAGTAGATAGTAGGCAGTACTTTACACTTCATGTGAAGTACTTACAGTGGTTGGGTGAGTGTAAATTACATGGGTTGAGCTGTCATACACATTCAAAGTTGCCTTATTAGGAGGAAATGTTAAGTTGTCCAGGAGGTGATATGATCCTGTAATGTGATTTGTTTTAGCAATGTATGAAAGAGAAGTTGGCTTATCTCATATTTTGTGTAACTTTCTTTTCACTTCACTGTTTTGGATTTACAGGGTCATGTGTGTTTTCTATGTGAAGGTATTGTGCTACAGGAGCCGAGTTTATTTTCTGTTCTTGATCATATCTGAGCTGCAGCTCAACATAAATACATATAAAGCCTCACATTGCCCTAACAGTCATGACCATATGGTGCTCTGGTGGAAGCAGAATGCTGACTCGCTGCATGTTATTCTTCAGCTGAGGATCTCTTGCTTCACAACCAGTCCTGGCCTCAGTGGGACGGACCGCATTGGCACCGAGAGGCGGAAGCTCCTGGTGATGCCAGAGGAAGTCTTGTCCTATTCTCTGTGTGAGCTTTGTTCTCACTATGTTTAGTTATCCAAAAGCAAAAAAAAAAAAAAAAAAAAGAGAGACACACGGGGAGTTGCTTTGCAGAGCGGCAGTGATGCTGACACAGGCGCTTGTGGCAGAGCAGGCTGAGCAACCTTGAAGATGGAATTGTCCTTGTGATTCAGTGGGAGGGAAAGTGATTAATCCTGGAAGGGGCAGGGCTGGTTTTTTATTCTGAAACTCTGGTGAATATACTTTTGACCCATTCGGTGAGTTTTGCAAGCTGGCAAAGCTGTGTTGGACTTCTTCACAGTTTTGAAGATATTTAACCCTTACTTTGCTTCTTCCTTGCAGGACACGCAGCATGCTGGCTCACTGGACCTGAACAAGCTGAGAACGACCTAAGAGGCTGCTCCGCCAGTCAGAGCTCGAACCCTCGGCAGGGGGAAGAAATGGGCAACACAGCCACCAAGTTCCGCAAGGCGCTCATCAACGGGGATGAGGTGCTGGCCTGCCAACTCTACGAGAGCAACCCGCAGTTCAAGGAGGCTCTGGATCCCAACTCCACATATGGGGAGTCCTACCAGCACAACACTCCTCTGCACTATGCTGCCCGGCACGCCATGACGCGCCTACTCAGGTGAGCGTAGAAACCAGTTCCACTCAAACGAGCGAGCGTCTATTTTCAGTCCTGAAGCTTCCGACAGGCTTCTGTCACAGAGAGCAATAAAGGTATTTGCAGCTTGATAGAGGAGGAGCAGAGTGGCTGGGCTCTATTTAAGTGTCAGTAAAAACTGGTCTTTTTTGATTTGTATCCTCCATCAATTGTAGTGTTGCTGTAATATAAGAGAACATTTTTCATGTTTTGCCTCTATATGCTTCTGTCCCATCTGTCTCCACACACAGCCATCTGTTAGCAACTCTCAGGAATGCAACACGCTGGGTTGGAATAAAACCGGGTTCCAGGAGCTTTCTATCGTACAAGTTAACAACCTTGCACGTCTATTCCACTCGGGCCCTATTGTTTGTTCACTTGTAACTAAATTAACTACATTTAGCCATTGTTTTTCCAACATTCTGGGAAGTTGATTGACTATTTCATGAAACATTTTACAAGGAGTATCTTGGTGTGAGTCTCTACAACAATAAATAATAAAACCTGTATATTTAGTTTACATTAATAAAAAACGATGATCCTAACCCTCAAAAAGGTTCCCAAAAAACAGTAGAGGAGTGTGTTCTGTCTTGTTTTTGTTTCCAATACTGGTTTTTGTGTGTCAGTTGCTAACATTTTTATCTGTCTTTTTTGTAGGCAGGAAAGCCGCCTGATCAATCAGTAAATCACAAAACTGTCACAACTGAAGCAACCCTATTTCTGTCTCTGCCTTGCTCTCGCAGGTCTTTTCTCCTCAGCAAAGATGGCAATCCTAACAAGCGTAATGTGCACAATGAAACATCTCTGCACCTCCTTTGCATGGGGCCTCAGATCCTGACCTCGGAAGGGGCGCTGCAGCCTCGCATCTCGCGGCCATATGAAGACGAGCAGCGTCGGACGGAGTGCCTCCAAATCATCCTGTCCTGGACGGGAGCGAAGCTGGATCACGGAGAGTACGAGAGTGCTGATGTCAACGCCACAGACAACAAGAAAAACACCTGCCTGCATTATGCAGCTGCTTCAGGAATGAAGACCTGTGTGGAGGTGAGAGGAGGAGTTCATACAGGATCCGTCCAAACTCGCAGCTCTTTGCTAGAACTGAGAAACTCCTCAAGATGGAAACTGATGAGCCTTGATAAGACTGGGAGCAATTAAAGCAGGAGGATCAAAGAGGTCGGGGCAAGCCTGATGTTCATACAAATTATTCAACATCTGCCCTTTTGTTCGATAGGCATTTGTTAAACAGTTCCTGGTGTGTGACTGTGTGTTAGATTTAGTTGCCACCCTGGGCAAAGAACCATAATTCACATGCTCACGATGGTCATATCAAAGGCCTCCCTGGTGGGTGTTTAAAAGTGCTGTGCAACATAATGCATCCTTATCGGTCCCTGAGGACAAACTCACATTCAAGGGGTCAAATCGTTTTGACTGCCGATAATTGGCCTTTTAAGGACCTTGGGTTTTAAAATGTCAGTCTCTCATAATAGCAAAGTGTTATTCATCATCGTGGAAAATACGGCAAAAATCAGGAATTCTGG
Organism: Malacoctenus triangulatus; assembly: GCA_032274725.1. NCBI lineage: Eukaryota > Metazoa > Chordata > Actinopteri > Blenniiformes > Labrisomidae > Malacoctenus > Malacoctenus triangulatus. The sequence goes on from JAUESE010000010.1 coordinate 9,246,518, forward strand.
ATTCTGTTCTGTCGACACACAGTTTGTGTGCAAATTGACAGGCAGATGGAATCAACGCCCGCTTCACTCAATTACTGATTGATTTCACCATTTTGAAGTTTTTTTTTAGTGTGTAAAAACATTTGTTTACATTGTTTTTCCGTCACAACTGTTCAAGGACCGATACAGTAAAAGGATTTACATTTGAAAATGATGTCTGACACTCGTCCCTGCTTAGACACACTATGGAGTCTTTTTTAAGAAAACAGTTTTTTCAGTAGTTGATCTTTTGTTTCTGAAATGATCTATATTTTGAAAGTGATTGTGATCATCATTTCTGCCCTCATTGTTTCACTTTTCCTTCAATCACAGACGTAGTGAGACGTCCTCTTCTGTCTCTGCAACTACAGCCGGTTTAATTCAGCACCTGCTCACCAATGCATGAGTCCGATTATTCAACGCCAAATTTCCCCCTCTTGTTTTCCCTCGACCAGTTCCTGGTGCAGAGAGAAGCTGACTTGTTTGCGGAGAACGAGAACCGCGAGACTCCATGTGACTGTGCCGAGAAGCAGCACCACAAGGAGTTGGCCCTGCGCCTGGAGTCGCAGATGGTCTTCTCGCTCGCCCCTGAGGCGGAGGGCATAGAGGCAGAGTATGCAGCCCTTGACCGAAGAGAGGTACAGAACAACGTACCGAGAGGCCGTGGGTACACAGATTATACTTTGTTGCTCGCGGCGGGGTTTTACCTACATTATGACCCACATCGACCTTTGCTATTGATCCCGCCGTCTTGGACAATGGAAGAAAGCAGGTTTGGTCATTCGAGTGCAGAGTCAGACACAACAAGTTTACTGACAAACCCAAACCAGTATTAGAGGTGTTGGTATCACTGTAGACTAAAATGTTGATTATCTGCGAGAGCAACTTTGAACTGATAAGACTCGGAGGGAAAAACAGAAACTGTCAGCAGCCGAGTTTGTAGGTCAGCTGTTTTTTTCAGGCTTTCATTGGCTGTAATCAAGGAACTAAAATGTTTTAATTGAAGCTAGTTTTGTAGGTCGCATGCACGCTCAAGTACACAAACACAATGCTTACCCACACACACAGAGGTCACCCAAAACACTCTGGCATGTGACTCCAATCATCAGTCTGCAGGCTCATTGGGTCTTGCTAAGTCATGCGTCAGTGATCATCTATATTTGATGTGCTTGTAATACTTATCGTCTTCTTCCCTTTGCCCCCCCGTTTCTTTCTTCCCTCACCCTCGTTCGCCCTCTCCCGTGTCCTCTTCTGAACTCACCCTCTGTTTATCCCTCCCTCTCCAACGCTCCTCTTGTTATTAAACACTTGTTCTCCTCTCTTGTCTTTAACCCCCCTCCCCCACCCGGCCACCCCCGCCTTGTCTAGCTGTATGAGGGCCTGCGGCCTCAGGATTTACGGAGACTGAAGGACATGCTGATAGTGGAGACAGCCGACATGCTGCAGGCCCCGCTCTTCACTGCTGAAGCACTGCTACGTGCCCACGGTATTATTACAGACACACACTGACACAGACCTAAAACATCTGTCTTTTTTCTTAAAATAGCAGCTCTGAAAATGTTGTGGTGCCACAGAGAACTTGATCCCAGGATCCTGGATTGTGACCTTTCTTATGTGGTATTGGGAAAAGCAAACACTTCATGACAAACGTGGATATTTGTAGTGGTTAAAACAATCTCACAAGATTGCCAAGATTTTCTACTAAAGTCGTTAGCGCAGCCACTGACAGCGTGCTGTAATTTGTACCACTCCTCCATGTGAAATTTCTTCTGTCACAACATTTTTTCGGAACTTTGTTCCTTTTTCTAAACAGAAACATCTAAACTTGATTCAAAGCAGTGATGTTATCAGGCTGCTCCATTACCCTCCATGTCTTTGCTCTGAGTAATGTCTTAATGATTTACTTTTGTGCTTGTTTTTTTCTTCTGAATGAGCTTTGAAGGAGCTTTCAGACTGATTGCCTCAAACTATTTCAAGGCTCACCTCAAGAATGCAAAATGATGACTACAACCTGTCTAATCTTTTAAAAATTGATTCATGTCAAACACAAACTTCTATTGTCTAAGACAAACTTTTTTTGACAAAACATCGTTTTTATTGTCTCTGAAGTAGACAGATGCCCAGTTTTTGCACAAATCATGTACTGTGGGCTACTTACAAGTGAAGCTTTTTAAGTAGTATTGCCCAAAACAGCGATCCGAGCCTCTACAAACAGCTAAAGTGATGAATGTTTATGTGTAATCTTTTTGTGCTGGATTGTAGTTAAATGTAGAGAAGACCTGTATTATCATGGGGGAGAAACTGTGTATTCAGTCGTGGTACTTGCTCTTATTCCTAGTTGTGATTCTCTCCAGTTGTTTGTTCACATGGGAACGACAATGTGCAGTGGAGCTTCACTAAACATGTTCTACAAAAGACACACAAGGGCCAATCAACTGCATCGCTAAATTTAGAGTATAAAGTTGGTAGTGGGCTGCACAGTGATGTACTTGTTAACATTCACCTCATTGTGATACGATATGGTTAATAGGATGAAGTTAGCTGAATAGGTTTAGCTTTGATATGAAGCAGTTATACAGAAAAGGTGTGTATTACTTAAAATGTTAATGGCTTAGAGATCTTCTAAAATAACTTCCTTGATTAATTTACTTTGTTTCACATTTTTTGAATAATTCCTTTAAAAAATTGTGATGTTTTTCACCTGTTAATTATCTCTGTCTGTGATTAACGGAGTTTAGTAGCCGGGTGCCGCACCGTGTGTGCATGTGGGACATACTTTAGGGAGCTTACAGTGGAGTGAGTGACCTCAGAGTGGGGCTATATTTACTCACCTCTGTCATGGGAGCGCTGCCTGCCGATTAAAGAAGGATGAAATGTTTGAAGATTTTGTTAATCTTGGGATAAAAGGTTCTTAGACACTCATTCACTCCGAAAACTTCCACAAATTCCACACTTTCTAATTTTTACATTTTAATATGAATGTTTTCATTGCTTTCTTATCATTTTTCAGTTTTTTTTAGGCTAAACTGCCAGTGAGTCAATCTTCCAGCTCTTTGGGACAATTCATCTTTCCCAGTTAATTTTTGATATTCAAGACTAATTGTGAAGACGTAATTTTGGAGTTTTTTTCACAACGGCCGGAGGCATGAAGATAGGGTCATACTCTCTGATTAGTTTTAATTGAATGGAAATAAGGAGAATTGTGACGACATTCATTATCTAAACGAGGCCATTTAGAGTCAGAGGAGTTTGATTGGTGCTGCGGCGCGTCTTGAGGCTGATAATGGCCTAATTGCACAGTTGACCGGGTCACACTCCTTATTTTTAGGAGGGGGAGAATATTTGGGTGCAGGCACAGTCCACCAGTCATTCAGTATTGATGCTGGAAGGCTCTCAGACCTGTTGTAGCCAGAATGTGAGAACGAATAGCGATTCTGAAAGAGAAAACCAGATGGCAGCAGGTCTTCACTGTTGGCTGCGTGGAAAGATTTGATGCCACTTGACTGGTGTCTGCGTGCAACCAATAGATAGAAGACAGTTTATGTGGAAGGAATTAGAGTTTAGTAGCAAGTCAATTATAACGGGGTGAAATATAGTTCGATTATACATTTGTTTAATGTTTTTTTATGGCTGAATCAGGGAGGACGGAACAAAGGCCAGTTAGACTCTGTTTCATTCCTGTAATTTTAGATCAGCGGTGGCATTTTTGAAAACCGTCTTAACACAGACCTCTCTACATAAAACATGATGTCATCGACATCCAAAATGCAGGTGGAAAAAGGTGCTGAAGTCACACAGGCCTTCATGGTTCCTGTCTTGAAGCAGGAAAGACTAACGTTTGTCTTGATGGAGGTTCGTGCTGTCTGACGCTCCTCGTTTTAAATGTTTTTCCTTTCCTGCATCAGACTGGGACAGAGAGAAGCTCCTGGAGGCCTGGATGACCAACGCAGAGGAGTGCTGCCAACGCTCAGGGGTGCAGATGCCCAACCCGCCTCCGAGCGGCTATAATGCATGGGACACTTTGCCCTCACCTCGGACGCCGCGCACCACCCGCTCGTCCATCACCTCCCCAGACCAAATCAGCCTTGTGCCTGCTGACGAAGAGTCCGCCCTGGTGAGTGATTTCCTTAAGGTTCCCTAACGAGAGAGAGACAAAAGCAGTCATTGTTTTTACCGGACAAATTGAGGATAAGTTCCATTTGTAAGAACCACAAAGCCATAAAAAAGGGGTTCCAGTTTTACTACAGCACTGTACAGTTTGGCTCCACTTCAATGGAGTAACAGCCAGAGATGGAAGGAGCAAAGAAAATTTGTATAACGACTGTATCATTGCCTAAGTGCTTTCAAACACAAGTTAATGAAAAGTACTTCCCTGGAAAATGAGATTTTAACCTTTGGATGTTGAATTTTTATAGCAGGATGTTTTCTTTCATCATAACAGAACTCCCAATTAAAGCCCATTTCTTCATTGAATAGAAAAAAATACACCACAAGTCCTTGTTGGCAAAACAATGGAGGAAGACAGCAGGAAGTTTCACTTGTTCTCAGATGAACCTTTTTGTTGAGTCAAATGCAGATTGAGGAGGTCATATATTTATTATAATTGTGAGCAGGCTTCTTTGTAACTTATAGTTTTAAGACAAGTCTTTTGGAGTACTTGATTTAAATTCTTCTCATGTGTAAGTAAAAAAAGCTTACTTGAAAAATACTTTTGGAAGTACCCCAAAATACTGCCTGATTACATTATTGTGAGTATCTACGGTTCCTTATTTCCACCCCTGGCTGCAGCCCTGCATGTGTCACAGGTCTCCACAACTATCTGCATTGAATGACACATTATTGCAATTGCACTTGGCTTGATGACGACCCGTCCGTGCGAATCAGCTGTTTAGGAGCAGCAATGCATTAAAACCATGCAGGGCGATGGCTCCTGTGGGCTCCGGTTGGAGAGCGCTGCTCAGTGGAGACTATTCACATGTGGCTCCCAGTGACAGCGCTGACATGAATGTGCACAAAGTGTGACCCCAGCCTCAAACTTTGTTTATTTTGTCAATGTTTTTTGGCAAAAAAAATAAGTTGGAGAAAACTTTAATTGGCTGTAGCAGGTGCAGTCGATGAGCCCATTATTACAGTGCCTGTTTAACTGTACGAATCAGTGCAGAACAATCAAATGAAATTAAAGCGCTGGCAGCCTGGGGGAGCAGCATGTGCCTCTGACCAAGGAGCCGCATTGGGAACATCGGGAGCCGCTGCGAGCTTGGAAACGTAAAGACAAATTGTAACTGGCAGTGTACCTATAAAAACTGCACACCGGTGTTTGTTTAAATCAAGTCCCCACGGGGCCACACGTTTCCTGAAGTGTTTCTGTTGAATTATTTAAATTTTTGCCTTCGCACCTGTCTCCCTACATAATGTTTCACTCTTTTTACCGGCATTATTTGCTCACAGTCATTAGTATTCATGCCCGCAGTCCGCTTTCCAAACAAAAACACAAACAGGACCTCCATAACCCCGAGGAAAACTAACACTTTGTTAATTTTGGTATGTACAGGTTGTGAGCATAAGAGGAAATTAAGATTTCATCTCAACATTTTATTATTTAAGATTCATCTCCCTTCAGATGGAGCTCACAAGGGTGAATAAGAATAACATTACACTCTGTCATTTTTATGTCAAACTTTATCCAGTTGAATTATTTCACAGAAATGAACATTTCTGAAAGGCTAACTACATGTTTCAGTAGCTGTTTAAATAATTGAAAAGGACCGAGTTATTGTTGACTTTGTGCTGCTACAAAGACACCTACACGTGCTTTTACCACCACTGTATTTACAGAAACTGCATGTCGGCAAGGTTATCGTCATTCTTATTGACCCCCTGCTGAAAGAGGGCTTGCACACCCCCTGTTTAATTGCCCACCTGTAAATCTGACCTTGTCTGGGATTTCCACGCAATTACCAAACATGCGTGACAGTTTCCTCTGCTGTCTTCCTGCCTGAGAGACTGTGAAGATGTAAATTACACCGGCTGCCATGACGTGTCCTGAACAGAAATACCATCTCAGCTAATAGCCTTCATCTGTTTATAAGATGTGGACAATTCATCTTTGTCGACCTCCCACTGTAGAAAACTGCCAATTATGGAATCAAATGCATTAGATAAAAACAAAGTACCATAAGAAGGGTAAAGAAAAACAAGGCCAAACATGTCACTTCGAGTGCTTCATAGAGACTGGCTATCTTGCCCTTGATTACATTGTCTGATTGTTGCTCTGTGGGATCGCCAAGGGAACTGTTTTCCCCCTCATCCACATGGTTACAGCAGTTCCCACCAGTGGCGTTTCAGAAGTGAGTCATTGGATAAGCTGTTGGCTTCGGTATTCTTGCAAACTTTTCCCAGATATTGATGCATTTGTGCCTCATTTTTCAGGCCTGTTGTCAGCAGGAATGCTGTAATCTTGAATTTATCAAAAGAAATTCAATCACCCAATACCTGAAGTTTTATTTGGGGGGGGGGGTCAAACTGTAGAGCTTGCAAAAGATTTTGCGGACAAAAAAATTCTTTTGGGAGCTCTCAAACAGAAATGGCTGTTTTATATTTCAGACATCTGCTTCTGGTGAGGGACCTTCACATACGCACTTACTGTCAATTTCTGAGGAGTTGAGGATGAAGGCACAAATGGTTTTGGTGTTTTTGAAGTCAAGAGTTGATAGATGATAGCTGGGCCTGTCGGGCTCGATTCATCAATTGTTTCTTGAGAAATCAACAGTTGCATTCATCTGACAGCATCTTGTGTCACGCGACTGAGCAGCCGTCCCTTTAACTGCGCTGTGCCAATCGACCGAGGGTACTCGAGGGCCCGTTTAAAGGTTACAGTTGATAATATCACATTGTGCTCTTTCACAAATCAATACTTACATTGTTGGAGTACACTGCCTCCTTTATGTCTTTTGCAAGGGTCAGTCTTTCACTGTAACAAGACTTTCGTATTTGAGTGTGTCCTCGGTTGTTTGTGGCTCATGTTTCTGTGGGTGTGAGAAAGTGCAGCTGATGAGCGACAACTCGTCTGTGAGCCACACAACAAGGAGAAGTCATAATCTCAGCACAGTGACTTTGGATAACCTTGGGGCGCTATTGTGTCCAGAATCCCTCATTGACTTTAATCAGGGCACAACTTTCCCAACCATGAAATTCCATTGGCCACTCAAATGAGGCCACACATCGCATTCAGTAGCAATCAAGGCAAAAGCTCTGTTTATACTTGAGCTGCATCATGCAGAATATCATGCAAACTGCATGAATTGTCGTCCATTATCTTTGAAGATTGCACTTCCTCGTGCTCGAAAGCTGTTTTCGTTTATCCCAATTCATCTGGAATACAATCTGCTGTTCTTGTTGCTAATCTTTGCCCTTCATGTTTTATCTCTCACAGTGTGGGATCTGCATGTCCTCCATCTCTGTTTTTGAGGAACCTGTTGACATGTCCTGTGGCCATGAGTTTTGCAGAGCATGCTGGGAAGGGTGAGTTTTACTTTGGTGTGGCTTGTGAATTCCACTGATTCGCTTGTCGTTTCCTTACATCGAGCTCTCTCGCTGTTTCCTTGTGTAATCAGTTCAATTCTCTTCATTCGTATAGCGCTAATTACACCATAGCTGTCCTTTATATTCAGATAACCACAACGAAGAAGCCAACAGTCCTCATGAAAAAACTTTAGCAACAATTGAAACTTTTTTTTTTAAATCAACTGTCTTGCAATTTTTTCTCCAATTTTTCTTGTCCTGCCCACCTTGTTGTCAACTCCCTTTTTTTTTTTTTAAATGTGCAACATAAATGAACCTACCTTTTGACTCTTATGCTTTGCATTCTAGGTTTTTAAATCTAAAGATTCAGGAAGGAGAAGCGCACAACATATTTTGCCCTGCGTTTGACTGCTACCAAATGGTGCCAGTGGAAGTCATCGAGAGCGTGGTCTCCAGAGAGATGGACAGGCGCTACCTGCAGTTTGACATCAAGGTAGATGGAGATAAAGCGGATTTGCTCCATAAACTGTGAGCTCTGTAGCACCCGAGGTTGAAATGATACTGTCCAATTAGGGGGTGAACGCTTGGTACAGGCAGGTACATGTCAATACAGAGCGATCATTAGGTGAGGAACGAGGTGAGGTGACTGACATTGGAATGAGTGAAAGTGATGAAAGCGCTGAAATCGAATAAATTACAAATGGTTTTTGCTTGCAAACAATTTTATTTATCTGTTATCCTTGTTGCCAAATGCCACTGCCAGTCATCCATAATAACACTCAATTTACTTTGACTTGAATATATTTTCCTGAATAACCTGCTGACTAATTGAATCAGAAAGACTCGGAACAAAGGAAAGATAAACACCAGCATGTTTGTTTGTCTTGTTATACGGCATTATTTTCTATTCAAGCTGCAGCAACATTCAAGTCAGGTTATTTTGTTGTAGTGTTCCAGCAAAGAATAAATTACTCACTAAATAACACCTCAAGATCTGCAGTGGTTTGCTGCCAAGGTATTTTTTTTACACTGTAATGACTCATCAGATAACAAACTTGTTTAAACACCTGTATGTGTGTAATTGTTTTTTGGTAGGCATTTATTTACATTAGGTTCACAAGATATAAAAAAACAAAAATGTATAAATTTAAGTTTCTTATCCTCTTTCTTTCACTGGAATATATTGTGCTCAACAATTTTTCCTCTCACAGGCGTTTGTGGAAAACAATTCAGCAATCCGCTGGTGCCCCGAAGCGGGCTGTGAGCGAGCAGTACGCCTGAGCACCCAGGGTCCCGGAACTTCAACCTCAGACCCTCTGAGCTTCCCCCTCCTCCGGGCCCCTGCTGTCGACTGTGGCAAAGGCCACCTCTTCTGCTGGTCAGTCGTCAGTGCAATTTTGTGAAAGTGACAATAAAAAGTAAACACTGTTGTTTTGGTATCACAGTGATTTGATGGTACGTTTCGTCACTTAGCCTTTTGGTCAATACAGCTGATGGTTTAATCTGTGTTCATTACTCCAGGGAGTGTCAGGGTGAAGCCCACGAGCCCTGCGACTGTGAGACCTGGAAGTTGTGGCTCCAGAAAGTCACTGAGATGAAGCCTGAGGAGTGTGAGTGCTGACGGATTTTTTCCACTTCAGTTTTCAGTTTTATTTTAATTCAGTTGAGCAGAATTAAGAAAACTGGAAGATGTGACTCAGTCCTTCCACAATTTAGTTTTATCAAGTGTTTGTTTTGTTTTGTACAGTCAGTACCCTTTAGCTCTTTGGCTCTGAAGCTTCAAAAACTGGCTCAACTCGCCTAAAGCAGTAGAAAACAAACAGTTGTCTTCAAAATAAAAGCACTGGGCAGCTTCCTAAGTATGCTTATATTTTTTAAAAAGGGTCACATTATTATTTCTTTTCCAATGTGCAATTCTAATTTTGACAACCTTGGACCTCTGTAATGTTTGGCAAGTTATTATTTGGTCCTGGACCTCAAGTTGAGAACCACAAATAAGAGTGTTTTTCATTTTTATCCATTATGTTTTTTTTTTTTTTTTTTACCAGTTGAATGTCAGCAGTTCACCTGCTGGTGAACTGTTACACCTAGAAGGTTTACTCTGGTAAACCTGGTTTTGCCCTTAATATGTCGGGTTGCAGACTTGATTGACTGAGCGGTAAATTGCTCGGAACTCAACCACAGTAATTGCAAACAGTTTAGCGTGGAGCCAATTAAAATTCACTATATTGATGATAAATTATTAATTCAAATGAACAACCCACTCGCTGAGAGTACACAATGTTTAGAGACAGTAATTGGAACTGTGGGCAATCTAACAGATGATTTAAGATGCCCCAAGTCGCTCGAAAGTGCCACTTTGTTGATGTGACAGTCGAAAGATAAAAGCAATTATTTCGTTTGGAAAATATCATCCGCTTCGATTTCCCCAGATTCTGTTTTATCTTGGCATTTCAAACAGCACATCAGAGGTGCTTTGATAATAGCCAATTATTCTGTGTATGTGGATGTGTGTGGGCGCATGAGCACCTTGGGAGATGTTAGCAAAATATATAAGCAATACACATTAGTCAGGCAGGACAATTTCCCACTCAGTATAGTGGTCTGTTTTGATGCTGCGGTAATAGCCATTCTCATTCTGTCTCATTATGCCTTTATTTGTTCTGTTTACTTCCCCCTCTTTCTGTTGAAGTGGCCGGTGTGAGCGAAGCTTACGAGGACGCCGCCAACTGCTTGTGGTTGCTCTCTAACTCCAAACCGTGCGCCAACTGCAAGTCTCCAATACAGAAGAACGAGGGCTGCAATCACATGCAGTGTGCCAAGGTGAGTTAGTCCAAGCGTTTACACACTTATCAAGACACCGTGATTTGGAGTGAATATCATATCTTACTGGGCATTTTGTTCAAGTTTTGGAAAAAAAACTGTTTGCCTGAAGAATACTGTAAATAATCTGCTGTTTTTAATAAAGTCACTGTCTCTGGAATACAATCACACTTAATGTAGATACACAGAAAAACCCCAACTCACCTGACTCTGTCTATTTCTGTTTTAACATTGTGGAGAAATAACGAAAAGATCAATATGATT
>JAUESE010000010.1:9305079-9323852 GCA_032274725.1 Malacoctenus triangulatus
GTGGAATCAACACATCAAACAGCTGATAACAATCTTTTCTTTTAATTTGAATAAAATGAAGATATGCTTTGACAATCTCACTTAATGATAATTGAATATATACTGAAAGCAGTGATGACACTCAATTTGTTACACACACACACACATGCGCACACACACACACAAACGCTTCTGCAGTGCAAAAGAGATACTTTCTCCGACTCTTAGAGCAGAAACATGTGGGCGTTTGTAGAGAGAACCAGGCACTAAAGCTAACCACAGTCCGGATAATTACTCTGTATTCACTTGGTGAGGCCGGCTGAGGTGAGGGGGTGGGAAGGTGACGGCTGCTCGCTTTTTTTTTTTTTTTAACTATTGGTAATAGTTTTTTTCCCCTCCGTGACTCTGGTCACGCAAAAGTCAAACGTGATTCTAAAAAGGGTCCAAAAGTTTTCAGCTTCAGTGAGTTTTTCAAGCAAAATTCATTTAGTATTAATAATAGAAAATCTACTGAAGTGATTTTTTTCTGCATCTTTTATACTTTTAATTTAATAAGGAAAGTTAGAAATGACAACAGGGCCACGTCAAGTCAGACTATATTGCAATTAATATATCTACACTCAGCTAACATTTTTCTGTTAATTTGTTTCACTGACACTTTTTAAAGTCCTGCTGAGCATCACTATAAAAGACAATAATGGTTGCTTTGATCTAAAAATATGTTATTATGGAGGCTCTTTACTGCTCTAACATTACATTAAATACAGAAAAATATCATTAATTGGTTGTACTTAAACACCACTGGCATTAAAGGTGAAATCATGAAGCTAAAGCCTGACCACTGATATAAACGATTCACAAATAAACCAGTCAAAATGAAAAATGGTAGAAGATAAAACTTTCATGGCTGTCATCCAAATGCGTGGCCCCTGTAATGACTTAATGTTTGTTGGAACTAATCATAATAAACTGCGTTTGTGTTGTAATTGTTTCTTCCCAATTAGTCGGGAAGTCACAGCGACACAACTGTTGGTGTTGTATTAGAAAGTGCCGTGCAGAAATATGCTGTGACAGTCATGCTGCTGCTGGGAGAACATACACAACATTTCTTCACAAGACACAGAGCTGCGCTACAAAAAAAAAGAAAAAAGATGCATACGATGAGGAACAGCTTGTGAGAGGATGTTTGTGAAGAAACAGTGAAATTTTCTTTTTTCAAGAAACATGACGTTCTGGTTGCTGTTACCGCTCCTACAGGACTGCCAACGCGTGTGTCTATTAGCTGAACAGCTTTTATAATGCAGTACTCACCAGTCATTTTCGGGCTTGGCGTCCCCGGCACCGGTTTGACAGTTTTCTCATGTGATTTGGAGCCGACTACAAAGAAACATAAATATGGATGTCACAAAGATGTTGTCAGACATAGCAAAGCCCAACAGCTCGCTGATGCTTCCAGCATGAACACTACACGACTGTCACATGTTGCCTGCACTGAACTTTCCCTCATTTTGTTTGGCTCTTTCGAGGTTCACTCACACTATAAATATTCAGGAACCTCAAACCAAGAAAAAAAAACAAGTCTTAAGTGACTTACAGACAGTGAACAGCAAAGCATTGACATCGCGGGTTCACAGGGAAAAGTCATTTCATTCAGGGGATTACGAGATAAACACAAAAATTAACATCATCACATTAAAAAAATGATCTTTATTCTAATCTAAATTTGATCTTTATTTTGTTTTTCACTGCTTTGTTGCGCGCACCATCATTGTCCCTTGTGTCCCATCATTCTAAACTAAAGAAGAAGAAACATAACATCACAGTGAAAGTTCAAATATACTCCTTCATACCAATGATGGAAAAAATAGTCCTAAAACTGTCTGACTCTTTCCTCGAGACCTTCCTGCTACTTTATCCATAAGTATCGAGGGTGTTGCAGCTTCTCCAAAACTCCTTCAGCGCTTTGTGTTGTCTAATTGAAACAGTTGGCTTGTCTCGCTTCCCAGTCCAGAGAAAATGAATGCTGCGAGGTGCACAGGTGATTCCATTTTTTTGGTTAAAAAAAAAAAGAAAAAATGTGCTCCCCAAACTTTCACAATTATGCAAATGTCTCCCCTCACTTTCGCCATCATCTGCCTCCTCTGTCAGACCTCTGCCAACCACGTACCTCTGCACACAGGCACCTTGCCAGTCCAGCTGCCATCCGAGCGGCAGACACGGTGCTCTGACCCCCCAGAGAGGAAATAACCCGGCTGACAGGAGTACACCAGGGTGTAGCCGTAGGACGGCAGGTCCAGACCCACGACGTCAGCGTTGGCTGGGCTCCGAGGCTGCTTGCAGGAGTGGGCTGGAGATCGGTGGGAGGGCAAGCGTGTGAGCGTACATAAATCTACATTCAAACACGCACACAACTGGGTCGGCGAAAACACAATTAGTTGTACAAACACACTCTGGTGTACAGATAGACACAAGATAATACAGCACTCACTCAAGGGGAAAGGAGAGTTGGAGAGAGAGGGCCGGAGGATGGAGTTGATGGCTGCGTGCTGCAAGTCCTCCTCCTCAACATGAAGCGGACTCACACCCAGTCAAAAACAATAACAATTTACCACAACCTTGGACTACAAATCTCCTCCTTTGATGATGTGCCAGTGCAGTACAAGGTTTGGCTGCAGTTAATGCACTCCAGCCAGTGGTGTAAAAGAAAAAAACATTTGGTGTTGTTTTGGGTTTCAGGGAATAATCAGTATTTTCAAGGGCAGAAGCAACCCGGACCAAAGCTCGTGGGTGTCCTTGCAGAATTGTGCTGAAGCGAATGTCATTGTAAATCTTGTGAGTGTTTTCCATCGTGGGAATGCGCGCAGGGGTTGCGAGGTCACACGCAGTCTTGGCCACTTGAAGGAAGTGGGGCGCTGACTGAAATTATAGGAGCTTTATGAGTGCAGGCTGTGTCATGGTCGGCCTCGTGAGGAGAGCGAGACGACTGAAAGCAACAACAAAAATCCAAAGCAAAGTTTCTTCAGAGCATTCAGATCGCTATCTTTATCCTTCACGGCAAATTATTGGAAAAGCTTCTCATTTTATCAGCCTGCACTGACAAATCCTTATACACAAATAAAGAACCATCATGTTTCGACACTTTGCTGTAGCTCTAAATCAAGGAAAACAGCAGGAACATATCACAACTCACTTAACACCGTCTCCTGCATCAATCTGCACCTGCAGTTGTGTAAACACTCGTACCTACACCTGCAACTACACCTTTTTTGTTCTTTTTGTGGTAAAATTTGGTCTCAACATTGAACCCAAACTACAGAGTCCTTCAGAAAAACATGTTTGTATCTAAATGCTATTTCCATAATATTTAAACTACTTAAAGTCGTCCTTTTATCTTTGTTTCAAATGATGGCAAAACGTAATTTAATTTTCATTGAGTCTGTAAAGATCCTTGAATTTCTTGTCGCTGAATGATGCTATTCAAAATACACTTGCCTGAACCCCACCACATGTTTGAAAGGCAGATGCGACAGTGTTGAAATAACACAATTCACACAGCATGAAGGGACAACAACTGAGCCTCGAGGTCAACATAGTCCCCAAAGACTTGCACGATAACAGGACTGAAAAACCATAGACTCTGACACCAATTCTGAATCTTTGAACGCCCACTGGAGCACCGAACTCCTCGAGTATTTTTGGGGGGGTAAAATGACTAGGCTTGAAAACACAACCATTTCTCAAGTTTGGTTGTCTGACAAAGTTAAATAAATGAGCATGTGGCTCCTCATTCAGGGTGATGACCGAAAGCATATCAATCAATCTGACGGGGTCTTCAAAAGTTCTGCACAGAGATGCTGGAACCTGTTGAAAAACCGCCTGAGCAGCACTCCATTAATCAGGCCTTAATGCCAGAGAGCAGAGAAAAGAGCCACTCCGCGTGAAAGCCAAATGCATGACGGCCCTCTCGAAGCTCATCAACAGCTTTTAACGGGACTCTGTGAGCACAGGAGGAAATCGTCTTTATTCAATGAGTGGAGCTAATTTCTGTCACCAAGAAGAATGGACCTCCTTGATGTTCAGTCAGACAGACGTAAGCTTGTCAAACCTCACAGAATATCAATACGACACCTGCAGGCAGGTACAGTGGTGGCAGCATCACACTGCAGGGCTGCTTCTAAGGAGACACATACAGACAGATGCTGAGTCTGTGATTTGCTGCTGGAGTGACAATGTTAAAGAGACTCAGACTGGCATCTTTACACTTGACTCGAGAAAGACCTGAAGAAGATGCTCCCCCAAATATTGGAGAGGACAAAAGAGGATCTGCATGGAGGAAATGGACACGCTGTCCAACTCTGGGGGACCAAATGTTTCAGATATTTTCCAATAATAAACATGACGCTGAAAGTATGAACCTAGTAAGCCAGAATACTTTCAAAACTTCCCCAAAAACACACTTGTATTTTGGATCTTATGACTTACAAAGACCAGACTGATAAGATGTATTCAGAATATTATTCCTTTAAAAAGCAAAGGAGCGTGAACCTTTTTCAAACAGTGATTATGTTTTAACAACGACTTTCCATGCTAACTCACGATAACATCGGAGAAGTGAAGTCTGCGAGCGTTTGCTGCAGCACAAACGAGGGACAAAAGCCGTTATTGCTGTGTTGCCAAAACACGAGCCTCTTATAGACCATATTGAATATTTTCTTTTTCTCATGAGTAGGCTGAGTAAACTTGCTTTAATTTTTCACATCAACAAACTCTCTCTGCAAAAACAAAAATATATGCAAATCGAGCTGCTCCACCAAAAAACACAGAGGGTTTGAACATTCAGGCTCTGAGGCTTCAACAATATCGTGAAAATGGCTAAATATCTCTGCGGCTTGTGAGGAGAAGAATACGTTGCCAGCTGTCAAATGGGAGACAGCTGCAAGTGAGTCACCCTACCAAATCGGTCCTTCATGGCGTCTTAATGACATTAGTGGCAATAGGGTGTGGAAGAAATGCCAGGATAAAACCCACTTTCTTGGGCTTTGTGAAAGAAGAGGAGGCTGCAGGAAATTCCTCTTGTCGGATATTACTTTGAGCTGGGTCATATTTTTCGTGTGTGTGTACGCATACCTGCAAAAAATGATGAGCTGGCTCTCAAAACTAATGCGGGAGCATCAAGGTGAAAGTGGCGTGCTGAACTCTTGTAAGATAATGCTCTAATTCATCGAACAACCAGTTACACCGGGAGATAGCATTAAGAGAGACTGATGGGAAAAGCACAAGGACAGCACCACTGTATGCCACCCGAGTGTCTTCAATGAGTTGATAAATCTGTTCCTTGGAAATCTAATGTGTTTTTTATTAAAAGTGCAAGTAAAAAGAAAAACTGCCTCATTCCGATAATGGCAGATATAAAGTGTAGCAATCTAAACAAACGGAGATAAATGGGCAGAAAATAGATAAACAAATGTCCTCCTACTTGCGCCGCAGATCTTCGTAACTCATTTAAAATGACAGTCTGTCACCACGTGTCCGGGGTAGTTTAAGACTTTGTCGACTGAATGCTAAAGACACTTACAAGGCCGATGAATTGTTGCATCAAAGGCAAGTCAAATCCGTCATCCTGTCCCGGCGACGGCGCCCATGTTTGTTTACACTTCAAACGCCTTTACTCCTGAGATTACACCAGGCCTCACAGGACACTTCTTTTTCCTCCTGTCACACAACAACATGTAATGTTCTGGGTTCAACTTGGTATCTCCGATGCAGACAGAGTGCATTAGGTAGGGACCAGGGGTGCAGACAGGCAGCCGCAGATAGAGACGGACGGGGCCAGACACTCCCGCTGATGGATTCCTGCTCCAGAAGAGGAAGTTGGCCGGCTTCACTAACAACTGAGCCACTGTCAAGAACAACCAAGTTCACTCTGGAGCTGTTTCACTGCGGTTCTGTCTATGCATCAGGCACACTTTCTCGTTAGCATGCGTACAAACAGAGGTGGAGATGTTGGAAGAGTGACGGTGGCTGGTCAGAAGTTGCAGATTCCCTCTGCTGATACTCGTCTGTGTTCTCATGAATTCAGAAGTAGTACAAAGCGGGTAAAAAA
Source organism: Malacoctenus triangulatus (assembly GCA_032274725.1). Lineage (NCBI taxonomy): Eukaryota > Metazoa > Chordata > Actinopteri > Blenniiformes > Labrisomidae > Malacoctenus > Malacoctenus triangulatus. The sequence continues at coordinate 9,311,162 of JAUESE010000010.1, forward strand.
GAAACAGAGTAAACTGGCAGGACCTGCATACCTTTAAGCAAAGATATTAATCTAATAGAAAATATAATGCGATTAAAATCCACTGATATTTTGCCCGTTGCAGTGACGGCATTCTCTGTCGCGCTAATCCCTCCTAGTTTTTTGCTTTCACCAGCAGTACGAGATCAGCTGCACTTTGGAAATCCGTTTAAGTAGCCTCAAAGTAACAGAGGAGCATTTAATCATTGAGAAAGGTATTTTAGAGGATTTATGACCCAGTTGTGACTGAGGGTCAGCGCAGGGTGTTGGATCCATACGCAAGCACTCAGATACATACACATAACTGCTGTTCTTTCACAATGTATAATGAATCAGGGAGCCCATGAGGCCTGTAAGCACGTCGATAGAAAATATGTGTACGGACAACCTTGTTGTAAAAGTAACGAGGGAAGTGAAAGCAAAGGTGAGCGTCCATACAGTGACATTGTTTAGGGGTTTCTGAGTTTTGATGGCACACAAAAGCGATCATTTCGTATCTGCTTCAATAAGAAACACGGACAGGCTTGTGAGAATGTATTATCCAGTATTACTTAAAGGCAGTCAAGTTGTAGTCCACACTGAATAAATTATTCACCTGCAGCTGAAAGACATCAACAAGGGCTAATTGGAGTCTGGAGTTAATCAACCTGGAATCCATTTAATGGAACAAGACGGAGCTGTGGGTTAAAGAAGCTTCCACTGACTGACTCGGCTCGGTTAGACGACGACTCACAAGAGGCTTCAGCTGTTAGAAAGTTAAAGGAGCTTTCTCAGCACCATCGGATGTTGAAAAGGTTAGAATTATCAGCGTGTCATTGGCTTAGGCACACTATATGTTTCAAATGTCATGTTGCTTAAATGGAAAGCACATCACTTGTCTTTTTATCAGCAGCACACGTATGGAGAACACCGAGATTCTCGAGAAAACCCCCCATCTATTTCTATTCTTATTTGAAAAGAGGTGGGGTAAAACATTCAAGATATTTCACGTTCAAATATTTGATGAATCTGAAGGAATTTCTGGAGGGGGATGAAAAAAAACTGGAGACACATTTCTCTCTATTAATCCTTCGGAGCCAGTGACAGGCCGAGGACGGAGCAAAGTCAATACATTTCTCAGACCACCACAGACGATGGACCGGGCCGAAGACAGGAGCTCCTGTCACGCTGCAAACCTGTCACACACACACACACACACACACACACACACACACGCACGCACACGCACGCACACGCACACGCACGCGCACACGCACACGCGCGAGTACAGAGTGAAGACATCGCACCTGCTGAACTATGCAAAGTATTAGTTGTAGCTGTATTAGTTACCAATTAAGTTCATATTTGCTTTAGGATGATAGAAAAAGACTCACTTAAGTACTTTTTGTCCTCAAACTGCTCTTCATGAAAATCAAAATAAAGAAATAACTGTTCACTTTGAAAAAAATGTTTCATTTCTGTTTTCCTGAAGGTGAGATCCACGCTGATGTGTTTTTCAGAGGGTACAATTGTTGGCCCCATCATAAAAAAAAATATTTTCATCGGGTTCTTTTGTCACTGAATTCAGGTGCAACAATATGGTGCAGATTAAGAAGATTTAAGGCTGCTGATCACTTACATGGTTATAATACAGTATCTTAGTCATCTGTTGCTTTATTCTGATAAGTGTTGCAGATTTGAGTGCTTCCTTGTTACACTTGGCACCAATTTGCTGTCATTTCAGACTGAAAGAAACAACATGACAGTTTGTTCGTCTCCACCACCTTTGAAGGAAATTGTAATTTTTTTGTGAAAAAAAAAAGTAAATGATGTAAAGTGACAATAAATGGAAAAGAACAGCTGTAGCTGCAGTTGCTGCAATGTGACTGGTTCACACCCATGGGTGTCAAGCTACGTCATTTTGCTTGCCAACAGCAACGTTAATGAAGGAAGCAAAGGAAGTGAGGCCACCTATGACAGCTGTGTCCTCGTCGCACTCCTGACTTGTTGGGGGGGACTTTATTATGTCCTTAAGGTCTTAAACCAAATCCAGCATCAAGGCTCACTCCTTTAGCTTCCTGACTCAGCAGCCTGTGGCAGTAAAACACACAGGTGCTCTTAATTCAAGAGGCAGCAGTACTCATTTACCCCTAACTACAGTAAAAACTGTACATTCACTTCCCACCTGTTGCAAGTCTCTACGCGGCCAGCTCACTCTTGCTCACTCTCTCATGCACACAGCTAAACAAACGCACACAGGAGAGTGATGAATCTTGAGTCGCACTCTTTTGCTCTGGAAGCCTGAAACCCATTTGCCTTTCGACTTACACTACTTACAACCCCGGTACAATTTTGCCGCACTTGATATTTTTTCCACTCAACTTGTAAGTGAAGCATCAGAGCAGCAGGCAGCGTTTCCAGCACAGCAGAGAGGTTTTACTTTACATTATGGTCAGATTGTGCAGCATCATGCTCCCTCGATTTAAACAGGGAACCAAAAATTCATGTTCATGAGAAAATTAAACATTTTATACATATTTGACAATATTTTTCAAAATGTTAAGACAGTCACAACACTTATTCACCTTTTAATAAAAAAAAAGTGAGTCTTTTAAATACTGCTTTTTGGTTTTTGACCTTCATTTGATCTATCGTGCTGTCATTCCATCAACTGGTAAATTTCCTCTGGGAATAAAAAAGTTCAAGTACAATTAGTAGAAGTTCAGACCAGGCTTGGCTGGTGTCTAGTTTCAGCATGTTTGTCCGCTCTTGTTAAATGCTGCTAAGAAGGTGCTTTGTATTTCGCCTTTAAAACATTGGTGAAAACTTTACTTCCGTCTTGGTAACAACACAGGCTGCATCATTACTAGTTTTCCTTGGAGGCAAACAAAGAAAGTTGGTGTTCACCAATTTAAAAGTGCTTCAACGAGGAACAAAACTTGGAAGTTTATTTTCTGGTTTAACGGTTGGGCTTTCATGTCATTATCAAATGGTTTTCTTTTTCTTTTGTTTTTCAGGAGATCCAAGCCAGAGTCTGTCTCATGTCATTACAAGTGGCAGCTGGAGGTTTTTCAAAGTCAAAGGATGTCAAATTTTCCGGTGATAATGAAATATCCATGTGCCAGTTATAGGAGTTTGTTGAGCTTTAACCTACAATTATGTTTAAATTCTCCTCTAACGGCTACTTTATCTGAAAGTATTCGTCAAAATACGGGCAATGTATGTCATTAGGGAATCAGGGGATGCAAAACGTCTTGAATCATTCTATACTGGGCAGGATGACAGGGTCAACAGTTTGAAGGAACAGGCGGAGCAGCGAGAGGCTGAGGAGCTGTCAAGAGACAGAAGTCTAGACAGGTGCGCTTTTAGCTTTCTGGTCTGCTGTCAACCGCTCAAACTTAAACTTAAAAATAAACCCTCTGAATGATAATAAGGAACTTAAGCTGGAGGTATTCATCAGACTTTCTCCATTGTATCAGGCTCTGTTTCTGTGATTATCTTTGCACCTTGTATCCTGCTGTATTTTGCAAACACATGCTGCGTACCTGCACTCATTAAAACACGCAGCAAACATTTTCAACTCCCGATCTCTAAGTCACCTCATTGTGACATTTTTTCCTTTCATCGCAACACAAACTTCAAAATGCTCATATATTCCACACATATCTTTAGAGACCGCGGGCATGCAGAGAAGTAAGAGTTTCGTGACATAACGTTTGTTGCTCTCTATAAACTGTTAAGTGCACTATAAAAAAGACAGCTTGCACATTTTCACAAGGATTCACAATCGCTCTGAAACTGCCTCTTTTCCAACCACAACCAAAAACGCAGGCACTCTCGCACACACACAAAGCTGGAAGGCAGAATAGATCAGGAAGATAGCGACGCATATATATTACAGGATTTCTGCTCCCTCAGCACAAACGTCCTCCTTACTCGAGTGGGCGTGATATATTTGTATGGTTATAAATTCAAGATTATGAAAAATCATTTGCAACGCCCTCTCATCACACTTCTCAGGTGTTTAGACCGACTCACTAGCGGCTGATAGTAAGATCTGAAGCAGGGAACGATTCCATAAAACATGCTGCGGCTCAACAGGTCTCCGACGGAATACGTCGCGCCTCAGATAAACTCTTATCTCGCCAAAGCAAAAAGGGCCAACCTGCACAGGCCCACTGTGGAGGTGGTCAACAGTCGAGGTAGCTCAAACAGAAAGACAGTAATCACCTCACTCTCAGAGTGATGGCAGGTTGATTGGGGCACAAGCCGCAATCTACCGACAGGTCGGAGGTCGCGGTGGGACTGCGCGAATGAGGGCGCCTGCTCTTCAGGAGGCATTGACAGAGGGGTCGCGAGGGTGGGCGGTGAAGCAAGAGCACAAAGAAAGAGCTCCCAGCGATGCAAATAAAGAGTCAGAGAGATGTCAAAGGGACGACGAACGAAAGACTAAGTGAGGAGACGAGGCGGGGGGCACTCACGGATGCAGGTGGGCTGGGTGCCAGTCCAGGTGAGATCGGGCAAACAGAGCCTGGTGGTGGAGCCCTGCAGGATGTGTCCCTGCTGGCACTGGAAGTCTATCCGGCTGCCCACCTGGCCACAAACAGACAGCACACGAAGTGGAAAGAGTCAATACACTTGATGTAAATGCCAATAGGCTCGCGGCATCAAATCTAAAGAGCTCAGAAAAAAATACTGCGCCCTAAAGTTTCTTTTTTTTCCTCCTTTTTTAATGATTATCTGTAGTGTGTGGAGGCAGATGGAGACTATTCCTGGAGGCAATGTCCCATGATTGTATTCTCAAAGTGATGCAGATATTAGAAAGTCACTGAGACGATTTTTGAGTAAATAAATAAATAAATAAATAAAAATCAAGATGGGTGTTTTTTCGCCGTCTTAATGAATGACTTATTTGCGTCGTCCGTCCCAGTTGACTTTTTAAAGACAGCCTCCATGTGAGCCTCTTTCCTCTGCCGCTGTCAAAATATTGGTAAAGTAGTTCAGCAATGCAGAAAAATGCAAGGCTCCAGCCACTTACAAGCACTGATCCACATAAGCAGCGTTCGCTTTCATTTGGGACAAATTTCATATCAAATATTCGACTGAATGTTGGGGAGAAATTGTTTGCACTTAACTTGTAAGCGACACTTCGGAGGCAGCCAAGAGGAAATAAAGTGAAATACACAGGCTGAAAGCAAACTCTCCAGAGAGCCACTGTGCACACACACCAATGGTCATGATACCAATAATTTTTGACTATGATGCATTTTTCTTTTGCACCACTTGTTTTAGACGTATCCTCAAACTGCATACAGCGAGCCTTATCAAGGAAGCCGTCAGTTTACACAGAGATTTGGGAGGCTAAAGAAAAATAAAGTTTTCCTCCTCTCCAGCCACCTGGGACGTTACGCACACACTTGACTGCAACATCCTTGCACCCATATAACATCATCCAAAGGAATAAATTATGATTCCACCTGGAAAATCAGCTGGAAACTGCCCATTGGAAAGGAGGCAAAGCGCGCTCCTTCACAGAGAGGCGGCTCTGAATGACACTTTGATTCGGTGCTTCTTGTGGACACTCATCTACTTCTGGCTCTAACGCACAATAGCTGGGCAACGAAAAAAAAAGAGTCCCATTTTTTCTGCTTGAAGCTCACGTTGTGCTTTTATGTTACCAAACTGTTAAAGACTTTGATGCTGGTGTTTTACTGTATCACACTTTTCCAGGTAGAAGCGGCCAGTCGTGTGGAACTGACAGGACTGCATTGTGAAATTCGATCCTTGAGTTGCCGATATATAGTCCATTAAAAAACCAAGATAGAAAATATCACCTCAGTGTATAATGCAGAGCATCTTAGAGCAACTCCAGCACGAAATGGAGCTTGTCTGATATGTGTGAAATACATTTTTTAATACAAGTTTATCTCAGAGTTCAAGTGTGTTTTATTATCCATCATGCAACACTGTAAATCTGTGGGAGATTGTGCTTTTTCTACCTTAAAGCCTGTTGTGTAATTCATGAAGCCGTGCTCAGGTGTCCCTGGATTTTCACACGTGGTCCTTGTTGGCTCTGGAAAAGAGAGGTGGCCGAAACGATGAGAGATTACAGCGGGTAGAAAGTAAGAATATAACAAAGGGCCAATCACAGATAATGAAAAAGCAATTTCTCTCTCAAGCATCATGTAGCAAAGGGCAATTACCGGAGTGACGTGGTTTCATGAGGGGAATTACCTTGTCATCTCCACATCACTCTTTTGATTGAGGTTTTACATCAGTATCTGATGGCAGCCCAGTGATTCCCGCTCACCTTTAACTGCGCTTTGTGAGTCATGCTGGCATTTTCCGTTCTGACCACACAGGGCGGAATAAAGTGGTTGCATGTCTCAACTTGTGTATTTTTTCTCATCAAGCATGAAAAAACTCTATTGCGTGAGACTTGTGAGATGCTGACCCAGCCCTGATTAATGGTTTAGTGACGGCATTTTAAAGAAAGATTGATTGCGTGGACAGAATTTTACGTCTTCATACCGATACATCGAGGCTGCGATCCGCTCCAGGTGCCGTCCTCCCGGCACATTCGTGTGGGTGATCCCACCAGGAGGTAGGGGGCGCTGCAGCTGAAGGTCACCTCCGACTTGAAGATGAAACTGCGGCCGTCTCTCCGGCCTTTGGGGGGCATACCGGGGTCTCCGCAGAACTTAGCTACAGAGACAGAAATGTGAGATGTGAAACTGCTGACATGACAAGCGAGGAGCCAACGCATGCAATACAGTGTTCGTTGTACCTGCACCGCAATGCACCACGCTGTCAGGTCGCATCAATACTGACGCCATGATAACAAATGAAACATTCGTGTCTTTTTTTTAACTCACAGGACCTGAAGAATACTGGTCTGGATTGCCACTCAAATGAACCAATCAACAAGCTATTCAGCATTTAATTAAAAAAAAATGAAAGCTGTGTGGGCTTCTGCTGTACTCGTACACCACGAGGAGAAGAAAAACAAGAGCCTGTAAGTGGCATTCATCATTGATGCAAGCTTGGCTGTTTTTTTTAATAGGCTTTTTATTTTATCAGTTTTATTTGTGCATGTGAATGTGAGAAATCAGCGCCCTGTCGTTTTCAAGGACTGAGTTATTCAATTTGAGCTGACATTCTCCTTGTTGCATAGTTTTCGGGGCATTATTTATTGCACGTGGGCAGCAGCACTGGCACTCTGGTTTCAGGATGAATCGCTCCATCTAATCACCTCGTCCTTTGTTGTCGCTTCCAACAATCAACCTTGCCGGTGAACACTTTCAGTAGGTATGGGCATCTCCATCTCGGTGGCATAGAGGGAGTGAGGAAGGTCACGGCTCTCAATTTGAGATCAAAATAATTAGCGAGTGAAATATTAATTTGTGTGACAGAGCCTTGAGGTTAACTCCACTGCAGCCATCTGCTGCTACTGTTGCCGTCTGAGCTTCTCGTACGATATTACTTCTTTAATGGGACTCCATCCGCAGCTTCAGCAGATGAAACCTGATGGATCATCGCTGCAGCTCCTCCAATTTATTGGTTATGGATGTCCAATCAAACTGACTGGAATAATTTGCGCTAAATGGGTGTGATGGTGGGAAAAGTAAGGCCCTTTACCGTCCCCTAATGTGTCTCCCCCATCCATCATACACTTTATTTATACATTAATCAATCCACTGCGACCGTACGGAGCAGAGAGAGCGTTAGGAGCAGCAGGAGGTTCAGAAGTGTTCAGCGTGAGAGCGAGCGGGGAGAGTGGGACGAGAGTCACAGCGTTCAGTCACGCAGCCGGAGCACGGCGGGATCAAGCCAATAATAAAGCAGGCTGCTCCTCCAGACCCGACATGTGTGGCTGTGTGGAGGTCTGCAGACAAAGATAAGTTCTCGCTCGCTCCCTCCTAGAAGTCCGGATCCAACAGGCTCCTCCCAAAGCCAATGGCTGACATAATAGATATCTGGTCCGAGGAGGAGATTAGAATCCAGCTCATGCAGGAATGGCTGAATAAAGCCATTACTGCAAACGCTGCTATCTCAGAAACAAATCCTTGTATTGGGAGACATATCTTCCCCTGGAAAATACATTTTCCTTTACAGTAGATCCCCTCTGAAGATGACGCATTGTGTCCACCTCGCTCCCCCCAGTATGCGTTAGTTGGTCTCCGTTTGATACGACAACAAATAAAAGATGCAAATGTCGAAGTGGATCTGAAACAGATTCTTGTCACTTTTTTAAAGCCGCTGTGCGACTTAGCATTCAGACGGCATTTCTTTGGAAGGCTTGACAATACGGGCCACACAGGTGACATACACATCAGTCATAAACTTCAAGCCGCAGGGAAATAATGTAGTGTTTTATGGATATATAAGAGAAATGGCCTCAGGCCAAACCAAGCTCAGCATATTTAATGTCCCTGCGTGCACGCTGAGGGGGAGAGAGGGAGAGAGAGAGAGAGAGAGAGAGAGAGAGAGAGAGAGAGAGAGAGAGAGAGAGAAGGTAAGGAAGAGAGAGAGAAGTCACCTGCTCTCTTTCCCTCCTTGATGAATTATCGATGCATCAAAGGTATCAGCATGCAGAGGCGAGATACAAAGTTGGGATCATACAATTGTCTTCAGAGACGCACGTAGCGACCCGTTTCCCATGTGTTATTACAAGAAACACGAACGCACAACCTCATCCTGCTGCGTTAAAAGCTGCAGATATTAAGGGAGGATTTCCTCCTGCGGACTCGGTGCATCCCTGGCATGTAAGAACACGTGACTGGAATCGAAGTTCGACTGCAAAAAGAAATGTTTCAAAAACTCATCCGAACAATCAGGTTTGATGAAATAATCTGAATATTTACTGTGTGGGGCCTGAAATTTATTTGTTTTTGTGCGGATACAAAATGACTCATTTACATGACAAATGTATGTATTTAAAAACATAAACCAGCGTATGTGCAGTAAGGGGCTCCCTTACTGGAACTGCACACTGAGCTGTGACACTAACTAAGGATTTACCTCTTAATAATGTCCTGAGGATTTATAGTGAGTACAATCGGAGAGTGCTGTAGATAGTGCTGTGCTGACATTTTAATGCATAGATAAAAGCCTTTTTCACACCAAATATCATCAGCATTTTCTCCCCTTTGTTCCTGTTTTCACACCCATTTATTTGCTTTGGTAAACCTCAGTGATTTATCACCGACTTGTTCCCACTTCGTATGTATGGGGGGGAAAAAATAACAAGTTTGTTTTTATTTCTTGGAGCGTGATATTTCTGAAATATTGGCAGTGGATGTCTCTCAGATTATGTCAATTTTGCACAATCATCAAATCCCACATTCTATGTCACACTTAATGGGGCTATTAAATGTAATTACTGTGTCAAAAGCAGGTTGCTTTCTAGACATGGTAAACACTATCATAGGACACATCCGCTCACATTGCTGCAGGAGGCTTCTTTGGGAGAACTGATGTGGAAAAAATGACGAGAGAGTGCTGAGGAATGACACTTGCTCATGGTGATTGCAGTGGACAGCACTGAACATGGTACGTACACCAAGCGGAACCTTCTTCTGGACGAGATGACACCTTTCACCCATCAGCGTATCGCCGGGCCAGAAAACGGATACGAAAGCTCCTCGATACAAACACGCACAAGAGATCGTTCATAGTTGAGCAGTATACGCATGGGAAGGACACGACGGCCGACTGGAACGACTCCAAACAAGAGCAGCGCAGCAGTTTGGAGGACTGAACGGCCGACGAGGAACTGAGCCCCGAGTTGTGTGGTCACAAACACAAGCAGCTGCGTTTCAGATGTTAAGTACCCAAATGGGGCCGCGCTGGCCTGACTGAATACGGCCACAAGCATCAAACTCTGTTATTAGCATCAATTATGAAAGAGCACAGAAGTAAATGGGGTTCTTTATAAATAGGCTCAGGGGCCTCGGCAAGTTTGGGTTTTGATGTCAACCAGCACAAACCTGCAAACCACTGAAAGGCAGTAGTCAATAGGATGTAGGCAGACAGTAAGTGGTAACTGATAAGCATTTGTTGCATTCGGGGGATTTAATGGTTACTGAGATGCAAAATGCAGCACAAAAAGCTGCCTCCACTCACAGCAGGAAAATGGTGGAGCCCCCGACATTAAAGCGAGCTCCACATCTTTCCACAGTCAGTGTGGCACCCGTGCTTATTTTCACTGGCGTTTGTTTCATTGTGGAATGAATGAGAGTTGATTCAGAGAGAAGCAAACACATGCGAGCACTTCACCCTCCCTAATATTTCGATTCTGTCTCACCGATATAATCCAAGAAGTGATCCCGGTGACAGAGAGACACTCTCGGGCAGTCATGCATCCCAGAGGTTATTATTATGCTGGCAAAGACAATTGTTAGAGGGTCTTAATGCAGTAAAGAGCTTCAGACACTCCTCTTGTGTTTCCGCTCGGATCATCATCGTTATCGTCAACACTGGAGCTTTCACTTCAGGGGTGGAGGTCAATTTACTTTTCATTTAATCAAAATGTAAATTGGTGGTTTCATTTCATGCACTAATAATGAAATATTCATTGTTGTTCTTTGCGAACAGAATCTAAATCCGCTTTTGTTTTGAACACTTTTCACTGTTTTATTAAAAAAAAAAAACACCCTTTTGCTGCCATTGAAAGGTGTTTTAGGATTAAGCATGAGTGACTTGCGAACAAAAAGATCCTGATGTTGTAACTAGGGGCAACATCAGTAATCTCTGCTCAGCGTCTCTGCAGGACTGTCTTTTTCTATTTCTGCCGTAATTCAGCTTTTCCACCCAGGTCCCCGTGTTAAGTTCTATTACTTATTCATGGCGTTCATTAATTTCATTGACTTGAAATTACCTCCTACAGGGGCGGGCAGCAGAGTGGTGGAAGGCAGTTTGCCTTTGAGTACACAACCTAAAACTACTGTAATGAATGCAGGAGACAAGCTGTAAAATAACATGCGGGTGTATTGCTTTCAGGAGACCTCTGAGAAATTACCTGCAATGTCCCGACTTCCCCAGAAGAAAAATGTAAAATGTAACGACTTTGCCTGACAAGATTATTACACCTCTCAGTATAAAATGTTTTCTTAAATTTCTTGCACGGTGAAAATCTCGGTGATTTTCCAGCGATAGGAGATGGATTCCAGATCGATAGAAATCAGATTGAAAGCAGCAGGACGGCCGACTTTAAACATGAGCTCTACGTTGCACATGATTGATAGAGATGAATCAAGACAACAGATCCGATTCAGCTCACATGTGCACCAGGACGGGGAGCGTAGACACTCTGCAGACTTCTATAAATACCGCTGTAGTTATTATACCTGCAGCAACAAATGTTGGCAGGATGTGGTGACTCACGCAAGCACTGTGGCCGGTCTCCGCTCCACGTCCCATTCCCTGTGCAGGTAAGCACAGCGGGGAAGGACAGCTCATAGCCAGGTAAACAGCTGTAGCTCACACTGGTGCCCCACTCCAGGACCGAGCCCTCCAGGAGGCCATTGGGGATGGGAGGGGGGGTGGGACAAGTCACCACTGTGGGGATAGAAAGGGCAAAGTCAGAGACGGAAAAAGACATTTTCAAACTTGAGGCATTTCAAGTGTATAATTGTGACAGCACACATAGCCTGTCCACTGAGAAAGGGATATGTGTGTGTAATTGCTGCATGCTGGCATCCCCTGCGGCAGTGGAAGGTCTACAAACATGAGGGAGTTGGAGTTAAGGGGAAAATTCAAATCAAATAGTTTATGGCTCTTTCTTTGAGGCTTACCACAGGAGTCAAAATATCTGCTGTGGGAATATGGTCAGCAAGTCTGAGTCAAAATATCCACTGAACATGAAAACTCCGAGCTACATGTTGGTCTCGTGTGCCACTGAGATAAGATCCTGGTTCAGTCATGTGCTCCAGGCTTTTCTCTGTGGAGTCTGCTTTTTTCCTGCACTCGCATGGCTTTGCACATGTGTGCTACAATGATAGCTGACACTAAGATGCTACTAAATTGTGTCTTTAAATGTGAGTGTCTGTCTTGAACCTGCAGTAGATTAGTCACCTGTCCAGACCTGAAAAAGCCCCGACCCACAACCCCGTCACAGGAAGACTACTGTCATTAATTTGGCCAAATGTTGCTCGAGACCTGGGCGACACTTGCACTGAACTTTCAGTCCCAACACGTACAATTTCTATTGGTTTTGTCAAACATGCACGGGTGACGCACCATTATTATACGAGTGACGTGCCTCAGAAATGCCGCACAGGTTCGTGATGTTTATCATTTGTTGCACACAAAAAGAGTTGGCACAAACAGGTCGTGAGTGAAATGTGAACGCCTCCATCGAAGTTCTCCTGCCGCAGGAAACTCCAACAAATGCAAGTCGTTGGCACCTCTCTCACCGCACACACACTGATCCCCTCCATTAAGTAAACGCTTTGCTTGAGCTAACACCACAATTTTTTCCCATACCTTGAATAAGTCAGGCATGCAACCTTTGATTAACAAGTGCTTTGCTCGGTCTTTCTTCAAATGTCCCCTTTAGCGCTGCCCCCGACCACGCAGCCTGGCTGTGAGTTAGTTCAGTGAACGGCCTATGGTGGTCCGAAATCATGTAAGGCGAGTTTGTGAGTGATGCTCAAGCTGGGAGCCAGTACAGGAGTCAGAAGGACGGATGGTC
>JAUESE010000010.1:9330110-9368482 GCA_032274725.1 Malacoctenus triangulatus
TTTTGGGTTTAATAATCATCCTCTCAGCCACACACGACATTTATCGCAAATGCTTGAAACAGCTGTGCCATTTATGGCGAGGAAAATTGCGACTGAGTACAACTCTCCACAGGACATTGTGTGAAATGTAACTATCTCACAATATGATCATTTTAACCAGGTAATAAAACTGTGTGAACTGATGAAGAGATGTCCTGATGCTGAACCTGTTAGAGAATCTAAATTCAGAGCGGTCAGCTAAACAAACTGTGTTCAGCACAACAAGAAGGAACAGAAGGAACTCTCAGTCCACTGAAATGCATCAGGCTGTATCAATATGAACCACGTTTCATTTTCAGAACGTCTCCCGAGTTCAGACGGATGGATGATTACATTTTTGTCGTGTTGCTAAAAGTGGAGCTGATGGAACAGCGGTAAACACGTCCACCCGTTCACCCGCTTCACTTCATCCACACCACAGCGGGTCCACCGGCTGCAGCAGCGCCTCGTGTTCCCGCGATGGGCGGCATCGACACTCGACAACACACCGATTAACTCACATCCGCGCTGATGGTCAGCTCAGGGACATTTTTCCTCTGGTTCTGAAGTCTCGTGAAAAACTGCAGCACCTGGAGAGTTTTTATGACTTTTTCACAATGGAGGTTTTGAATAAAATGAACAACCTTCAAGAATTAAACGCAGCCACTCATTACAGTGATTCAGCGCACAGAAAGAACATTGTGCACCAAAAACATCATTCAAATTTGTGATTTTCCCCTCTCAATAACATGAATTAATTATGAATAGCTGGTTGGCGGTGTTAACATGCTTTCCTGTTTTTGACCTTTTAGAAGCTTCAATATTTTAGAGCAGTTAATACTTCAACTAAAGCAGCGTTTCAGTATGAGTTGCTCTGCACTGTAGCTGTTGATCTGCTGACAACAACTATTGAAATATTCTTTTAACATTGTGTGTGTTTCATTAAACCTCAGTCTATATTAAAAGGAGCAGCAACAGATTCAGGTAGTTTTCATGTTGATTCAGAGTTATTTCATTCACCAAGGTGTACGTTTTAATACCACCAGTGTCAACGTGAAGCGCGCGTCTGCGGTGCTGCACGCAATCTTAGAACAAGTCAATTGTCAAACGAGCCTTTTCCTGAATGGTGTTCACAGGCTTTAAACACGCGAATGTCTTTCACTCCCACAATCCATCTCACGCTGTGGACACGGAATCAGTGCGCGACACAATTGGCACCAAGATACACCGCAGTGTTTCCATAATACTCAAAGGTTTTAGTGTAAATCCGGGGAAAAATCTGAAATCCTCTTTAAATATGAGGACGCACAGGACAGCAGCAAAACACACAACCGCTCAATCAACACACAAAAGGACCACTTGCTGTGCAAACTGTGTGAAGCGGAAAAGTTTGTCTGTTGTCGTGTCTTTTCCCCACAGTAACCTGATACCGGCTGTGCATAATGTAATCAAGGTACTGACAATAGAGGCATCATGCATAATGTAGTGTTTTTAAGACACTCTCTAACTAACACGATATTTGTCTCCGTAAAACGAGAACGAGACGACATTTTGAGGAGACAAAATGGGACGGTCGGAAGCAATCGCAGATGATAACGCACTCGTGGCCAAATCAGCGCATGAATAGACACTCAAGACCGCGTCGTTGACTTGGAAGTGATCGACACCTGCTATTGCAATTGTCACGCTCGCGGCAATCACTCGTATCTCCATTACAAAAATACCAGTATAGCGAAACTACCTCAAGAAAGAAATCGGAGTCAAATTGATGAAGAGCGTCATCTTTTTATATGTCTCATCTTGGCTTCTTCTTATGGCGCAGTCTCTCCAAAGTAAACAGATGGCTGAATGCTGGCCCACCAAGTTGTCAGGTCTTCACCCAGTGCTATCTCTAGTCAGATTATAGTTGCCAGCCTTTATTTGATCGCTCTTTCATAGCACTCGTTTCATCTCACAGGCCCTAATTTGCACGTACTTATTACAGAACCTTTTTCCTGACTTGTTCAACCTTGATGTAGGAAGCCAGTCGGATGCATATGGCTGTCTCTCTCCGCACGCCTCCTCCCTTGAATTCATTTCTGTTTGTTTGTTTTTCCGGGACTGCCAGGGACTTCAACACTTGGACATGTTTATCGTTGCTGGATGAAGCTAACTTTGACAGGATCCGTCGAGGAGCGGCTTTGTTCCGTGCGCGGCAAAACAAAAAGTGCGGGTCCTTCCTTCCGACACTAATTGTGGTTTTGGGCTGATGGTTGTAAATGTTTCTCCTCCTTCAATAATGAACACATCTATTTTACAAATTAGCACAAATCAACAAGGGTAACAGGTAAGGAAGCAGCCTGCAGAAAATAGGCAGTTCTGATGCGTGTCTGACATGAATTGCTATTTGTCGACTGTCTTTCCTGTTCACTTGGAATTCCAGACTACGTTCTCCTCAAAGGCTCCTGAACACAATATCCTGTAATCTGTCAGGAGAATAAATTGCAGTGCAATTGGCGCAAGGTATTTTTGATGTCAGATACGCAGTCATTCAAAATATGGCTGCGCTGCATATGGAAATTGGTTGTGTAGGAAAATAAACTAACCTGTCAGTCTTGCATGATCTATTTTTTAAGGGGGGGCGGGGGGGTGGGGGGTGGAGGCATGCTGGAAAGTAAAACTACAGTTTTAGGGCAGTTTAGTTTTTCTTAGCTTCAAACAAATGATACAAGGTTACTTGAAAACAGGACATAGAAATATACCATTGAAAGTCTCAACATAAAACTCAGACAAGAACTAATCTGTAACTTCTGAAAAGTTACAGATTACAAGAGAATTAATTTTATTCACTTCCATCTGGCCATTGTTTTCATGTGATTCAGTGTATTGTGCATAAAATCGCAGTGTGAAAAATTCATGTTGAGCTGTGTAAAGTTTTTCTCCCTTGAAATTTAGATGTATGGAAATCATTGTAGTTTGTATTGTACAAAGAGTTTCAACTTTAGTAAATAAATAAAAAAAAACGGGAAGTCACTTCCCTGTGTGAACAGTAAATAAGCAATAATTACAGGTCTCTTTAACTCTTTCTAACTATAACTGCCAGTATAGGAAAGTTAAATCTATCACAATATAAAATGTTAATATAATTAAGAGTTTGTGATTACAGCCTTCAGTTGTTCTTGTGGCTTGTTAAATTTTATGAGACAGCTCGAGACAAGAAATCACTAAGAAAACAACAGCATGTATTTTTTTCCTTTTTGTTGTTAATCGGTGGTAAACCAAAGTATGTGTTGGAATGTAATTCTCAGCTGTTTAAAGTCCATACACTCTATCTTAAAGAAGCCTTTATCAGCAAAGCTATGCTAATGCTTTGGTTTGACTGACATTTGCTTCAAATATAAATTATCGTGTAAATCTTTGATTTTGTGTCATTTTTCTTTGAACCATTGGTGAACGATTCCTGCAGTGCCTCGCTCTGCTACATTGAATACTGTTGCTGTGACTATGGTCTGCAACAATGTTCATGTGGGTGGTCCACGTCAATGCAACTTTCACTTGAATGCCAAGACTCAAGGCTTGAGGGCAGATTATTGCACACAGTGTCACATGGCGACCGCTGACTTTCCATGTCGCGGCGTGCGTCCCGCTGCACGCGCAGCCATCTGTTCAGGTGACATAAAGGAAAATGTGCTCCACCGGAGCAGCTTCACTCTCTCCCTATGACCGCTTTCTGGTCCTGTCCAGTCTGGCCTACAGTTCTGACACGCCTGTACGAGGATGCAACACATGGTATCGGTAAGTGTTGAACATGCATGATCCTGTTGCTCGTTCACTGATTTGTCTTCCGTGGACCATCTTCGACAGACACTGACCGGCGCCTCGATGAAACACCTCGCACATTGTGTCAGGCTCTGACTGAATCTTTTAGCAGTCTTGCTGCATGTCAAAGTTGCTCCTTGGCTTCCTTATCAATGCCTCCAGTCAATGAGCTTCAAGGTCAAACTGTGCACTTTCTGTCGGGTCTGACAAGAGAATTAATTTTATTCACTTCCATCTGGCAATTGTTTTCATGTGATTCAGTGTGTTGTGCATAAAGTTGGGTTTACCATGGTCCTTCTACAGTTCTTTCTCGGTCCCAGCTCCCAAAAATCACACACTATCCTGAATTAAGCATGATATGTCTCCCCAAACATAAGCCAGAAGCAGCTAACATGGATAAAAGACAACTCATAAAAATTTCAGCCATTATCAAATCAACCCGTCCAGTGAGGAGGTGGGACGGTGGCCTAAGAGGAAGAGAAGAGGAAGGGAGTGAAATCTAACAGTGTGTTAATAAATGTTTACATGTCTTTCTGTGGACGTGAAAAATACAAGTCAGCACAATTGAGAAAAGCCGCAGGCTAATGACTTCCACAGCTCAACTGAACTGTGCATCCTTTTCATTTGGTGCAGTTATTTGTTTCTGAGAAAAAACAAACAAACCCGCTACTGGACTCAGAGGAATCAAGTGTTCTTTTACATGTTCTTCTGTAAACTGCCTCCAGTAAACTACATGTTGATTTCCTTCTCTGTCTTCTTCCTCATTCTGTTTAACACAGTTGACACATTTCTGGCATGTAAGCAATTTATGGCACTTCATTGTGAATAATTTCATTTCGGAAGAGGAGGATATCAAGCATTTGCACTTTTAGCCGGACTTTCAGTGAGTAGGAATGCAAGCAATCCAAAACAAAGATTGACACCACTTTATAAAGTTGTCAGGTTCAAATGCACTAACCTGCATTTTGCTGAGTAGACTTCATATAATCATATACTTAACAATGAATCCTTGCATGTTTTCAGTGCAATCCAATACTTCTTTAAAACTAAGGCACAGACAGAGCAAGTAAAGAGTGTCAAAAATAGCTATCAAAAGTCAACTGAATTACAGCAAATTAGCAGGTGAAACGTCTCTCTGAAGGACCTGCGTTCACTGGTGATTTTTCTTCATAGTTAAGTGAGACATCTCTATTCCAATATAGTCCAAATTAACTTGTTCATTCCTTCACATACTCTCTAAATCCCATTTAGAAACCGCCAAAAGTGTGAAGAGCCAAAACGGGAAAAGAAGTTCCCCTGCTCTCCTTGAGAGCGTCGCGCGACTTTGATCCGTTAACCTACATGATCGATTACTCATGAACCGTGAAAATGATTGCCTCCTAATGAAGGCACAGTGCGCCAACCCCGGCATCCTAAGTGTTGATGTCCCTGAATTGACCACTAAACTTCCATGCGAGGTGATATGATGAGATGGAATAAGTTTGGTGATGAGCTGGCTGCACAGCCAGGAGAAAGAGGCAACAACAGCTACTTTGCCTTTGTGCATGTTTAATCAGTATTATTGGATTCAATCTTCAATCTTTCACTCCGCTCCCTCCCTCACTGCCTACATCACTCCAGAGACTCATTTCATTCCAAAAATGAAAATAATGCCCATCCCATTTATCTTTCCTTGTGATCCAATAACAGGCAGAAAGAAGAAGTAAGACGGAATGTGGGGATTTTTCAGAGAGAAGAACAATGTGTATTTTTACTTCATCGTCATCCTGGTGCAAATTGAATATAGATCGGCATACTTCTTAATTACGGCAAGGCTCATTTACTGAAGATGCAGACAATAAAAACCGCCTGACAGTTTTGATGCTTCGCTGGGAGAAAAGACTGCAGGAGATTTATGTATCATTTGGAAATCTTATAAAGTCTTTCAGCACAACTGCGTCTCCTTTTTGGGAGAAACACAGTGACATCGTCTTCAGAGAGTTTTATCTGCTCTTCACGTTTGATTTAAAAGTGGAGCATTACGCAGTGACTGACTCCGTAATTTATACCAGCATTTACACAATCTAAGTGATTGACATGCAGAAGTGAGTCAGTTCCGAGATAACAGTGATTCATACTTTGTGCATAACTTGCTCGAACCTTGCTGGTAGTTCCTTCTGTGACCTTTTAAACACTCATTATTTTTAACTGGAGTTGTTGTGGTGGTGCAGTGGTTTGTACTCTCACTCCTCAGCCAGAAGGTCCAGGGTTTGTGTCCGCCTGAGACCCTTTTATGTGGAATTTGCATTTTCTCCACAAGCATGCGAGGGATTTATTCGGCTATTGCGTTTTCCTCCCAGCTCAAAACATGCATTTGAGATCAATTGGGAACTTAATATTGTCGATGGGTGACAATTTGATTGTCTGTCTCTTTGTGTTTGCCCTGTTGGCTCATCTTTGCCCCAATGTCAGCCTGGATTGGTTCCACCCACGACACCCTTGGATGGAGAAGCAGCACAGAAGATGAACGAATGAATAAATTTCCATTATCTGTGACTGCTCGTGTGGATGCAAATGTGACAAAACTGAGCACTAACCCTTTACTTCCTTCTCTTTCGTTGTTCACAACACTTTTTGGTCTCTTTTGTTCTGACTAGATCTGATCAAATAGACAATGAGCACGCCACAGTCTACTTCAACACAAACAACCGCATGCCTTTTGAATTCATAACATGAACACCGTGCAGCAGAATCGCCTTTTCAGCAAACTCCACAAGACCAAGAGACACGACTCCACCTTCTGTTTGTGCCTCTGTGCATGCAAAAACTCACTTGTGCAGTTTGGAGGAGTGCCAGACCAAGTGCCATTGGCCAGACACTGGCGTGTGGGCGACCCGGTGAGGAAATATCCTTCCATGCAAGAGTACACGATGGAGTGGGAGAATGTTGTGCCGTCCACACGGGAAATACGCCCATGAGCTGGAGTGCCTGGGTTCCGACACTGTACCGCTGGAACACAAAGGAGAACAGAAGGGATGTGAAGATCAGAGGTGTGGAAAGTAATTGATTTCATATTTTGAACATTTGCACTTGAAAGCCCCCCCAAGGCATCGACGAGATGGCTGTGGGATACCGTGAAGTTGTAAAACAGCCGTGAAAACGTATGTTTTTCTCGAGTATCAATCAAGTCAATGTTCATTTATGAGGAAATTTGGAGAAGATTCAAAAACTGAATATTTGTTGTATCTAGACTCACTCTGATTAGTAACCAGGGGGGATTGTGTGTGAAGGGCAAACAGGAATCCTTGATGTGTGTGTGGGTGTGTGTGGGTGTGGGGGGGGAGTCCTCATTATGGCTGCGTGTGTCACATTTCTTTTCTTTCAGAGAACACAACCCAGTAAAGAACTGCTAATCTTTACAGCTTTATTGGGAGAGTCTAATGAACAAAGCTGCTGCAGTGCCCACAAAAGCCCCTCTCAGCATTGATGAGTCATCATAAAACAAAGTGCAGTTTGCGTAGTGTTGGGCGCCATCGTCTGTCTCTGGAAAAAGACATTCAGAACTGTCTGACAAAACAGAGAAACATGCAGGGAATGTTAAAGTTTGCATCTTTTTGCTTGAGCACTCAAGGTTCAATTCGAGAGGTAGTTGCGATGAGAAGGCGCGCAGTCCTTGGTTGGAAAGATATGAACTTCCTGAGAACACGGCTTGGCCTTTGTTTTCCTTTCAGGTAAAACCTCACAACACTTCTTGAAATGAATCGACTGAACTGTATCCTTGAAGAGCGCAGAGGACAAAGATTGCTCCACGTGCTTCTCATCAGCTCCAAATCATGTCTAATTACAAAACTGATCTGCTCTCTCAATCACCTAATTGCCTGGAAAATCTGAAATAGTGATTCTTGTAGCAGACAGACGTGTTGAAAGTGCGGTGGTGATTTCTCATTTACCACATGTGCAGATGCACAAACTCATCAGGGTGCAAACGCATCATTCAGGCACCAGCACACTTACTGTACTGTGAGTGTACACACAAGCACGCACAAGCTCACAGAGACACACACAGACACTTCTTGTGTGCATTTAGCAAAAAAATAAAATATGAGAGGATTTTTGGTTCCCCCTTTTAATAATTCAAGGTAGACATGATGGCAGACACACAAAACAGATCCTGATGGCATTGTGAGATGGATATTAGGCTGAATATCCACAGCGACTGTTTTCCAGAGACTGTAAAAGGTTGGAGATAATGGATGGATGGGCTTTACTCGAGACAGGGCTTTAGATCACGAACAGACAGGACTGAAACTCATTCAGGCTCCGGTGAATTCTTGTTCCATCCCTACTGAGGGAGAGGGATGTTTAAAACAATCTTTAAATCAGGAGTTCAGCTGGGAGATGGAGAGATAAAAAGCAAGTGGGGAAGCGATGCGGAGTTGGGAGAAAAAAACAAAAAGGACGGAAACAGGAAGAGGCTGCACAACACCAAGCATGAGAGACTGCAGAGGGATAGAGGGAGAGGGTGGACAGGAGAAAGGACTGATGAACAACAAGATTATAACAGAGAAATCAGGAGGAGAAGCAGGAGAAAAAAAAGTTAACATTTAGGGAGATAAATGCCAAAGAAGAAAAGAAGGCAATAAAAAGAGGAAACAAGGGAGATAAAAATGAAAGGTACATATAGAGAGAGCCGTTCAGAGAGACTGCACATTGGCCTATTATAATAAAAATGACACTGGCCACTTTCCAAGCTGGCGGACAGTGAGTGGAGGAGAGCAGAAGCAGTCAAACATTTGCCTCAATATCCGGTTGACCCCTGGGGGTAATTTATGCAAGATGTAGAGCTGGCGTTCCGTGAACTAATATCTTCAAAATCCACAATGATTCATTTATCACAATCCAAAAAGAACTTGGCTTTAGGTGTCTAGAATTAATGAATTTTTTGGTTGCAGTCTGGAAGCTAGAGTCACAGCACCATGTGCTGGCAGAAAACACCAGACTGCAGCAGAGAGATATTTATCCATCTGGTGCAGTGCATGCCTTTGTGAGCTTTTGCAATAACTTGTGTATGCGGTAAAAATGCAGCCAATATGTTACACACTCTATTTGTGTGCTCAAGCTTTTTGAAATGTTTAGATAACACAGCTTATGTGAGTGTTGGGAATAAACCAGATACTGTTTTTTTGGGAGAAAGGTGTATAACAAGGGAACAAAACTCAAAGAGATGATATCGTCCTTGTTTTGATTTTAAATGACAAGAACGCAAACTAATCTCATCGCTAGTTTATAGTTATTCCTGAAACCAGCAGTTCTTCCCCCAGGCTTTAACTCTGGGGCTGTGGGCTGCTGGAGGGGAGCAGTCAGGGGGTGAGGGGGGCCTTGCTCAAAGACCCACACTGCCAGTAATGAGGGAAGAATCACTTTCCCCACGTCTCTTAAATGTCCAGAGACACAAAGTTTGTTTCTGCCTCCGCCCCCCCGCCCCCTGCCATTCAATGTTGTTCTTCAGACAGCTTTACTTCAGCTTCTCAGCTAAAATGTAGAATTTCTCATTCCAAGTCTGATGACATCAGGGTTATTTTGTCAGACGATCGCTGTTTTCACAACCTCGTTGGTGCGCTGACAAGTAAGGCAAGCTTGATGTCTCGCCAGATGTGTTGAAGTGCCCCTTTAACAGAAAGGAGAACTCGAAGAACTTTGTGTCTGATACAACAGTGTCAACAGGGAATACTGGATCAAAGAACAAATAAACAAAGACTCCAGCCAAACCTTCAGTGCTAAATTCGTACTTGACAGCTGTTAATATTCAGTGCTGGAGGCACATTTCAGTCTGTATTCAAAAAGTACTGAGGTTACATACTGAGCCTGCTGTAGCCATGTACCTCTTTGTGTATCTGCAGGAGTTTAAAGAATTATCTGTGTTACATCTCTGTATGACTCCTACCTGCTTCTCGGTGTACTTGACGCTGAAACAACAGAGCTATTTAAAAGGTTTCCTTACGTTTGCAGAAGGGCTGTTTGCCCGACCAGGTCCCGTTGGGGAAGCAGATCCTCTCCGCGGAGCCGTACAGCGTATGTCCCACCGCGCAGGTGAAGCGCACCTTGCTGCGCACCTTGAAGTTTCCTGCCTCCCTGCTGGCGTGGGCAGGGGTGCCGGGATCCCCACAGGTGCCCGTTGAGTCACCTGCAGAGCCAGATTACAAGACAAGGAGCAATAAAAACACTGAGAACACCTGCCACCTTTAACCTGTGTGTCGGCTCGCAGATGGATCTCTCTAGGTTAGTACGCCTGTGAATTACGCCACAATGTTGTTGTTCGTCAAGCAAAGAGACAATATAGAGAGAGCTCAGACGAAAACTGGACAACTCTCGAGTCCTCCAGGAAGGAGCTATAAAACACACAATGCACCAATGAACAGTTGTCGCCATGCCAACAACCTCGAGGACCAACACTTTTCACAGCTTTGACACCAGGAGCTTTCAGTCCATAAAAACAGCGGGGCCAGCATTAAAAGGCAACCAGCTGTGGTTATGAGAAATGATGAATACAGCTTGACCTCTGAAGCCAAATGCATTTTCATTACCCTGAATTATCTCTTCTGTACTAACACCAGTAACACCAGTGACCCACCTCGCACCACCTGTCATGCATGTCTATGAGTAGAATTAGATCAAAGACATCATGTCTCTTGTTAATTCTCTTTATGTTCCTATTAGCGCCGTCTCCGGTGGGTGGATTGAACGTGCTCGCACTCTGAGCCAAAGGAAAGGAGCGGGATGCCCGACAGGTACGGAATCAGGGCAGTGCCACTGCTGCTGAAGATTTCACGTTGTGATGAGGAGCGAGCCAAGCTGAGTGCAGTGTGTGTTCGTCAGGATGGAGTCTATGGGCGAGGGGTGGTTTTGTATTCGCCAGGGACATCCTCTGAGCAAAGGAAAAAAAAAAAAAGGCTCATAACACCAACCACCACTTCCACTGTTGCTGCTGCTTCTGTTCTCTGGCAGAAATGAATCCGGCGGTGAAATAACAAAATAATAAGGAAGAAAACTTTGTGCTTCAGAGAGAAGACGTGGATGAAAATGCAGATATTCAAATGAATAGGAAGATAGAGGAGTAGCCAGACAGACGCTGTCTTTGTGAAATATTTATGCTTTATTGGCTTTAAGATCCTGTTCGCTGAGCTATGCACACACCCTTTGCATCATTCCCTATGTGCTGGCTGCTCCTTTTCTGTGTGCAGGGAAGCAAACAGCTGCAGTAATACTGGACTTGTTGACAAAGCCGTGCTGCACAAACACCAAGCTCATATCTTCAACACACATCCCGTTCTGCTCATATGTGCACAAACTGCATTTGTCAGGTCAAGGGCTCACAGCTGGAGATGATGAGTTTGCGTGAGGCTGTGGCTGGCAAAGCATGATTGCACTCTAAAAAAAAAAGAACATTGGATGCATGGATTTCCAGGCAGCGGGACGTTTGCATGCTTCATACGCATGCATGTTCACCATCTTCTGTGCATACATGCGCATGTAGGTCTGAGGGCAGCTGTCAGCACTTCATTAGTCTCCTTCGGTTAGGTGAGGGAGCCTGACTCTGCATGCACTGTGACAGCTATAATCTCACTAATTGGGATGGCGGCGGATTTAGTTTGAATCTGAGTTAATGTCCGTTCAGCAGGCTCCCTTTGTGAGAAAATAATAAGGACTTCAACCCAGCCATGCAACAGATGAGGACAAAGGGGGGAAGGCTTGGCAAGCAGTTTTAAGCCCCATCTTACTAATTAACAAAGGGGAGGACAGATGAGAGGAAGGATAGATGCATGGATGGATGCATGGATGAGAACTGTTGCCGACGCTGGGATGAGCTTCGGAGGATTTCATTGCTCAAATTATTTTGTGGCTATTGGTAATTAAAATGTGCCTTTATCATAACGGCAGATAAAGCAGTCAGAACACTCTGTAGGAACTTTCTAGAAAAAAAAGAATCCCCATTGCTTGAAAAGCTACAAAGAAAAAGCTCATCTGAGTGGCAGGACATGAATCAGTAAATTACCAAAATGAGGAGACAAGTTTAAACATAATCAACACTTTTCACGTTGCTCATTTTGTCTTGCTGAAAGTGTGGTATTAATTGCATCACTTGTGCATGTTGTTGATTTTTTCCTTTTTTTGTTGTGTCAGTGAAAACTAGGTGTTAAATTGCACATTTGCAACCATTTAAGAGTCTCCAGACATTTGCAGCAGCATATCTTTAGTTTCTGCTAAAGAAAAAAAAAAAAAAAAAAAAAAAAAGGAAGGCGAGTTCCAGCTGTGTTGTGGTTCCACTTTCTGCTACAGCTGGAACAGATGTTCACTGCCTAAACTCATCAAGCCTCTTAGTGACGAACAAGTGATCTACAATGCTGCATTCTTTTCATTATAAGACGCTGATTTCATAGGCAATTAGACATGGTGATGCATTTATGCTGTGACAAAAACAAAGACTGTGCTTTCAGTTTTAACATCAGTAATAACATATATATTTTTTTTTTGGGGCTCCAAGATGCTCCAAAGCCAGATTGCAATTTGCATTGTGAATGGCTTGGGGGAAAAAATCGCAATTAATTTATTCTCAGAGTGAAAAATCCAATAAAGGACTGTTGTGTCAATACAAACAAAGTTTACGTTGGATTTCGTCGTCTGAATGCTTGTAATCAAAATTCATATCTTATGCTTGTGTTTATAGACCATTCTGGCACATCCATCTACACATGCTCAGTAACTTACATCATTATTTATTGTTAATAAATCCTGATCCAAAGATGTTATCCTGCCTCACGCATTCGTTCACTAATCAACTGCCTGAGCAGCAAACTGCTCTTAGACACTATACAAACTTGGGAAAAGATTGTTGCTGGGTTCACTTGTCATATTTTACAATGCAGATATGGTTGAGAAATGTTACAATAAATGAACC
The DNA here is from genome assembly GCA_032274725.1 of Malacoctenus triangulatus. Taxonomy (NCBI): domain Eukaryota; kingdom Metazoa; phylum Chordata; class Actinopteri; order Blenniiformes; family Labrisomidae; genus Malacoctenus; species Malacoctenus triangulatus. The sequence continues at coordinate 9,342,862 of JAUESE010000010.1, forward strand.
AAATGTGGTCTGCTATTAAATAGAGCTTATTATTTCCCAGAATAAAGAAGTGAATATTAGAAAGGTTTATCCACACAGAACAGAAGCAACAAAGCTTGCTTTGGTAGCACGCTGCTCTGAGTGAATGATGGGGGAAATATAATGCAAAATTGCAAATCATCACTTTCGGAGAGGCTCATTTGTCATAACTGCAGGGTGCTGATCAAATCAGCTCAATAACAGATTGCAAATTGCTCCTAAAACCTTGTTGATGAAGAGGAAATACAAACTCGTAACTCTGTTTGGTGTTTTTTTTTTTCTGACCAACCACATCAAAATTATGTGCTTCATTAGAGATGCTGTGGTGATAATTCCGGCTCATTGTGTTATACATGCTACATAATTGAGCAGCCTCCCACCACCTATTTGTGTCATTACTACATTTTGTTCAACCAAGAACAAAAAGTGCACCACAAACTTGTGATGCTTTCATGCCTCCGCAATCATGGGAATCTTTTTTCTTTTTTCCGCCGAAGGAAACTTAACTTCTTTACTTGCGAGCTGCTTTCTAACTGTCTGAGTAAATACAAAATACCGAAGGCGAGTAGCGTCTCCTGTTCGAAGAGGGAGAAAAAATAACTGTCATACAAGTCTGCTTACAAACATTACTTTTGGGTCAGTGAGCTGAACAAACTGAGTGAACATTCGGTAAAAAGGATCCACTTAAATGGTCAGGAATGCTTAAGTGTGATGGGAGGGGAGTGCACAGAGGGGATTACGGCAGGGGGGGGGGGTTGTTGTTCTGCAGACATACACTAGAAGACACTTTTTCACCCCTGTTTTCGGTGAACGTCAAGGGGAAAGTCTGGAACTAAATGTGCTGAAAACAGGACACAGAAAGTACAGTCAGAACTTGTATCGGCCAAAACCAGCTATTAGGTGAAGTCGCTGTGTCTGTTGTGTTATTCCAAATGAAGCTGAAGCCGGGTGGATGAGAAAGAACACTTGCATGATGGTGTCGCTTGTTTGGCACTGATCTGCAATCAGTGCGATTTTTACCAGCATTCATCCAATTCAGACACCATATGTACAAATTCAAAGGCATGGAAGCCTTTATTAAACCTCTCTTGAAGAGAGATGCAATAAATTCAGGTTGAGCAGAGTTATTTCTTCTTTTTGGTTTTGAATGATTGAAGAAAACGTGCAAAGATTGGCTGCATGACCACTTTAACCAAAGCAAGTTCAGCGTTCAATCAGTTATTCAATAACACTGCGTTTTTATTGCCTGTGAAAATTTGCCTTGCCGGTAAATTTTGTCTGTTAAAGTGCAGTTATTGTGAGGAGGTTCAGCAAACCACCGTAGCATAATAGAAACGGACTTCACTTTTATGACACATTTTTGGACACCATTCAGCAGTCTCAAAGCACTTTAAAGCGTATTCTCCTATTCACACACTCACACATGGTGTCTGTCAAGTGGGGCTCACACACACCTGGGAGCACAGTGGGGGGTGTCACTCTTTCTCTCGAACTCTTTGACACATGGACAGGGAGAAATGGGGGTTTGAACCATCAACCTTAAGAGGGCCAACCTGCTGGAGTAGCTAAGACATGGACACACAAGTCGGTGGTTGCAAAGCTGTATTTCTCTTTCTCTCTGGAGGTCCTTTGAACTTTTCAAGATATCACGAATGGTGTGGAAGTCATGCTTATGATGTGGATGGATGCTAAATCCTGCCAGCAGAGACAAGATACGCAAAAAGGGTTTAAAGGGTGTTCTTTTCTTTGGGGATGAGGAATGGTTGTTTTCTGTGGAACAAATGGTCAAATGTTTTGACAGTTAAGAAGCATAAAAAATCCGAGGAGGTCCACGGAGTCCTTGTTTGCGAGCGGTAAATCTGGACTCTTTTTCTGATAACAGAGCAAATGTCCTATTGATGCCAGGAGCTTTAGTGCTACCCTGTTGTAGTTTGGTGTTCGTGAGGGTTTGGATACACAGCTGACTTATTTACTGTGTCCACAGCCAGATAGTTTTACTTTAACTTGCCCAGGTTTGGATATTTCCTCAATTTGTTTCTGACAACGGAACACAAAAAAGATGAATGGAGTTCCATTTGCGCTGCTCGTTGCAAAGAGATGACATTTAACCAATTTAACAACAGTCTGTCTCTCTGGAGACTCGACTCCTTGTTCATCTACAAGCCAGACACGGCTGTAAAAGGCTTCCAGCCCATCGCAAAAAAAACTGTTTATGGTGGAACATCCAGAGTAATGTGGACATTTATCTGGTGGGATGAAATTTAAGAAAATCTTTGCTGTAATATGCTGAAACCGAAATCCATTAAAACTCTCCAGTATCAAAGGGAATAGCAGGAGTCTAATTAATGAATATCTGAAAAGCGAAACTATCTGTGCGACAAGATCTCACAAAAACACTGTGCTGAAGCATGTTTTGTTTGTTTTTTGTAGAATAACCTTCAAAAACTAGATTTCCATTCATTTAGGGAGTGTTTGTGTGCAAATCGAGACCGCGATCGAGCTGCAGTCTCCGGGGAAAGTGAGACTTTCACTGTTTGGATGAGTGCCGGAATATGCGTGTGTGTGTTTGTGTGCCTGCCTGACTAAACTCCTGCGCGTGTGTTTACCTGAGCAGTGGGGCAGGGGGCCGCTCCAGTGTCCATTCAGTTGACAGGTGAGTGATGAGTCCCCTATGAGCTGGCGGTCTCCCAGGCAAGAGTAGCGCACGCTGGAGCCAAAGGTAAATTTCTCGCCTCTCATGACTCCGTGGGGAGGTGTACCTGGGTGCCCGCAGTCCACCTCTGCATGATAGCCAGGAAACAATTGGAGAGATTATCATCAAGGACGGGAAGGAGATAGATGGATGGCTGTTGAACAGAGTCGACAAAATCAGCACCGGGGCCTCCTGACGCAGGCAGAAATCTATATCACCCATTTCCACTGCTGTTTTATCACTTTCTCAGTTTGGATGTTCAACGGACGAGAACAGCGTCTGTGTACGACTGCGAGACACAAATTCAGCTCTGTCAAAAGCTGTCACCAAAGCACTGCACTGGTTTGAACTTTTTAGCCTCCGTGTGATTCAGGGAAGCTCGAGTTGAAAGAGCAATTTAACTCAACGATGAGCCGTTACATGTTGAACAGAAAATGTGTCTGTTTGCTCAACTGCCCCATTTTCACAATCATTTTTCATTAATCTTCTTTGATTTTTTTCCTGAAAGTAGTTGAAGAATAACAAAAGCATAACAGACCGTTCATTAAAGGGCCAAGTTTCAGCCTCGGTGTGAGGAGCATCATATCGGAATCGAAAATAAATCTGAGGGAGGAAAAAGTCCTCTGAGAATACAGACAGTGAACGTTTAACTTGGACACATGAGGGTCAAACTTGCTTGTGTTGTTTCAGATGTATTGTTGCTCTCGCAGGCTTTTCCTGCAGCCACCTCTGTTCGGCTGGGTTTTTTTTTTGTTTGTTTTTTTTCACATTTTCTGCTGGGAAGCTGCGGCCCGATCCATGAGGTCGTATGACTGACTGGCTTCGGCACGACTTCACCTTGGGCGCTCTTTGGTTCCTTTGGAGATTGTTTCCAGGATCATAGTCTTTCTGAATGATGAAATTTTTTCCCGATGACTTTCGACACATTTGGCTGAGTCTGAGCACACACAATGCTCCCGTAGACCTCTGCATTTATCCTGCTGCTTCACTGAGCAGTGAAATCAATGAATCAATCAATAAATGCTAGTGTGCCAGTTTTACTGACAGCCATTCATTTACTGCTCCATTTCTGTTATTTGACTGAGGTTCGCCTTTGTTTTATCGGTCTTTACAACTCCATTGTACTCCAGCTTCTTTTGGCCATCGTGCCAACAGGCTGCTTGCCCTCAGTCTGAAGGCTGAGCCGCGTGAGAACATTTGCGCACAAACTAATGTTGACGCAGCTGCCCAACAGTTCGCAAACAACGATGTACTTACAACTGAACGATGGCAATCTGGAAACTTGACAGAGTAAGCACGACGACGTCTGTCAACACCACAGAACTCAAAGTGCAGCAGCGACTTCACTTGATTTGGTATTTATATAAATGAATTTGAAAAAAGAAAAAGTTATATTAGTCACTATTTGAAACACACGTGCAGCTTCTTCGTTTAGTAAAATGCATATTGACCTTCTTTCAGGCACAAAATCTGTTTGTTTGTATTGTTTGTTTGACCTTTCTTTGTATTTGCAGGAGTTTGTTGTTAATAATCTCAGACTCATAACACAAACAGAGATTCTGATATTTCAAACGAGCTACTTTCTTAACAAAATGTCACTTGTGCCTGCAGCAGTGAACAAACATTCGGGAACGACAGTCCCGTGCATCTTTTTTATTACTGCTCCGTTTGATGAAATAAAGGCTGCGCATCACTTCGCTGCCATATAGCGAGGTGGTTTTTCAGCCGACATGACAGATGAGGAGGCTCACTTGAGGTAATTTCCCTGGAAATAGGTCATTACCTTTGGCTGATACATAAGGAAACTATGCTGAGCTGAGCCATGTGTTGGAGAGCAACACTGCCACCTCGGATCACCCCCTGTAGTCCAGAGGTGCTTGTCGCTGCAATGTAAAGTTTTAGCTTTGAGAGGACGTTAGCTTTAGCCTGAACAGCTGTTCTTACAGCAGTTCTGAGCCACTCCTCAGTGAGGCACAGTGCAATATAAACAGAAGCCACTGGGGCATCCAACACTGCACATATGCTCTGAGTGATCCTGTTCACCAAGTTGGAACATTAACAGCCAGTAAGAGAAAAGTGACACCAACAAGATTCAGGACACTCAGATGATGTGAAACATTTTTCCTTTTCTCAAAAACCTTTTTTCTGAACCTTCCTTTTTTGCTTTCATATAAAAACAAGACTTTAGGACAAAGTCCAACACACAGAGAAACGGTGAGACCGACCCACAAAGGCAAAAAAAAAATCTGTTCTTTTGAAGCAGTGGTGAGCTTTCAGGGCCAGCAAGGTCGTCTTCTTTTCAGAACAAGGATCTTCTTTTGACATTTTTTCACCATAATCACATTTCAGCCAAAATATGGTGCCTGAGTCAGAAAAACCTGCTCTCAGGGCTTCAAAATCAAAGATTCGGTGACACTGGGGTCAGCTTGGAGACTGTCAGTACACGCGTGTAATTTGCTTGGATACACACCAGTTTTATAAATTGATATGGGATACAGAAATTTGTGCTTTGACCCACAATGGCTGAAAGAGGAGATGAAACTCTTTTGGTTGCCTGGCTACATTATTTTCCATCTATTTTTTTTTAAAGGTGTGAAAAAAGTAGAGACAACTTTACCGATGCATTCTGGTAGCGGTTTGTCCCAGTGGCCCACCGGCTGGCAGGTGAGCACCGACGAGCCGAACAGGTAGTATCCGGGGTTACAGTCGTAGAAGACCACGCTGCCAAACGTGAAGTTACCGTGTTCGATCTTGCTCTCCCGGATGGAGTTCGCGGGGATACCTGGATCCGTGCAGTTCACCACTGTGAAAAAAGAAGCAAAAAAAGACTCAGAATGTCACTGAACTCCTCCAATATTTTGATTACAGTGAAACAATAGAAAGAGCCGAGAACTGATCGTCGTCCAATTATTTTTTATTGCTGCGAGGATATTCCAGCCCAGATCTTCACATGCAAATCACTGTTCAAACTTATTTAACTATTAAGCTAAATGTTTAAGAAAAAAAAACGGGGCTCATGGCCTCGCCGACTATACTTGCAGCCCTGGGTCTTTTTAAACGTCTATTTTTGGATTCAATCAAACATTTATTTTCTTTTAATCGTCACTGTGGCGCGATATTGTAGTAATTAGAAAAACTGAAGTCATCTGTTTTTTATGAACAATAATCTATTTGGGCATTGAGTTTATGAATCATTTCTTGATGCACATCACAAAACAGCAATATTGACTCAAGCTGAAGTGAAGATTCACTTCTTGGCGACGCTTCCACAGCCAGCTTATGGAAACGTACGACCTCTGGCCACGCTGTCGCTGTGACATTAAGATGTGCACATCATGCCACTGCGGATCAGCAAATGAAATACAGAACACAGGCCTTCTTAATTAGATTATAATTCTCCTCTTGTGCTGTCAAGGTTTTGCTGTGACATTTAGAACATATACATCAAATTGACTCCTTTATATATACTTGTGTGTGTGATTTCTTCACTGTGGGCCTGTGTTCAACATGTCATTTGGCCATGAGGTGTTTTTAAATCAGCACCTATAATAGTTAAGTGGCAGCCTGCCTAATTCCTTCCAACCAGTATTCTTGCTTGGGATCCTTCCTGGAATCTGTGCCATCTTTTTCTTCCTCTAGTTGGAAATCCATTTGCATAAATGCTTTCTGTCAGCTTGTGAGTTAATAATAGAAATGTTGACATGACCTAATCAGTGGCTTTTTCTGTTTACTCTCCAAACAGGGGAGGCGAGTGGGTGCAGGCTATATTAAGCTCTGTCAATAACATTCCCACTTGATTTTCAGTTCTGAAAAAAGTGAAGGGTGCATTTATTGTCACAAATTCATCTTCATCCATTTCAAAAGCAGTTCAAGTTTCCAGGCCCACGCTGCACACTCGCTCAGCTGAAGAGCAAAGGAGGATGAAATTAAGTTCAAAGTGAGATCGAATTAAATCAATAATGCAAATGTGTGACAAAGTTGGCTTAATGCGAGAAAAATTTAAGTGGGACCAAACCGACATATTTTGACAAAGGGAGTCATGACAGTTTAATGCGATTTCCCTCTTCTGATCTTTCACCAGGTCTCCCTCTGAGGTGCGATTCACACTAATGAAAACTGTGTCTCTTTGTATCTAACTGCCAACGAGGCGCTCGCCAAGAGGAGAGACATTTTTAATGGGCAAAAGTCTGGCAAATCTAGCTTTGGCCCACTAGATCCAGAGGTAGGAGACCAATTAGAGCCACGCTGGATACGATTCAATTTCTCTTCTTTAATTCACCATTTTAATAATGATCTTAAGGATGTTACCTTCTTTAATAGAATTTTTGAACCAGTTAAAGCTTTTGAGTACTGACCTACATTCTGCAATTAATACTTCAGCGAGAGGAAGATGAAACAAAAAAAAAGCGTTTTGTCATATGCTGTGCGGCTGCTGCTTTGTGAGGACACCGCTAATGAGCTGAACCTGGACAAACAACAACTGGTCACCCTGGAAAACAGCCGTCACCTGACACGCAATGGTGAGAACTTATCCACTGAATGCATCCGTGCTTTTTTGCCTTGGAAGTAATCTCCCCCTGCAGCACCTTTGTACAAGCTGGCAGTAAAATTGTCGAAACAATTCCCCGCTTGCTCTCTCCTTTCTATACGTCTTGCTGTAAGCTCATTATTGGTGTTTCTCTCCTCTTGCTCGAAGGCCAAGGCTCCAGCTGTTTTTGCCAAATGCTTTACGCGGAGAAGAAGAAGCGGTTAGTGGCTTTCTTTCATTGAAATCAATTGACGTGTGAGTGCCACCTCAATCCAATCTGCTGGTTTGCTTCTACAAGCTGGCAGTCACTGGCTGCTGATTCCTGAATGATCATGATACATCTGCCGGCTGCTGAACTCTAGTGGTCGTCCCAGCTTCAGATCCCCGAATAATCACAAAGCACCAGCAGAAGCCATCTCATTCTGTTCCAATGCGTTGGCTGGATCCTATTTCTGCTTGCTGGCAGCTACCTGGTCCGTTTATGACCAGCCTGATTCACCGAAGCAGCACTAGATAAAAGTGGCTGTCTCAAAAAACAGGGGGGGGGGGGAAATCACCTTTCGCTGCAGTGATACAGCGTTCTTCAGAAGGGAGTCGTTACCGAGTAAACATGCTACATATGTATGTGATGCGTCTGCTGGATCGAAACGTTTGCTCGTGATTGTTATTTCATGTGACTTCAGAGGAAATGTCTGCAGTCTGAGGCTTCGCTCAACACAACAGGGACAGCTGAGATCAACTGTCAGGGTACATTTGCATCCGTCTGAAACTTTAAATCCTTCCAAATGACAGATATTTATTCAGTCTGCAGGTGTTCTGTCACTGAACCTCACCTCTGCATGTTGGTGGCTGCTGGCTCCACTGGCGGCTGGCCTGGCACTGGGCTGTGGAGGGGCCTTCCAGGGTGTAGCCTTTGTTGCACGAGAAGCGCACCACATCATTGTAGTTGAAGCCGTCGCCGACGGTGCGGCCATAGATAGGGCTACCGGGGTGGCCACATGTGATCGCTGGAGTCGACACATGTCAGCCAGGTGTGCGACGAAAAGCAAGAGGCAGACAAGAGGAGAGCGGATGAAAAGGCAGCAGGGAGGATAACAAAGGAGAGATAAAGCCGGGGGAGTGAGGAACACACACAATGTGCGGGAAGGGAGAGGAAAAAATTCAATAACAATGATTGAGGTCATGTACAGTGACACCTTTCATAGGAAAGTCATTATCATATCATTAACCTCAGAGGACAATGGGGGAATTAGTACGCAGGACATGATCTTAATTGTAAAAGGGTAAACAGCACATTTCAATGCATCAATAGGTGAAGAAAAGATTAAGAATCATATCACAAGGACATGCACATAGCTTCAGTCTGAGACTGGTTGGCAGCTGCTAAACACTCAGACATTTCCCAAAAGGAATAGTGGCCGCAGCTTTACGTGTCAATGTGTGTCGAGATATTCTGATAAAAATGAAAATAAACTGGAATGACTTTGATTAAAATGTCTTCATGAGTGCTAAATTAATGTGCAAACATACAAATTGTAATTAATACAAATTTTTAATCTAAAATAAATTGGGGCTCATTCATTAGCACCAATTACACCATCTTGTGGCTCTTTGTGTTCAAATGGAGAAAAAAAAAATCTAACAAGGTCAAAATTACCTCTAATTTTAAAATGTAATATCCAGGCAAAAAGCCTCTTATCAAACCCCTAAACCACCCTCTCTGGCCTGAAACACAAACACACACGCACTCTTACTGTTTCGTCAACCGCCTTGGGGGAAATCAGTATGCGATAAGCAGTGTTTAAGTACTCACGGATACAAACTGGGAGCTGTCCAGACCAGTTGTGGTCCTGCTGACAGATCCGCACTGAAGAGCCGATGAGCCTGAATCCGGGGTTGCACTGATAAACCACCGTGTCTCTGTAACCAAAGTTTTCTCCGATAACCTGCCCATTGACAATCTGCTCGGGAACGCCACAGTGACCGGCTGTTGGACGATAGGGGGAGAAAAAAAGAAAAAAACAAGAGCCCAATCAGCTGCTGTCTTTTTGTGTGTGTGAGTAATGATCTCAAATTCCTCCTAGATAAACCCTTTCCACACGCGAGTGGAGCTTTATCATGACAAACACAGACGCAGCATCGAGCTTGTAATATAGGTTCTTTTTAGCAATGTGTCAATATTGTTTTTTTCCATGAGATTTAATATCACTCGAAAAATACAAATAAATTATCCCAGTCAATCATTCATGTGTTGGAATGCTTTGGCTCCACTTCCTATCATTGGAGAGTAATGGTGCGCAGTGACTCCCAATGAACTAATGGCCGATGTTTGCAGGGCAGGAAACACAATTTTGATTGTGTTATCACGTTTGAATAACTTTGCATTTTGACAACAGTATTACAAAACGAAATGAGGAAACTGGTGTTTTAAAAGGTCTTGAAATTCTAATGAGGATGAGCAAAATCAGTGGAAAAAAATTATGAAACATATTGGGTTTGAAAGAGCATTCCTCAGCTCATTATTTCTGAACTATTCCTTCAAAAATTCGCACAAACCGCAGCTTCACTCGCAGCGAAACGTTTGCATTTTCTCATCTACGGTAGACAGAGCGACGCATGTGGAAGTCCTAAAAATCTGTGCAATACGCTCATGCACATAATCGTATTACTTTCAGCTACAATAAATCCCTTTTCAGAGAGGAGGAATCTTGCTGAGATTTCCACTGCCACTTAAAACCTGGGAAATTGCCACTGACTGCAAGTCTGATTTCCCTAATTCACTCCCGCACCCAGAAACGCAGCCGAGCATTTTATTATCACACTCCAGTTGAGAGCAGCCAGATTCGGTGGAGATAGTGCTGAAGTAGGCGACTCTACCGAGAGGTCCTTGGCTATGTTAACCCCGTCAGTCATATCGCTAAACAAGTGAAAGGTGCCCTTGTTTTAATGAACTGAACCAATCTTGAGTGGAGCTCTGAGTGCTGGTGGCACACAGTTGATAAATGAACTAATGCATCTGCCAAGGAAACCTTCACATTCTGGTGCCGCGTGGGTTTGAATGCGGCTCAAGTAATTACGTATGTCTCATTTTCTTCCACAGTACAGAGCTGTGATGAGCTATGGTAAGCTAAGCTGTCGCACATTTTCTTGTTTATATATCCGAACAACAGCCCAAATGGAGCTGCTGCGGCTTGGCAAGTATCTCAGGGTTTGAGGGAAGCTGTGGCTCCACAGCTGCTTTCTCACAAAATTAACATTTCACAAACACCAAATCACACTGACTTAAAGGATTTGCTGTATGGTACCCTGCTTTAATCCACTACAGGTAAGCTGCCAAAAGTTCTCGCGTATTTGCAAAACAGATTGCACCTCGGGATATCAACAAGGTCTGAAAACGGTCTGACATGTTTCAGTGGCATCTATGAGTACCAGCCTGATGTCGGAGCCAGACAAAATCCAACATCCTCTAAATGTTTTACATCCATTGGCCATACACGCTTGGCAACTGAGGCAATTATAGCTTCGCTTTGCTTCCCCATCTGGTTCTATTCTGGGAGCGTTGACCGGACCGAAAAACAGCTTATGCTTTGGACAGACTGCCGGCAGTTTCTGACCCGGGTCAGGGTCAGAGAGTTAAAGAGAACTTTTGGACCCCCGCTTACCTAAACACTCGGTCTCCATCCCACTCCAAAGGCCCGAAAGGAGGCACTCTCTCACAGCAGATCCAGTTAAAACATAGCCAAGGTTACAGCTGAAAATGGCTGATGCTCCAAAGGTAGTTTGGGTCCCAATTTTCTTCCCATTAGGTGGAGTGGGAAGATCGCCACAGGAAATTACTGCAATAAGATGAAGAGGATAGTAGGACGCAGGGAGAGACGAGGCAGAAGATAGTGAGCAAGAAAGAACGAGAGAGGAAGAAACAGGAGAAGTTGGCTTACATCTTCAGAGTCAATAGGCGAGCATAGTCATTTACACCCATCTCACCGACCCTAATGCAATAAACGAGTGACCTGTACTATTTCATGGGTGCGGATAATGATGGTGTTTGCCTTTGTCCCAGCATCTTTCATCATGCTGGCTGGCATCTCCTTTCACCATTACACAGGCTATTCAGCTCTTTTGCCTCTCAAAAAGCAGTTCCCATGGCAGCAGAGGGAAGCTTTTATTTCTGCTTCCCACAATAAACAATATCTGAACCAGGCTGAGACGGGAATAGGTGAGGAGCACAAAGTGAATCTTTGAGCTCCCGATTAAGTGAGCTGTGAATAAGGTATTCTTTCCACAAGTCCTGCAATGTTACACTGCATGAATACAGTGTATCAGAGGCGAGACAGAGGTATTTCAATTTCGGTGGCGTCATAATAGTAGAAGGCTTCCTATTCATTCCATTCAGAGCACCTAATGAAACACACATACCGTAATTTCATGGCGACATGTTACATGCATTTTTCCACTGTGTACGTGCACTTTATGAAAATGCCAAGAGCAAGGCAGAGAAAATAACACTTCAGAGAACGCAATTGTTTTTAAAGCAGTTATATGGGTGACCAGCGTCTGTCTTGTCAAGGAATGGGAAGTGTGTCCTTCATGTTGTCTAGTGTCTTTTAGATTCAAATAATAAAAAAAGGATAGAGAGGAAAAAATACCCGGATGAAATAAAGACAAGTTAAAATGATGAAATGAGATGAAGTGCCAAACTATGAGTGGCACAAGTAGCATAGTTGCGGGCGGATGCGCAAATCCCGACAGATCCAACTCCTTTTGAAGTTGAAGCGTCTAACTAGCACTTCTAGCGTGCTTTTGATTACTTATGAACCCCAACAGCTGTTAACAACAAACCCTCTTTACGTAAAAATCTCTCAGAGTTCATCAATCAGAATTTTCTACATAGCATGCGTGCCTGCGAATAATTGTGCTTTGTGATGTCAGAGTTTATAAAGTGAGTTTCACCTTCAATAAGTGAGAGTTGGCAATGTAGTTCTAACTGAACTCTCTCTGTATATTTATTGCGTTTTCGCCAGTCTGCTTTTTAAATACCTTTCAGTTTTATTCAAAAAATGGATGGAAAATTGATTTCAATCATCAAATCAAAACAGACAGAATTACATTTGTGAATGAGTAATTATGTGTTACCAACATTACTGGAGCACCAAAGCAACTCACTTCTACACCGGGGTCTCTCGTTTCTCCAGCTCCACACCCCATTGGCCAGACACTGAATGTGGGCAGGTCCGACACGATAATATCCGGGGTTGCACGTGAAGATTATTTTTGTTCCATACTCGTAGTGCGAACCGTTGACGATCCTCCACTTGCCGTGGTCCAGAGAGAAAGAGCTGAGGCTGGGGCACATCATTACTGGGGAAGAAAACAATCCACACACAGATGCAGCACAGACTGAGTGACTCAGTGGTCAGTGGTTTGTGTTGGTTTTGACATGGATCAGCTTGACTTTCGTTCTCACACAGGGCAAAGTTGAAGCCTGCACACAAAAGTAACAGCCCGTGACGGGGACAAAACTTCCAAGCAGCAGTAGGAACTAACTCATCTGTTGCCGCGTTCCGAGCGCTCTTCCACGACAGCTATTTATGGGGGAGGCACTCTCTCTAAAACCAAATGAGCTTCAAAACAAACGCTGCTTCCCGATTTAGCGTGAGGCACATACAGCAGGGAATAAACAAAAGTCTCAGATGAAAACAATGTTGTCAATCATTCTTTACACTGACTTCCAAATGGGGGGGAGGTTTCACTGGCAAGCAAAACGCTTACCCCAGCAGCAGCTACAGATTTCCTCTCCACTATTATTCTCCTTTTCATCCATCCCCTTAGTGTTTTTGTTAGACACATTTCAGCTGGCGCCTGTGTCACACTGCAGTCCATATTTCATCGCGTCTCCTATTACAGCACACTTTTGTTAAAGTGTTTGATATTCAGCGAGCTCTCCAGAGAAGTTTTAAACTCCCACTAGTTTGGTGTTCAATTTTAAAAAATCCAACAAATATGTGTCTTCTCCTAAACTTCCTCTTATCGTCACGATCATTCAATTTCTCCCTTCACAAAGCTTGGCTTCTCATGTATCTGGTAACCTCAGAGGAAATAACACAATGCAGGGAAAGTTATCCCAATTGAACCCCGTCAAGAATCTTATTGAGGTCTTAAAACGTCATTAAAAGATGATTTCTTTTTTTCTTTTCCTAGTCATCCGTCTGTCGACTTCCTATGGATAAGTAGTGGGGGTGTCTCGCCATCACAACCAGCCTCTCTGCATTGCACTCTCTCTTCCACGTCCCCTCGCCTTCTCCCCCAGCCTCCCGTACTCACCGATGCATCGGGGTATCTTGTTGTGATTGCTCCAGGTGCCGTCTGGCTGGCAGACTGTGGTCGTCAGCTCTTTGGAGGAGAGTCGGTAGCCACCGTTGCAGAAGTAGGTCACCCGTGTGCCGACGGAATAATCAGCAGCGAGCACACCTCCGTTCACTGGCGCGCTGGGCACTCCGCATGAAACAGCTGCAGGCAGCGAGAGGACCATTGTCGGTACACACATGTTTACGGGCAGTACAAGACACATGCTAGAAAGATGCCCGGCAAACACAGGCCTGCTCGGCAGCCGGACATTCGCTTCACAGTCACGTTTTTGTGAGGTGAAGTACACGTGAATGTATTCTCCCTGGAGTTGACAGCGCACTCTGGTACAATAGCCTTGTACTATAGCCTACATTAGCCTCTTCACTTCAATTCGCCTCTCTCAAACTCACAGTTTCAGGTGAGAGCAGAACAGAAAGCGGCTGCTTTCCAGTGGCACAGAGCAACCTTGTCGGAGTCAGACAGCAGACCTTATTAATGGCACACGTTTTACGATGACACAGCAGGAAGAGCACAGGTGTAGTTAATAACATTAACAACAACAGCATTCAAGCAAATTGATCCACTGCCAGAACTGTGGTACACACTGTGCTTGGAGGCTCAAAGGAATGGCTTCCAGGAACACCTAATGGAGTTATAAAAAATTGGTTTCATTGTGAGAAAGTCGAGTATTTACTAGTGTCTCATAGAATAAAGTGCTGTGGGTAAGTGCTGCTCCTATTTGTTTATTTTTTTATTATTATTTACTTCATCCTGTCTTGTTCCCATTTTATTGTTGGACGATTGCATGTTGTAATTTATCTACTCTGAGATGAAACTTAAGATCCTTTTCTATTAAATTCCCAAGTTATGGAAAATTCAATGGCATGTTTTCATGTATCACATATGTAAGTGCATAACAGTTGTGACTCTCTTTTGTTTTACCATTTTGATCGTGTGCAAAGTACTTTGAGTCCCTTTGTGTAAATTCTCCCTCAACGATGCCACAATCCATTGAACTTAAAACCTCATTTACAATGACAGTCAAGAAAATCTATTTGAATTGTACTCTGTGGTGAATATAACTTCATATTTCCACCGATGTCTTATTAAAGTCCCCAAGTCTTTTGCATGTCCATGTTTGTTTTTTCTATGAGGCCTATCTTAAGTGTATTATTTGTAGAATGACAGACTGTATGCAGAGAAAATTCAGCTTGCAGTAACACATTTTATCATGTGATCACATTCAATTCAGAAGCTTACACTTACTATCTCATGGTTGTGGCTCACATTAACTAAATTAAATTCCACTGGTTGAATGATAATACAAAAATACTTGTGTAACACCGACACTCACATTTATTATCATTAATGCACGTATTACAGGTCTACGTATCTATAAAACTGCTCTTAAGGTAGGTGGAGAAATTAAGGGAATCATATATAGGACTGGCCTCTTGAGGGGATAAAATCCAGTGTTCTCAAAGAGGCAGCTGAACACAACGCCGACAGATTATCATAATTAAACTGTACCACAATTCTCACTGTGGGTTTTTATGAGAATTCTTACAAGATTAAAGTGATTTGTTTTCCTTTTAAAATGAAATCAAAGGATATCACACATTCATGTACATATGAAGCTTATGCCTGACAATTTATTGTATTGTATTGCACATCCTATATTTTTCTTGCCATTATTTTCCACGCAAACATTCCCCCACATACAGAGGAAGAAAGCACTCGCACGGTGTGCTGTGTCCCCACGCGGAGGGAATCTGGGTTACTGTGGCCTCAGAGCTCAGACCAAGCGGGGGGCACAAGCTTCTGGATTTCAAGGTGTTTATCATCTGGGTGAAAAAGAGCAGGGGAACCAGTGTCTGCAGGGCCTCGCTAAAGTGAAACAGTTATGCAAACACACATATCTTCAAATGGCGTGTTAATAGTAACGGCACGCTATCAGAAGTCGAAGGTAGGAATCTGCCTACAGGTTATGGAGCCCTTCACCACCCCGTGACGGAATCAGCCCACATTCATTTTGGAGGGCTGCTGAGTGACAATTGAACAGATGTTGCTCCAAAGTGCTGGAAACTTTCTCTGCACAGCAGATGAAAACTTTTCTATGTTGAGAGAATGAATTTTTGAAGCTCATCAAAGCTTAAAAGGTCAGAGGGTCTACGATTCATAAGTCAGTGCGCTTTGTCTAAGATGTATGAGCAACACTGATGGATTAATACCGTGTGGACTCTCAACGTACAATATTGGGCACGGGAGATAATGACTTACTGAATACACTGCAACAGAATCAGTCAGCAAGCAGCATGTGTATGAATCTATCAGACAGGGTCTTTATGCCTGAGAAAATCTGTGTGCAATTAACAAAACTGGTGAAAATCATCGCAGGTGCGAGGCCTTTTTAAATCATTTAAAGTACATGACATACATATTTTGATATCAATGCCTCATGATAGAATGCAATTGAGCACGCCATCTGTTGATGTTTGCTGCTACCCGAGTGTGTGTTTCTGCAAGTGTGTGCAGTCATGCGCACACGGATCCACACATTTCACATGTGCGCATCAAAGAACCCAATTAGTTGAGTGAGACCAAAACGCAGCAGACACTGCATGCTAATGGCAAGTTAGCCAAAGTAATTTGAAGAAGTGGAAATTGACGGAAGAAGGGAGGATTGATTTCTGTTTCCTTTCCACCTGACAGAGTACTGGCTCTCAATCAGGCCGGATGCAGTTGGGCTGCTCACAACAAGGGAATAGGGCCTGAGCTGAGGCACACGGGCACGTCGGGCGCCCGCCTGCCCTCCCGCCTGTCTGCCCTCTCAGACCAGCGATGCAGAGGCAGTGACCAGAAGAGCAGGGAGACAGAGGTGGGCTGGAGAAAGAAATAAAAAGGCTGCCCGGGCGGATGAGCTCACCTTGACACGCAGGAACTGGCGCATCCCAGGCGTAGAAACCGTAGGTGGTCTTCTTACACACAGCTGTGCCCTTTCCAATCAGCTTGTACCCCCTGTCGCAGGCCCATCGCACCATGCTGTTGAGATGACCCCCGGTCTGGCTTACAACAAAGCCGTGTTGTGGGGAGTCCGGGGTACTGCAGTACATTGCTACAATAGATAGAAGAGGGGAGCGCAGGGGAGGGGAAAAGCCCAGACAAGCAGAGGCGACAGAAACAGGCCAGACGTGGGAATGAAGTCCAGGAAGGAGGATAGAGGGGGGGAAAAAACAGGTATTAAGAGGGGGAAAGCTAAATAGAGCAGAGAGGAGGACGAGGAGCATTCACTGAGCACCTCTAGAAAAAGACTTAGGTGAACACAATTTGCTCCAGTAAGTCTCGGTTTTGAATGCAAAGCCATAATAAGGGAAAATGCCTGAGGAGTGTCACATCTATTTAGCGCCCAGGCTGTGTGCCACAGCAAAGGAAGTCCTCGAAATCACATTATTGCTATTCCTCACTGGCCCATGGGGATGCACATATTCTATTTGCTTTAACACATGCAATACTGGTGCAACCTGCAGGTATTTGTTCCGCAGCCCTCCTTTCACTCATCTTACAGCCCATCGAACACAGAGAGGTAAATCTGATTTCAGGAATATGACCACCGAATAGCCAATGGGACAGAAAATCCCAGGGAGGGCTGCGTGCTGTCAGCCATTCCCTCAAATCAGCGTGACTGGGAGGGAGCGGGGATTTAAGACGAAAAGACACGCGCTAGAATTTAAGTCAGTTGCTGTTCAAGTCAATCAAGTCAAAGGGGAGTTTTCTTTACAAAATTCATCACACCGAGTTGCTTTCACGGGAAACGCTCTCGTGTATTAAATATAATGGAGAGACAACATGAAAAATTTACCCCTTTTGTGCTTTTTTTTCATTATTATTGATGCATTTCAAATGGAAGAGGATCCCTATGCTGCTCTTGCTTAGCACCACTTGCTTTATTAAAGAGCCAATTAAGAATTCAAGCCTTTTGAAATCAGGAGTGCAAAACAGCGCAGCAGTGACTTCCTTCTTGCCTTGTGCAGGTAAGCAAACTAACTCGGAAAGATAAAGCCTTGAACCACATAACAATGTGATAAAAATCATGGGGTCACATTGTATGTAATACAGTATATAGTATTTACAGTATCTGAGAAGCCTCAGTGACTATCTGGTTTTGTTTTATCACATGTCGAGTTAAAATCCCTAAAAGGTTCTTGCATTACAGATGGCTGTTTGCAGACCCCTGACTTTGATCAATTGTCTGCACTTGAGTCACAAAATAAATGCAAACAACAATAATAAAAAAAGTAGAATATGATTATAAACTGGATACATACTTTGATACTCACCCACATATCTGATGTGGAAGCCGCGACGGTTGGTGCCGTGGTCGGAGGACCAGCGCAGCAGGAGCTGGTGTCCTGTGGTGGTCAGGTTGAAGGGTGTGTCAATGTCGCCACTGAGTGACGCGATGTTCTGACTGTAGATGTTGGGACCTGGACCGCAAGAAGTGTGCAAGAGAAACGGTCAGAGGTGGAAAACAAACAAAAGCTCGACGGATGCCATCGGATTAAATCGTCAGTTAGATTCTGTCCTTTGTTTCGTGCAAAATACTGCAAATACCGATGCTACCCACCATCGAATATTTCCAAGATGTCGAACTCTTTCTCTGTCTGGAACAGCTCAAAATGCAGAGTGATGTTGTAACCCTTCTCCACATTGATCAGCCAGGAGCACATCTGCAGGTTGGGGTAGTGCTCTGGGTAGCCGGGACTTAAGATGACCCCCGTGGAGTCAAAACGCACCTCATGAGCCGGGCATTGAACTGCAGGGACAGAGACACAGTGTGGGGCTGAGTTAGATAAAGAGAAAGCTGCAGAAGAGAAAGTACAATGAAAAAAGACTGAGCGAGAGAAAAGAAGAAGTCACATTTTGCCAGACGAGGAAAGAGGTGACAGTGGAAGATAAAAACAAGAGGCAGAGGTATATGGGAGGGAAGAGAAGGTAAAAAGGCAAGAACTGAGGGGAGAAAAGAGTGCTCCTCTGTGACAGCAGAAATTACATTCAAAAAATAACTTGTCCTGAAACAATTACATTTCAGCTAGACTGATATTGCACCTAAGGGCTGAGTGTGCTGTTGTCACCAGGCTCCCCTGATATCAATCTATCAAATAATAATAGTCAGCGGGTGAGACAGCTAACTTTGTATGGAAAAATGTGTGTGTGTGCGCGCCGATGATTTATCACTGTTCTGGGGACCTCAATCTGTTCATGCTCTCAGTTTATGAGTGACTGTGACATAACTTGTTGTTCTTATTTTAAATTCTTGGGTGAAGAATCAACGTCAGGATGGAATGAGGTTATAGTTAGGTTACAGTTAGTGTGAGGGTTAAGGGCTGGGAATGGATTAGTTCTGGTTGCATTCAGACCATTTATGCAGAAGGTAAATCGGAGTTAATGCGATGTCACTGGAAGGCATGACAACACAATGTGTGATTGTGTGTGTGCTTATGCCCTCTTATGAGGTCCAAACCACACTGGTGGGGGCCCGATTCCTTCATGTTTCAATGACCCTAAGCTTTAATGGTATACACTTTATATAAATATTGGCTTAGCATTAAGTAGTCAGTGTAAATATGTGTAGAGTACAACCATGGATAAGCACGTTGCCAATTAGAGAACTCTACAGGAGTGATTGTGTGAGTACAAATGTGTGCGTGACTGTTTGAGTTCATGTGTTTGAGCTCAGGACGCTGCCTTCATTTCCTGTTGGCTGACATGTCTGAAATAATGACAGTCATCTTTCTTTCTTTCCCTTTTCCGATGCTATCACGAGTTTTCCCTCCTGGCCACCGCTGAAAAAACATGAAGCATGTAAAAGGTTAATGCCAATAACTGTTCCACATAAAAAAGGTCACGTTAAAGTTTCGGACATTTCAAACAAAAACAAAAGACAGAAGGAGAGAATGGTAACACGAAGCAGGGTGAATATTCCTGCTGGTGATTCACTGCGGAAGTTTAAACTGGCTGAACTACAACAGCCTCTGGCTCCTAGATAACAGGCAGATAGGATCTCCAAAGTCAAAGCCAGTAATTTTCAGGAAAACAAAAAACAAACAATCACACAAACAGTTTCTTAAATCTCATAAAACAGACAGTCTCAGAGAGCACCGAGGTCAGGAAAATAGTTTTTTAATTACTATGAATAACCAAGAAATTAAATACATAAAAAAAGAAAAACCTTTTGTACACAGCAAACTCAATATCTATTCCGGTTCTCCTTAGAGAGAAAATAAATCTGAATGCAATCTATTTCTGAAACAGGTCGCTATTTGTAATTAAAAAGACTGTTTTTTTTTTCTTGTTGTTTCTTCGGACAATCGTTACCAGTTTTGTTGGTACACTCAGGAAAATAATGATTGTTTCCAAGTTTCCTGCTCATGGGACAAAACATTCTGTATTTCTCAGAACCGGAACATGTTTTATTTCCAATTACTGGTGTTACTTGGGGTAGACGTGAAAAAATGTACAAGGTTTGAAAGTCTTATTCTGCAGTACACTTGTAAAAACTAACTCAAGAGGTGAAATTGGTCTATTTCAAAGATGACAAGATAGTTTTTGATGAAAAAAAAAGATCTTCTCAGTAAAAGTTCGATACTTTGCGGTTGCTCGTGTGGGCTGCAGAGGTGAAGATGAGGGCTTTAACGTTCACCCAAACAACTTTTTGACGGCCCTGGGAAGCAAACCAGTGACCTTATGGATGCGCCTCACACTTTCCACTGTAATACACACCAGAAGAAAACTCAGCAAGATCTAACTCCCGAATAGTAATAAAGCCATGGAGATGTTTGGAGCTTGTTACTGAAATTATTGAGACTTCAGCACTTAAATAAAATGATGTTGCCAGGCAACAAACTATAGTCCTTTTCAGTGAACATGGTCGAGGTTTAAACTGCTTTGCGGGAAACTTTGAGTGCAGGGATTAAACAGATGAGTCACGAGAGGCTTAAAATGTTTCAGATGCTTCGGTGTAGCAGCTTGTTACGATGGGTTTAAAAAGTAGCTCGCCGTGGGCAGGAAGCTACCTGACAGCGGAGGAGGGCCCACAGCGCAGCCATGTGTTGGTCATAATACAGTATGAAGGCAAACCTCTGTACACCGGTGTACCACACATGGCTCAATCAAAGTTCACCAGCACGCTGGCTGTTGTACATATGTACACCCTTGACTGTGGCACTGTTGTCAGCCAGTAGCCCCACGGAGATTAGTACAGTAAATCCAGAAAATAAATACTTAAAAACAAAATAATCCCATTTTAATTACCACAATTTAAAGAAACCACAGTAAACACCAAATAAACAACAATCTGCACAAGTGATTCTAATTTAAATGGATTTTATAAATAGGTTCGGACTCTTATCCCAAGGGAATCCACATTAAACTGCAAATTATCATATTAACAACCCCCTGAAGCCATTGGGGAAACTACTAATAATGTGCACTATCTTAATGGCGATAATGTCTTCACGTCTATTGTCTGCAATAGCGTGCAGACCACTGTCATTTGTTTAAAAGCTGAGAGACATTTGCTCACCCTTGTAAACAAAGGAAGATATACCCCAATAATCCCTTGAGTAAAACAACATCTGTTTATTTCTGCGCTCGACTGTCAATACCTTGAATCGACAAAAGTTTACCAGAGTATTGTAAAAAGGGTTAGCGTGCAACTTGTTAGTTATTAGTTTCTGAAAGCACTGGAAAATCAATAGGAGCGTGAAGGCAGGAGCAATATAACACCATTTAATGGGTTGGACTGAACCTCAGTGTGGCAGATGGTTTAGCCAACACAGCAGTCAACTCAATTGAGACTCCATTTGTGATCAAACCTTCTGCACAACCGTCCGCATAGCCTACGAAAAAAGAAAAAGCCTGTAAAAGACTATATCTGAAAGAAAGAACACACAAACAAAGAAAAGGCATGTATAGGAGCAACATTACATCGTCATGCAAGGACATTTCAGTGTTATCTTCCCAGCATAAAATGAGAATTAACAGCAGGGTTGGAGACAAGTAAAAGTGAAACTGGGGAGCACCGGAGACATCTTTTTCCTGCCCTATAGGCAGTCTGGCGACAGGAAATGGCCATTGTACAAGCTTACTGTAGCAGTCTTTTGGAAGTGAACAGCGGGTCATCACGAATTAAGTTCAACTTTACATGTCCCAAGGAGAGCAATTAGTTCCATGCTAGAGGTGGCACAAGGACATGACATAACTACACAAGAAAATGTATTGCATTTTGGACTATAATAATGAGGCGATCCTTGAAAATGTCAAATAATAAATTACTAAACCTCGTCCCATCTCCGCCAAATTGATGCCTGAAGCAAATTTTAGGGCGAGTTTGATTAGGATGACGACAAATTCGACATGTCACACTGTGCACATCACAGACAACACACGCTCCGATGCACGTTGTGCAGTTTTTCTTGTTTGATTAAAAAAACAAGGCCATCAGCCTGGTTTAACACATGGCACGTGACTCATGTTGTAATTGCATTGCAATTCATATAGAGAGGTGGTGGTGGTGTGGTGGGGGTCAACAGTCACTAGAGGGAGACTAACGTGCCTCCCTATAGGGGCTTTTCTGTGTGCAGTATGCATGTCTCCCCTTGTGTCCGTGTGTGTGGATTAACTCGGGGCAGTCCAGCTTTATTTAAACAGAAAAAAATCAAAGGTCTGCCTCTTTGGTTATTTAGTGACTGCAAACAAGCCGTCAGAACAAGTGTGTGTGTGAGTGATTGTCTGTCCGTGTTAGCCCCGTTATGGACTGATGACCTGTCCAGGGTGCAGCCTGCCAATCGCCCACAGTTGGCTGGGAAAGACTCCAGCACTCCAAGAGCCCGAGTTGGATAAAGTGAGCATAGAAGTTAGATGGATGGACGACCAGTTAAACTTAGTCATCCATACTTGACTGTAATGGCACATTTAACTGTTTTGGCAGTGTATAACACCAGCCACTGTGATGTGGGAGATCTTTCCAAAGCCAGAATAGATCGGGACATTTCATAATAGTGGGGTTGATTACCTATAGGGGAGTAAAAACCTCCATCATGCGCCGTTCGTTTGGATTAGGGAGGTTAATATAGAATCCAGTGAATGTGAAAATTATTCCCTCTTAAACTTCTGTTGATAGCAGCTGGTTGGCAGAGAACAGTGAAGTGGGTAACACATCACAAGGAGAGCTGACAAGACCAACGTTTTAAGAGGAAGCTTTTAGATATCCTTCAGTAACATCAGGTGAATCACCGCCGACCAAAAAAATCAGCACCAAAAAATTATGCGAATCACTGAGTTCTTGTCCAAGCGCCAAGAATAACTTGGCTTCACTTTACTATTATGATTTTTCGACGCCATGTCTGAGTAATGTGATACCACCAGTATGCAAGACCACAAACTGAACAACGCTGTGCCACTGTCAAACTCTTTCTCTTTATTCTACATTGTTTAACAAGCTAAGAGAACACCACAGGACGCCATGCTGCTTGTGCCAGTGTAAATTTTTAATACTGGGAAATGCTTGGTGATCCCTGTGCTGCACGAGAGAGGGAAGACTCCATCCTCAAGACATGCACACAGACAGGCGCCGACATCAATGTAAATCTTATCAAATCACCCTCTGTGACCTTTGTGCATATAGTAATAGACCTGCTCACCAACAGGCAACCTCCATTAATAAAGTATGAGGATGAGTCTCTTTGAGCTCCTGGTTGTAGCCAGTTAGATGGCTCAACCTGGGCTTTTTCTATTATGCTGTTTGTCTTCATTTGCGGCACCAACCGGAGTGAGCTAAAATCAGCTAAATTCGTGGTTCTGAGAGCTGAACAATGTCAGCTGCAAAATCACCAGAGGGGGGAAACCAAGATATCAAGTCAGACATCAAATAATAACAGCCAAGGATGAGCAAATACGTTTCAAATCACTAGTCCTATTCTGAGATGCTTTATGAATGCAGGCTCAGAGTTTGTCGAGTATCTGTCATGCCTTGATCACAAGTCCAATGCGATTACTCAGTTTCTTGAAATAAAAAGACAGAAACGCTCATCAAGTCAAGACGTGGAGACAAAGGACTGCAGGGCACTTCAAAAGATGCCTATCCACGGGGGATGGAGGGTTTCAGAGTGCTCTGTTGTCTGCAGCGGAGATGTATAGACACAGCAGGCAGGATGATGGCATTTGTTTTTTTTAGTCTAAACAAAATCTCTGATGTAGACAACACAGACAATTCTCTTCCTTTGCTTTGTGTTTGAAATCCTCTTCTGAAAAAACATGGGGAGGAAGGCATCTTACATCAATCATGCCCATGAGGCCATTTAGTGGGAGTAGAAAAATGTAAGA
The DNA here is from genome assembly GCA_032274725.1 of Malacoctenus triangulatus. NCBI lineage: Eukaryota > Metazoa > Chordata > Actinopteri > Blenniiformes > Labrisomidae > Malacoctenus > Malacoctenus triangulatus. The sequence goes on from JAUESE010000010.1 coordinate 9,366,828, forward strand.
ATACAAACTCCCCTTTCCATGGAATTCAAGGTAAAACAACAACAGCAGCAAGTTACAGCCTACACAGCCTACTTTGCAACAACAACAGGAAAAACTCTTTCATGGTTACTGCTGATGGTCTGTAATTGGTTTTAAATATACATATTACAGTCAACTGTTTTGTGGGGAGTGCAGGTCTCTGATCTCCTGTCCGTTGTTCACTGACACTGTGGATGTTGATGGATTAAAATAGAGACGTCTCTCACAGAGAGCCTGCTGGAAGCCTGTGCCTGATCACTGGGTGCCGCCAACTGCAACCGACCTCAATCGAGCAGAGTCAAACCCACTCACAAGTGGTTACACAAAAGGTTGCGCACACATGCTCATACCAAGAGCGATACCGAGGCATGCGAAACACAAACAATGACTTTAAAACATGGTACGATAGCGTTCATTATTTCACACTGATTAACTAACCTTGACAGACGGGTGCGGGGTTGTCCATTTGGAGCCTCTCTCCGAGACGGCAGGTCAGAATCTCGTTGCCCACCAAGGTGAAGCCTGGCAGGCATGTGTAGCGAATGATGTCCCCTATGAGATCATTTACACAAAGAATCAAACAACGTACACAGGCAAGAAATTACATTTACAACCATTCATTCGCCCACTCAACACACACACCCATCTGTACATGCAGAAACTACCCCCCCCCCCCGTCACTGAGCTGCAGTAATAGAATACTTCCAAGCACCAACACTTGAAACAGTAATCAGCAACACATTTCTTAATGAAGATTGACATCCCCTCAGCTGACTGAAGGCACTTCATTGTGTTGAGCAGCAACAAATGAGTGCATACACACACATGCACACAGACACAGTCACACACAAGTATCCAGACAAATCTGCTCCCACTTTCAAAGACAAAAACGCGGAAGGCCACGAGCCATATGCCTTCATCTGCACTTTGCTAATCACTTCTGAATACTAAAAATACAACATCTTATAAATAGCGGTAATTACTACTGGCTTCAAACAAACACTGTGTTGCATGACACACACGTACATAGAAAAATACTACAAGAAGGGAAGAAATCAGAAAAGATAAAAGGGAGAAAAAGCCGAAGGAACAGTGACGGTTGAATCAGATATCAAATACTTTAAGAAACATCTGTCAACTTCATGGAAGAATGTAGGTGAAAAAAGTATTAAAAAAAAAGTATTTCCTATCAAAAACTTCAAACATGGATTGTAAACCCAAAATACTGAAAGTATGGCAAGAAGTGAGAATACCATGATCACTCAGGCAAGACCAAAGCAGACTAAAACTACGTCTGTCCCTGTTTTTTTCCAGCTGCTCAAGGAAATAACCTGACGCCTCTCACCAAGTGATCCTATTACACATTGTCGCCGGGCAGAAAACAAGTAAAATAAAATAAGACAAACCTATTTCAAACTCGTCATCATCGGTTAGGATGGTGGCGTTGGCAACAGGAGGAGGTGGCTGACATGTTCTCAGCTGGTAAGCTGTTGAGAGGAGAACAAACATCGAACTGTGCAACAGAGCTGACATGTGCATTCAGAAAAACACAAACAGTGCTAGAGACACACACACACACACACACACACACACACACACACACACACACACACACACACACACACACACACACACAC
>JAUESE010000010.1:9386588-9397361 GCA_032274725.1 Malacoctenus triangulatus
GTAAATGTTTAGTATGTCCCTTAGCTAATATGCCCTGAAGTGAACAGCCCACTGGGAAACAAGCAAAACGCTGTCTTTTAAATGAAAAAGGATGCGGGTCCAGTAACCTGAAGCTATGGTGGATTTTAAAAACAAAAACATCAGGGAATACCAAGCTGGAAGCCCAGAGAAGTTAAAACAAGGACTTCACAAACTACAAGTGAGTGTGGGATGCAAAAAAAAAAAAAAACAACTTTGCCCACTCTCTCAGATTTCTCACATAATTTCTTTCTAGGTCCGGCTGTGCCATCCAGACCAGCTGTCCCCCCTATTTCTAGTATCCTTGTGGAGCAGCTGGAAGCCAGTGGCAGATGGACACGAAAATAAACTGACAACAGACAAAGTGACAGGCAGGCAGACAAGCCGTCTCTCCTCATACCTGTGTACTCCAAGTGGAAGCCAGCGGCGGACACACTAATGTCAGACTGGAAGGTCAGGAACAGGTTGTTGGACGTGCTGTTCAGCAGTTGGGGAATTGTTGTACCTGCATTGTGCGATATACAAGACACCGTTACGCACATAACCGGCCCAGACTGCGAATTGAAACCCATCATAAACCTGTGAACATGTGCGTAACATGAACATATATTGCGCCTCAGCAAAATGCAATATATTTACCAATGGCACCGATGAAAATCTGTCAGGGATGTGGCGTTAAACTACATAAAAGTCAAACGTAATCTGTTGCCCAGTTTGAGGTGTAAATCATGTTCCTGTGGACCTTCATTCTGAAGCGTCAGTTCCATAAAATCACTTTCACTGATTCAAGCACTATATACTCTTCTAGCTCACCGCGGATTGCTCGATATATGTGGAAACAAGAAGGTCAGGGATCGCTTTCTCCATTTCAGGTACACGTCTTTTGCAATTTGCATAGAGTCTTTCACATATAATCACAGTCATCTTTATCAATTTAGCCCAGCTAAAGCTGATGTCTATCTATTGAAATTGCTTCAGCCTTTTCACACACCGTGGCTGCCCCGCACAGCTACAGCTGTGCTCGGGAGCTGTTTCGCTATTTAAAGAGCTTTGTTCCCAAATGAGATATCCACCACTTAAGAAATTTGACACCTACTCTCATAAAATTGATGGCCAATATGGAGGCAGAAGTCGTTTTGCTCCACTGGTTCCTCTTATGCTGGGATTCAGCATCTAAAACGATGTGATGGCTTGTTTCTTGTAGGTTACCATGTGGCAAATGTGCTATTTTCATTAATGTGAGCCCTAAGGCAGCGCCGCATTTATAAAATTCCAGGCTGAAACAGGCTAGCATTATGAAGATCTCTACTGCAGAGACAGGGACATTGTGTGAACGAGGAGGGGGCACTTCTTTCTCCTTTGACTTCTGTAACTGGTTCTCAGACAGCGTTCTCAAAGGACATGCCAAATGTCATCAGCTCCATCACCACATCTGTCTGCTGCTGGGGCCTCGTGACGTCTGCTTGAAATTCAAGTGGGATCTGACAGCTAACATCCAGTTGTATCGGATTTACCTGAGTAGCTACCGAGCCTTGGAGCATTGCCATCAACGCCGTCAAAAAAATCCAGTGAATCCCAGTTGTGTTCTGTTGCGAAGGTCACAACCTGAATCTGAGAGAGAAACAAAGCTCAATACAGAAAAAGGACACAGCAGAAACAGCACTTCAAAAAAGAGAAAATAAACATGGATACAAAATATAATGCAGTAACTTTAAGTCTTTTTGCAGTAGCCCTACTCTCCTCTATCTCTGTGTTTTTGATTACATTTGCAAAAAACACTTCAATGTGAGTCAGAGTTGTCGTGGAAAAGACGCCTAGAACATTTAGGACGTCCTTTGTATTTAGTCCTTTTTATTTAGTTGCTGCTCTGTTTATCATAGTTTACATTTATGTGTGTGTGGCTATTTCACTTGGCTGATAGAGATGGTAAAACTTCTCGTTGCTGGACTTTGTAAGTGGTGACTTTGATGATTGGAAGTGAGTTGTTAACTTCAGTCTCTGGCAGGTCAGTTGTCTGCAGGGACCTTGGCTAAATGGGTATAAAAAAGTCTCTGGTCGCAGGGACTTCACATAATGGAAGCTGTCAAAGACCCAGTTGAGTGGAGCCAAATAGCTGATTGTGGAAACATGGCATTAATAAATGTTCACTTAAAAAAAAGAGAAAAAAAGATCATCTCTTATGCAACATGGCTCTGCTAAAATCTGAATGTCTGCCTTCTTACTTGGATGCCGGCCCCCTCGGGAACGGATATTTTCCAAGCGCAGTTCAGATAGTTGGCGTATGGCTCCGGGTAACCGGGAGAAAGGATGGTGCCCCTGCGGTCAGTCAGCACTCCGCCACAGGGAACTACACACAGGACGATGTAGAAAAAAAAGAGAGAGGAAGAGAGAGTTGGTAAGTGATGACAAAGTTGAGGCAAACTGAAGTCAAAAAAAGCATCTGCAAAGCCGGGAGTGGGCGGAAATCACAGTGGAGGAAGCAGCAAATGGTCAAGCATTAAAAAGCTTCCCTCCACCTCTTATAAAGGAGCAGTAATAAATGGATTTTGAATGAGCTGCAGAGAGAGGAGATGGTATTCCATTGAAACCCAACTTCTGCAAAAGGACATTACTAATGTAACACATTTCTATCAATACCTCAGTGGCCGATGGCCAAGGGTGGGGTGGGAGAGCCACTCTTTGAGGGACAAGGAGTTGAGGGGGGTTCAGTGTGCCCCCTTGCATAGATTGTGCCCTGAGCGCTCACCATAGCAAAAGAGCGACTCTGGCCCAAGGACACAGTATGCCCAAGTTTCTCCCAAAGAGCTTAAATTTTGTTCCCTCTGTGTTAACAAGTGAGCTATTCACCGACACTTCAAGTCACATTGAGCTTGTTTCATAGTGGTTTTATTTCCTGTTATACATTTTAGATGGGGGTTGATCTGCAACAATATGGTGAGAAGGCAAAAAGACTGATTCCCTCGTGTGAGTCTGTCCCGTCCTAAACCATCTTCCCAAAACACTGAAAGCAGGAACCTGCCACCTCTCACTCTGGACCATGGAGTATTCTTCATGTTGGAAGACAGTTTTTCTCCTTTCCTTTGTACTGCAGCCAAAGCATACTCATGTGGAACTGTTAGATTTTGCTCTGTATTTTATATAAAGGCAAAAGGCCATGAGGTGGTTATGTTATAAGTGGCACTTTATCCACAAAATCAAATACTTGGTGGACTATATCAATGTACCGCCCAACTACCTCATGCTGTACATACAAGTAAACAGTTCAAGCATGATGTTTGAATTCATCACAAATACCATCGCTCCACTGAAAGCCATTACAAGCAAACAGTCATTCTCCCTCTTCAACAAGCAATATATTTAGCCGGCCTCTCAAAAGTCGGCTGAATGTTCAATTGGAGTCACTGACTGGGTTGTGCTGACATTGTCAGCCGCTCTGACATATTTGGGCACAGCAAAAAAATAAATAAAAAAGGGAACCACGGTGAGTGCAGTTCATTCATGGCTTTGCTTTTCAGATTGGTGCCAACGTCTGTGGTGTCCAGCCAGCAACATCCTATATTGTTTGGCTCCACTGTTTGTTGATTAAGTCTCTGGTGCTGGTTTCACCATCCTGGTGCTCCCAGCTCCCAGGGGGAAGCTTTAGCTTCACAGGGAGAATGTCAGAGATCTCGAGACAGTTATTTCATGCTTGTCAGAGCCGTATTAATAACTTAGGAAACAATTATGTGTGCATCCAAGAATCTTTGGACAGTCATGTTATCCCATAGAAATCCATAATTTACAGCGACTAGACTGTGATGAAATAGCTAAAAGGTTATTCCTTCCAACAAACACATAAAAGAGAAGTTACCAAAGTGACGACTTTGTTCCTTTTCATTCTGAATCACGCATTAGAAAAAACTACCTCAGTACTTGGTGCAGTCGCACCGTGAAGCCATCACACTCCCGTATAATCACCACCACCATAATAACTTCCTTTGCCACTGTGTGACACATGTAGCAGGTTTTCCTACTGGAATCAATAAACTTGCACAACCCCATGGAAGGATAGCAGCTTGTGTAATTGCTTTAAATTAGGTGCTGCAAATGAAAACTGAAGGTCAGTGTTGACAAAATCCAGAAGGCTGGCTTCAGAATGTCACATCCTGTGCTCCTTGGATGTATGCGACTCGTTAAATACCAGTGTAACTCTCAGCGCCACTAACCTTCTTTTCTATGATGTAATTTCCTCCAGGCTCCCCAAATTCTCCTTTATACTCTAAACAGCGATTATGATGCATTTCATCATCCTCACCATCCCTTTATCAGTTCTAACATTAATGGAGAAAAGTGTTAGAAAAATTAGAGCCATTCAGGGAACAACAATACAGGAGGTCTTTGTAGTCTTGCCTTATTTTTCTACAAGTCCAACATGAAGGCTATTTCCTTTGTGAAATTTTAAAGGTCCCCTGAGGTACTCACACCATGGACTCTCATAGCTAATTTACCTTTATATTAAATGTGGCTTCTACCACACATACAGAATTTAAAGTTATATGTTGTTATCTCTAAAAGGAAACCAAGATACATATATAATCCTTATTAAAGCTGTGAGATTATGTAACTTGTATGATTAAGGATTGTTAAGAAACAATAGCATTGAATGGGTAAAAATTTAAAAACACAGAGAATTGTAGAATTTTATAAAAGTGTGAGATTGATTTGTTCAATAAGACACAATTCAAGTTCTCTTCATTTCTTTCCCATATGTGTATTTTCAGGGACAACATGGTCTTTAGTATCAGTTAATGGGTCAATGATATAAACAGTACAGACAGAAATACTCATTTGATCATCGTTATCAAACTGCTTTTTTAGACAGTAACTTAAAACAATTACTGTCACTTTAATTCTAATCAGTTCTATGTACAAATCTGATTTTGTCCACCACAGTGTAACATGTGTAATCATAAACAACCAACTTAACAAGACTTTTTAGCTCCTGCCACCTCAGCAACAACAACAACAACCTAACAACAATTGTGTTTGGCATCTGAGGGGGGGAAGGGGGGGTTAAGGCCACCAGTGAAGTATTTTGTGTGGGTATGTTCCGGATTCAGGATGAATCATGACAAGCTGTAAGCTCCTATAACACTGGCCAGCGAAGATTTTCACGATCACAAGTGATGTAAAATTGAGAAATCGGAATGAATCTATTCTGTAAAAGCTCACTCTGAAGTACTTCGAGCCCAGCTTCTCTGTTATTCAATAAAAACATCAATTTATTCAAGTCAACCATTGTCTGATATTCAACAGAGTCCAACCACAAATTATGCATTCATCCAGGCAAGGCTAATTAAATCACCAAACAACATTGTACAAACTCACAAGCAAAGCCTTAATTTAACACCGCTGCAACTGAAACTGAAAGCAAAACACGTGTTGTGGAGCGAGGCGGGTCAATCACAGCTGGACGAGGTACTGGAAATATATCTCTGGAATCGCAGGTAAATCACAGGGAGAACGGTGTCTGGTGCCGTCATATCCCATAAAAAGGGTATGAGTAATTGAGCATAGTGTTTTGGTTGAAGCTTCCATGAAACTATATCCATTATTCTGGACGAGTACACTGCCGCTGGGGGAGATGCTGCAGCCAGATTCAATCTCCAGATAAAAATCACTGTGTTTAAAATGGAACTGCGCGTGCCACTGCTATTCCCTAACCACTTGGCAGTAAACTTGGATGAACCCTGGCTTGAAATCTCCCGCACTCATCGGCTGGGACGACTCGCTGGCTGGCACAAGGCCTGAGTTCAATAGATTTGGTCTTACTTCATCTATAGCTGCAGCTCTCCCCAAAGGTAGAGATGTGGGTGTCTTGGTGAGTGCTAAGTGCTTGTCCCACTGCATGTGTGTGCGGTATCTTTGGGTGGTTGCGTGTGCAGGCAAGACGCAAATCTCTTCATGTGTGTAATGTGGTGTGTGTGAATATTCATGCAGGGTTTTTTGTGAGCATTGTAAGAAGGGAGTCAGTTAGCTTGGGATGCTCCCCACCCTGCATAGACCACTAAGTACTGCTGTAAATGGCTGGTCCTGGATCCGCTCTTTGCATATTCTGCCAATGAGACTGATTCCTGGGTACTCTTGGACAGCAACCTTGAATTTTAAATCTAATGTATACTGTACATTATTCAAGGTGCAGCATGGACAGCAGCAGGACATTAAGTCATCAGTATGTGTTTGGGGACAGTACTGAGCTGTCTATAATCCAAGTTTTGAAAGAGTTAAAAACTAAATACATCATCACTGTGGATCCTTTTTTCCCCAATGAAAACTGCAATAAAAGGAGGATTATGTCTTGATTAATTTTCTTTGCTGGGTCGAAAGCAGAGGGTTCCCATAACTTGTTTTACAAAAAAGAACAAAAAGTACAGCAATCGGAAGTGTCTCATTCAACTGACTGCTTTGGTCACTTGGACCGAGAACAGACTATGAACACAACATTGATATATTCCCGTTAAAGTGATTCCGACCGGTGTGTGTTAGTTTCATACTGATCAGGCAATACACAGCAGGTTTGCTTCAATGCCTCGGCCAAGAACAGTTGTTTATAACAAGCCAGAGAGCAGAGAGAGCAAACCAAAGCAGAGCAGCTGTGGGACTGACTGAAACACATATACAGGAAGTTCTTTATGAAGCGCCGCAGTGCTGAGAGATACATATTCATGTGATCATTCTCTGATGATTTGTCTGAATAACCGACCCTGCTCATATCATCACATTCTTTCCACAACTAAAACAAAAATGTTTCAATAAAAGGTGAATATAAATGCTATAATCCCCGCTGGGAAGAATTATTATTATTAAAATCGTAAAATGAGACTTACCAGCATTACATTTAGTGCACACATGAATTGAAAATTCGACCATGTGCACTTGAAAAATGAGCAGTGCAGCAATAAAAAAAACACACAAGCAATACCTGATATCAATATTTCTGAACCCATTCTTACGATCACCACAGTAATAAATTGAAGAATGACTCTCAGGGCTTGATCTAATAACGTCCGAAATAATGTGCTAAATTGTGTGTGAAAACCAAACAGATTATGCTTTTGTTTTGCGAGTGATCAAATAAGAATAATTGCACAAGTGACTCGTGCAAATAGCAGTATTCAAATGAGGGTTGTGTATGTGTTGTGTTTGCTTGCTATGAAAAGACTGGAAAAAGCACGAAGTGCCTACAAGTGCAAAACGAAATCCAATTACGCCGAGGAGAGTTCGTGGAGGAAGTCATCAAACAAATGGTAGCGTGAGAGTCAACAAACAAAGAAATCAGAATTTTTCAACAAAAAGGAAACAGGATTTGGGAGATTACCAGTCACACAGTCAACACTGGGCCAAAACGGCATCTAACAAAGCGAAGAAACCATCAGAAGTCCAAACTACAAGTGGAATGCAAAAAGAAACTCTGCGTAATAAAAACATAAGTTAGCATCCTGTGATATATTTCCCTCTCTGCACATCAGCAGCATCTCTGGGAGCCACTGAACCTGTTTGTGCCTGTTGTGTAAATGGTGTAAATGTGAGTGCATCTCTGAACTGTACAAATAAATGACGTTGTAAATCCCATGGTGGTAAATCACTGAGCAGAAACTCCTCCCAGCATTAAGTGTGATCGGACGTTTTATGGATGTATCTCGGAAGTGGGAAAAGATCATTCATGCGACTCTTACAAAACTACATTTTTTCACTGTATCGCCTGGAATACAACAAAAACTTCAGCTGGACTTGGCGGACTTTAGTGTTTCTCAATGTTTCGTTCACCTGCATTAACATGCGGTGTGACAGCGCACTAAGAATATCTTCTACAGCTGAGTTGTTTGACCTGCATTGGATCATAAATCGGGGAATACACTGTGCATTAGAGATTAGAGCTCTTCAAAGGATCTGATGTGAGAGTGGCTGTTGCTGTTGGGCATGTTCTTCTTTCACTGTTTATCCTCCTATTAGTCAGGAGAGCTACAGCAGCCCAAATCTGCTGTCGAGGTAGAGAATTCATGTGACACTTTGTTGTTCTGTTTGGCCTTGCCTCTTTCTTCTTGTCTGATCCACCAAGAGTGGAGATAGGCAGCTGCTTTGCACTGGGTGACAGACATTAGGCGAAGTAATGACAGGGAAAAACAGACACCAACCGTTTGTTTGCACCTGCGCCACCTTTGTTGAGCTGCTTGTGTGTGTGCGTATGTGTTTGAGCGCATGCAGGACGGGCTTGGAGGAGGAGGAGGAGGAAGACGCTTACCGACACATGTGGGCACAGTGCCGTTCCACTGGGCCAGGGCGTTGGGCACGGCCTCGCACCTGATGGCATTGGAGCCGTGCAGCGTGTAGCCTGGATTGCACTCAAACAGCACCGCCATGCCGGTGCCAAAGTCGTTCCCTATCCGCTTCCCAAACCGGGGCTCAGGGACTGAGCTGCACTGAGTGGCGCTTGTCCGGGGGACAGCTAGGAATAAAAGAGGAGGGAGCGAGCATTAGAGGAAGGAAGACAAAGAGTGGTGGGTGGTTGTGTTAGGCGGAAAAAAACATCAGGGAGAAGGAGAGATGGCAAGACAAAGGAGGCCAAATGAAATAGCAAAGCCCTTGTGAATCTCCTCGCACGTCATTAGTCATTCCTGTCTGCTGTGCCAGGATAGGCTATTTGACTCCACATCATTCTGCTCTGCTCAGCCATGCCCAGCCACATCCAGTGGCACTTTGGTGAACAGCCCTTAAAGTGATGAGTGCAGGCCCTTTTTTTTTTTTTGTTTGGCTCCTTCTCGAGAGCAAATGAGGGCTCTTAATGCACCAGGTATGTTTGCACATCCCGGTTCAGGAAACACGTCATGGGGAGCCTCTTACCTTGGTAAACAAAATGAAATCCTTTGGCTGTCTCAGTTCCATTTGTGGTAAACTTCAGAGTGATCTTGTTTCCCGAACTCAAAGGGAGCGTTTCTCCTAAATTACAGAAAAAGGGAGACTTTTTCAGACAGTGCTGCTTATGACTGAGTTCATCTGAACAGTAACGAAAACTGACAATACACATCAGAAATTAAATGGCTTTCCTTGCCAGCAGATTGAACGTCGATTTCAGGCTGTTTACTGTAACTTTGTATAACGTTTATGAGCAATTGTCATTGTGATTTTACTGTGTAGTTGTTTGATCTGCAGCTGCCAAACATTTTTTTGCCCGTGACATTTTACAACTGCTGGGATGCTTTTGTTATTTTAATTGGGAGTTCCGTCAATTACAATCATCTTACATGATGTAACATCATCACAGAAATGCAAGAAAAATCTTTATCCCAAGCTGCATAAAGCTGCTGGCCTTTCAGTTCTTTCATTCGCCTGTGGAAAATAAGCATTCCATTACAAATAAGCTTTGAGCTTCATGTGCCGAATTGCCTGCGATGCAAACCGCACTTTATTTGTCAAGTGACCATTTATGCCCACGAGCGTCAAGCCCAAAATAAAAGCTACAGGGTCACAGAGGTGTGTGTTTACCTGAGTGTGAGCCATATATGGAAGACAGAAGGGCTGAATCTGTTGACGATCCATCGTAGATTTCGACCACATCAGTGTTCAACGTCTGGAACACCACAAACTGCCCGAAGAGCACTGCAGATACAGAGAAAGAACAGGGGGAGGAGGGGGGGGGGACACCAAGAGTAACTTAGTCCCAAAATATGAAAAATAGCAGTGAGCATGAGGCAATCAACAGACATAAATGTCAACATTTAGCCATTCACTTGGGTTTTTCATTGTCCCCGTACACCAATTATGAGCCTGAGTGTATAAAATTGACTTATTTAAGTCTCTCAACAGTCTCATTCCTCTCAATTTGACCTCAATAAACAAGAAAACCTCCATTTATCTACTCCATGGTCCATTTCACTGTTCTTTCGACTCCCACAATCTTTGAATAAAGCAAATATATCAAGTTATTGTTTACCTACATCACTCCAGTTTATGGATGACGTATTGGAAAATGAAGCAGCTATAAACTTGTTACTTTGTTTCCTCACGGTCTGCTGTGTTCTCAAACCAAAGTCACATCTGCTTCTTAGAACAAACTTTTCTCTGACATTTCAACATCCACCAGTAATGAGGTTTATCTTACTTTTTATTTGTATTTTTCTCAGGTGGCCTGTGACATTTAGCACATGGAGAACGACCTTGACACTACAGAGTGTGTGATACTTCAAGTTAAATAAACATATCTCCTTCTCATTTTTAGGGTGAAAAAAAAATTGAAGTAAAAGATTATTTTAAGTGCTTTGAGATCATAAAAGGCCAATAAAAGCCTTGGTGAATATCAGCAATGGTGGTTTTTATCTCAGCTGCTGGAGGGGCAGAGTGATGGAGGGGCTTAGATTGACAGCGTTTGACACAGGCAGCAGCAGAGGACCAAGAAGAAGAGCAAATTTACGCCGCAGCTTAAAAGCCGAGGGCAGGAAGTGTTTTGCTATAAGTGGTATTGACGAGTACGGACCACCATCAGAACATAAACATGTTGAGAGGCCAATTTGCTCTTTATCTGTTAAACTGTTATTCGCGGTGTAATTTCCCTCTCCGAATGTGTTTTAGGTCACTCACTAAACAAGATGAGTTGCACAATGAGTCACAATAACTGTTTTTCAGTTAGAATGTAGGAACACTTAACTCTGTAACTCCTCCCAGCATTTGCACAAATACACACAGGAAAGATGGAGAGACACTGACGACGCAATGCAGAGA
>JAUESE010000010.1:9441645-9476502 GCA_032274725.1 Malacoctenus triangulatus
GTGTGTGTGTGTGTGTGTGTGTGTGTGTGTGTGTGTGTGTGTGTGTGTGTGTGTGTGTGTGTGTGTGTGTTTGTGTCCGTGTGTGTCCGTGTGTGTCTGTTCGACCTGAAACAAGGTGTCACTGCAGCCAAACGTGGCGATCCCTCAACAGCTACCGTGGACAAATATTAGAAGTAGAACTCTTGTGCGTACATATTTTCAAAGTAATGAATGTCAGATGATGTTTTGGAGGATCACCGAGACGCCCGCGGCTCCACAGCTGCACACACCCACCCCCCTCTTATCCTCTTTCCTTCCACCCTTGGGCTCTCCAGCGAGCACAACACATCAAGGCCCCAATCCTTATCCACCAACAAAATTATATCGGATATTTTATTAATGAGCCAAAATTACATAAAGTCATTAAAAGTGGATGAGTATGCTTGGCAAACGATCTACTTCAGAGGCTCCATAGGCAGACAGCCAAGGCGTTTGGCAGCAGCCTGGCACACACCTAGGCAAGAAAATGCTCCAAGATATAAAATGAATATTGAGGAAACCTATCGGGATGAAGTTGCATAACATGCCATTGTAACATATGCACGCTATGGTGCTCCCATCAACCCCTGCATGTAATTTATCTGCCATTTTGTTTCAGCTGAGTGATCCATAACCAAGGGACATCATTTACGGTTTGTACACCGCGACAATAATTGCCACGATTGCCCTTTAGTGTGCTGCTAAGCAGCCCAGACAGAAAAATTGTACGAACCCATTACAAAGAATGAAAGATTATGGGAGATAATAAAACTAAATGAAGATGTTTAGCTTCATGTATTGAGGTGGAGAGTCATCCGTTTCCAGTGGTTCATTACATTTCGGTTGGATCTACACAGCCACAGCGTGTGTTTGCTGTATAAGCACTTTGAGGAGCGTCACGCACTCGTTAGGTCAATCAGTCCTGCAGCAGATCACCTTAGGCAGCATTAATAATGCCGGGATTGTTACTCAACAAAATCCACAAGGTCTTTCTTTAGTGTTACAGTTTGTTAACTTACCAATATCACATTTACAATGTGTACATATTGTGTGTGAAATGACAATCTCTGTTTTCAGGAAATAATGAGGTGATCTGCTGCGTCAAATTTAAGCGTTTGAGTGTTTCTCGTAACCGGCAGTCCAATTATCGGATCAGACTTGTTTGGCGTAGATGACAAAACACTCTGGAAAGATGAAGGGCAGCTCTAAAGACTTGCAGACATAAAACATGGTGTTAAAGAGAGAACATAAAAGCCAAAAACACATTAAAAATAAATAATAAATATCATCAGCCTCCTCTCTGGAGTGAATTGTGTTATATATTTCACCACAAAGCCCGTTTCCACTGCTGAGGTGAACACGCAGGCGCCTACCATCGCACGTGGGAAGCTGGTGGCTCCAGAAGTGGTTCTTCTCACAGACCAGCGGCTCCTCGTGGCTCAGTCTGTACCCCGGCTCGCACAGGAAGGACACAGTGGAGCCGATGGACAGGTCGTGGCTCAGCCGAGCGCCGTTCACCGGAATCCCGGGGTCCATGCAGGAGTACGTGTCCAATGTGACCACTGTGGTGATTGGAACAGGGTTTAGTCTTTGAACACGTTTCAAACAGCTGCACATACGTACACTGGCACACTGAGAAACTGCAGTGATTTTGAAGCCAAGTCATCTTTACAATGTCCACATGATGTAGTGTCTTTGTGTTTGCCTGTAGAGCAACTGTTACTCTGACTTATGAGCACAAGGACTAAGCCATACATTTTCTGTGTTGTGTACAGGGGAGTTTGTATAAGCACAGCAGGGACGTGGACGAGACTCTGAGACCCAGTTTATTGGATCATACTGAGCTATTTATATAGTGGAGCAGTCTGATCTGTTTATGCAAATACAGAATGGCCCTTGTATTACAGAGGTATATTGAGGTCATGAAGGATTTATAAAACATGAAACAATCATTCCTTTTTCTTTCTTTTTTTTAACAAACACTCAAATGTCTCGTTGGTATCTGTTTTCTGAAAAAGCGCCAATAGAACTTTTAATGTTGTTGAGATGAGGTCTGAGGTTGTATACATATTACCAAGTAGATGATTTAAGAATTTCATCTGCATTTATTTTGACTTTTCAAAGGAATCTTCACTCATGTTTACTCAATAACTATATTAATGAAGAATTGTATACTGCATGACAAACAAACCCAATACATTTCAAACAGAGATGATGTTCGGATGACAGTCGGGAGAAAAAAGCAATGAGAGCAGCAGTGTCAGAGTTTCCTCCAGAATAACCTTGTCAGATCCTTTGGTTTGTAGAAATAGAGGGCTTCATCTTCATGCTCTGCTTTCTTTTTTGCTTAAGTCATCACGTCACCCAGGGAGCGAAGGTCAATAGTTGATGTTAGATCGGCGCCGTGGAGGAGTGAGGAGCAGTACTTTCGTGGGGAGCGACAATTAGGGGGTACGACCTTGCTGAAAGCGTACAAATATACTCCCCCCTGCTCCACGCCAGCACCACAGAGCGTCTTCTGGTGAGGAGTATTTTTGTCTGCTGGTTTGACTCAAGGAGGGAGAATGTTTAATCGTTGTGCCAGCTTCCTCTTAATATTTCTTTTTTTAT
This sequence comes from Malacoctenus triangulatus, assembly GCA_032274725.1. Lineage (NCBI taxonomy): Eukaryota > Metazoa > Chordata > Actinopteri > Blenniiformes > Labrisomidae > Malacoctenus > Malacoctenus triangulatus. The sequence continues at coordinate 9,444,274 of JAUESE010000010.1, forward strand.
TTGAACGAGCCATGAAATGATGCCCCCGTTTTTCCGGGTGATTTCCAGGACCGCCATCTGGACATCTTCCAAATAGGGTTGCTTTTGATGCACTGAAATTATGCTGAATTTAAACAGTTGTGTAAGACATTGTCAGGTCATTGGTGGGTAGAGCATTCCGAGGAAGCTTTTTCAGATCACATATTTTTAGCTCTCCTCTTGCCGTCGTGCAGCCGCATTGATTGAACAAGTGAAAGCAGAAGTTTAGGGCAGTGCTTCTCATACAACTTTGGTCATCCCCCACTTTGAAAAAGTGGGATATATAAGGCCCACCTGCGCCCCGATCACCCCAAGAGCAATCATGAATTGAATATTTCCCCTTGTTTGTCTGGTAAAAGCATCTATATTTTCATATATGATGAATGTGCGTTTTTTTCTTTCTTTCATCAAACAGATGTCTCATCAATATTCCTTTCATTTCTAATTCTTATTGATGTTATAGATACTCAACCTTTATTCCAATATTCATCTTTTCTATTTGATTGTGTATTTTTTATAATTAGCACATTGAGTTGCTCTGTGTGTGAACGTTCGATATGAATAAAGATGCTTCGTCTTTATTTTTCAAAAGAATTCTCATGCAAAACCAGAGAAATGGCTGAAAACAGACATCTCTACAAAACCAATGTGAACAATAGAATTATACCGTACAAAAGGCTCCATGCATGAACTCACTTCAAGTCGCTGAATCTGAGTCTTGATGAGTAACTCGATGTGTTTACTTTTCTCCAAAAATATATTTAAAAAAAGTTTGAACTTTTTATCCCTCGATAAGAAAAATCGACATTCTTTTTACTTCTTGGCTGCTGTCGTGAATGACCCAGCATGAGGACTTCAACTCCTGTGCAAATATCACCCTGTTCATTATGTCTCATGTCAGCGACTGAGTGCCAAGCATAAAGTGTCCCGAAAAGTGCAAACACACACCTAAAACTATGTAATCAAACAGCACCGAATACACACACACACACACACACACACACACACACACACACACACGCATGCGCACACACAGTAAGTCAAACAATACTTGAAACAGCCAAAAAAGAAAAAGATCCAACACATCATTATATTTGAACTTAGTCCCTCAGAAGCAGTTGTAGTCTTTTGCTAAAGAAGCTACTCGAGCTATAAAGCAAGACATTGGTGTGGAAAAAAACAGTTGCGCGAGCAGGATTATAGGGTGTACATTAATGACATATTACACTGTACAGCAACCAAGGTTGACTGGGTATTCCTGCATTGCAACAGGGAGCATCCTCTGTAGAAAACTAGCTGTACCAAAGTTATACTTGATACTATTCCCGGTACATGTCTGAGAAGTAGAGCGTACATTAAACACTGCCGGCTCTGGCCTCCTGAGTGTGAGAGTTTGATGGGAAGAAATTTTAATTAATGCTTCAGAAGCCAAATGGAGTCCAGCATAAATAAGTTATTCTTTACTGTGCATTTAATGTGGAGGCAAAATATGACTTATGTTGTTTTTACTTTGATTAGATTCAAGTTCTCCAACACACAGGAATCATGCAGTTTCTGGTGCTTCGGTTTATTCACAGCTTATTTCACCATTATTTTGTATGACCAATCTTACAAATTAAGTGGGCTGGGTTTCCCTGAAGTGTTTCAGCAATAAGATACATCCTAAAAGGCAATGGAAGGAGCTAATAGGAGCTTACTGCTATTGCTTTCGATAGCCTCATCAACAAAAGAAAAATCCACTTGAGAGCAAAACATAATAAGACACAAGCACTTGTGGCCTGCTTTCAGTCAATAAAACAGACATAATAACAAACTCTGAGGTATGAATCAAATCGGAGTGACAGAGGCAATAGTACCAGTGCAAACAATCACAGGGAGAGATTACGCTGCGTACAGGATGGTTTTTCGATAAGGTTTTCCAAAGACTACTGACCTAATTCGCTTCCAACAACTACTTCAACAACACCAGATAAAGATCTGGTAAGAAAAAGATTCCAATACTAACTTTAAATCATATGCATTGAGAGCTGGCAGTCATCTTGATGCTTTAAAATTCTCTTCGGTGTTCTGCGTCCACAAATGTTTTAAACTTGTTGGGGTTGAAAAAAGAGAATAAAATTAAATAATACTCCAATACTTCTGAACAGCAACTGGGCCCTTCCCTTATAGCAGAATGTCTTCTGGGAGCACATCTCTCAGTTTGTAATGAAGTCCTTTCGGCCCTAATAATCCCTCAACTTCATTGAATTTGCTCTCATTTACTGTCAACATTTGTTTATATTTACAGATTATAGCACAAAGTGTTGAATTTTCCACCCTCGATTTTCTAAAATTAGCCGTATAATTTGTATCGACTGCTTCAGAGCTCCCACCCAAAAGATCAGTCGCCAAATTATGTTCTGCTGCTGCCGTCAGTTGCATAGATTAAAAGTGGTTTCTGAATTTAAAAACACCCAAAAGGGAAGATGAAAATCGCTTTTAAGTAGCAAAACACACACATAAAAACATAACGTCTCTGACAAACATATGACAATGCTCCAGATACCAAATTAACCTTAAAGCTGCAACAGCAATTGTTTCAAAAGGCTCAGCATCAAGGAAACTTGTAAATTGGGGCAGAAAAAACAAACAGAACACTATTAAAAGAAAACGACTTAGATAAAACCGATACTGCCTCTGATCAGGCACAGAAAGCTGCTATCACGGGGATTCGGAAAATTGAACTGAAAGTCGCCTTTGCACTGAAGTTACACAATGTAATCACGTTACATTACAGCAGTCATCTGTAACCATATGCAGGTGTATCACTAAAAACATTTACTATTGAAAAACCTGTTCTTGTCTTGTTCAACAGCCACAACAAAAGATTTAAGGAGAATTTTGATTGTGCTAGCTTTTTTAGAAAAAAAAGAAAAATAGGAACAACATCTGTTTTCGGGGAGTTCTGTAACATAATGAAAAACTTGATGGTGGAATCTAATAAAATAAGCTTTATTTGTAAAGGTTAACTCAAGTTTTGAAAACCATGTGGTAGAAACCCTAAAACATACAGAAGTTTCACTTAATAACATCAAATTGTTGCAAATATATAACAAATGTTTCCATTATCATAAGTTACAGTTCGCCATGAGGGGCAGTCAGGCAGCCACTCTGATCACTTTGCACCACTGACTTCTTGAAGTTTGGCTTTTATTCTCCAGAGGACTCATTCCTCAGCCTTTCAGCCGCTGCAGACCACTTTCACCGATCAGCCCGAAAAACTTGTGAGCTGTGAAAAATTAACAGTCAATAGATAACCTAAGATTAACAATGGCGGCACTGACCTTGGTCTGCCTCCCTTTCTAAAGTCAACAGTGTTTGAAATGATGTAGTCTCACTCTTAAATTTTTATCCCCGTATCTAATCCTAATAAATTTGGTTTTAGCCTTTAGAAGTGAAACTCATTAAGTCGAGTTGTTAGGACAATACTAAAGTCTTGTAATGTAATCCACCTGAAAGTTTAACACAGCCACCACACAGTTCAGTGTCCACACAGTTAAAGGAAGTTTTTAAATCTGTTTTTGTTTCTTTTATTTTAAAGTCAGGCCAAGTTCAACTCTCAGTCACAACCTACACTTGAACTTTCACAACCTTTTGTCAGTTTGACAGACAAACTCAGTCGGTTTGTGTCTTTTCAAAACCATAAAAATATATATAAGTTCGAGTTCGAATCTATTTTTTTTTTATCTAAGATGACTTTGTGCAAGTGCTCAAAAACCAGAACTCATCTAGGTCAATGCAGTGAATACAGGCAACAGCAGCTTCCGCTCACCTTCATAGAAGATCTTGAAGCCACTGTTGGATCGACTGTTGTCGGTGGTGAAAAGCAGATAGAGAAAGTTGCTGCTGCTGAACAGGAACTGAGGGACCTGGGTCCCATTGAACGAGCCAATCAGAGGAGACAGCAGGTTGGGCCCATCATGCACTTCCAGAAAGTCATAACTGAGCTCAGTTTGAAACCTTGAAAGTGAAAAAGAGGAGAGAGAGATAGAGTTGTAAGATTGACAACTGCAGACAGATAAGAAGAGGAAGCTTACACAGCAAATATTGCAACAGTATAGGATCAATGGGTGTCTTGGAAATGTGACATAGTATAGATCAGTAGGCACCCTCTCGTCTTTACATCTTCAAAGAACAACCATTAATACATGTTCCCGATACATTCATCAATACTTTTGAATGAATTACTTTTGACGTTCTAAGATAGACATCTGTGCCTCTGTATGTTTCCATCAAAAGTGCAATGCAGAGGAGCTTAAATGTAATGTTGCTGTAAATTCCAGAAAGAAGAAAATCTGGGCTCCTTTTAGGTAAATGGAATGGGGGGGGGAAATAGGTTGGTTTTCCTGAAAAAAATCTGAGGGAAAGTAGGCCTTTGTGTTACTACAAAGGCGAGTGTCTGAAAAAGTGATGATTATAAAATACGAACAATTCACGGTTTCCCTTTTTACTGTTAGGAAATAAAGATCTTAAAGAAAGACTTTTTTTTCTTTTTTTCCAGCACTTCTCCCAGGCAGAGAATGCCAGGAAGCAAAATAAAGAATTACTTCAGGCTTTCAACATTTTTGGAAACTAGGTCCAGGCCTATGTTCTTCCCCCTCTGACTTTCTATTTCAAACACAAAGGCTTCCAGGGCTGAGGATAAGCTGTTGTTTCCCTGCACAGGATGTGCACCAAACTATATGTGAGCATTTCTCTATATAAGGACATTCAAACATCCCTATTAGTACTTAAACACAGCACTGTCAATGAAAGCTGAGGGAACGTGTGCCTTTCACTTGTTGTCTGTCTGTGTTACTGTGTGTCTTTTTCCTCCACGGCTGGATTGTTGCCATCCTGCCATACAGACCTGTCAAAGCTAATCTTGATGGAACGTCCCTGCTCGGCCTCAATGACCCACTCACAACTCAGGGAATCTTTGTAGTAGCCTGGCCACCCCGGGGAGAGGATGACACCCGATGGCCCTGAGTAGTGCCCCCCACAAGGAGCTGGAGGAGCAGAAGAGTGAAGGGGTGGGGGGTTTTTCAAGAGAGAGGAAAAATAGATAGGGAGGAGTACAAAGTTGTTGTTTTAAAGGTGATACCACTCAACAACCTCTCATACCTACATACAAACAAAAAGTAGCAAAAGCAAATACATACAGGATGAGTCACCTAAGTACAAGAGTTGCACAAATGCCCAAAAATAAATGCAGCCTGCTTTGGGTGGACCAAGCGGCGTGTTCAACACAGCCCACTCACTTCTTTTCATTCCAAATTCCTCTGTTCTTTCTCTCTCATCCCGACTCAATAGCCGACTGATCTGCCCAACAGCCACACAATTATCAGCCATTCCGTTTCAGTACCTTCACATTTGGGAATGAGTCCGCTCCACATCACCTTGCCTTCCTCCAGATGGCAGGTGATGGTGTCAGCGCCTTGTGTCTTGATGAAGCCCTCCTCACAAACTACAGAGATTGAACTCCCAAGTTGGAAGCTGTCACCAAAGCGCCTCGCATTCAATGGTATGCCGGGGTCGGGGCACTCATTACGCCCAAATGCTTGTAATGAGAAGAAAGAGAACAAGATCTAGTGACAAACGTTCTTGTGTGAATGAGAAATGGGGTCTTTGAGTAGTGGAGAGATAAGGGAAATGGATGGAGCTGTCTGTACGGGTGGGGAAAAAACCTACAGAAACACCTGAGGTTGACAAAAGCCTCTGTCTTTACAGCTTGTTGTGCTTTCAAGCAGGAGGGGAAAAGAGTTACAATGGCCTACTATCAGCCAACAAGGCATAGGAGTAGTAAGGCACTAGATTTACTGGACTAAATGGTGCTTTTTTGTTACCATCAGCCTCACTTTGGCTGCTTTGTCGTCAATTTTCTTCCCAAAGCTTCAACGTGTGTCGAAATACATTTGCTTGGCTCAGCATATCTATTATAACCCAGCTGTAATCCAATCATGCCACATGCACTTTGATTTTTCCCCCCACTTTTTGCAGTCTAATTATTTGTGGTGTATTGCTTTGATGCGTTGAACTGTTTCCTGAGGTGTTTTGAAAAAAGCCAAAAATACAAAACGTATTATGCACTCAGTGCTACAAGAAAAAAGAAGGAAAAGGATTAGAATATGTTTTGTTACGGAGAAAGACCATATCAACATAATTCAGATGTGCAAATGAAATTACTTGTTTAGATTATAACACTATTGCCATTTAGATGCAGGTAGGAATTAAAGTGTGTGGGTAGAAAAGAATGGTAAATTATCAAATCTTTAAAGAGAATTTGTAGGATCACAAAACAGCAAGAAAATTCAGGATGAGAAATATGCAGAGAGGATGAAGAAATACACAGAGCAAAACGTAGAATAACAAAGAATAATGCAAGTAAAGGTTTAAGGAATTTACATGAAATTTAAACTATAAATCTAAAGGTCTGAAAATATGCACATAACAACAAGCATCAGTACAGTGTTCAACAATTACAAAGAAACGAAAGGAAAATACAAATAAATGAACTGATCATGATGTATATAAAAAAAAAAATCAGAGTGGACCATATGTCCTACATCTTTTTTCTTCTTTTGTTTAATTTCTACCACTAAGTGCACTCTCTACGAGGTGAGAAACACATCAGTCTAATTACTTTGCTATGTATATCGTACAATTGTTTATTAAAAGAATCACTTACTGCTGTAGGTGATGTTGAACCCACGGCCAGACATCGAGTGATCAGCCTGGAACTCCAGCTGCAGTATGTTGCTGTTGGATGTCAGATGTGAAGGTACTTCAGCCCCTGAGAAGCGTCCCAGTATTGTGGCTCCTGACTGATCCCCGTCTTTGATAGTGAGGAAGTCATACGGCGGCTCCAAGTCAAAGTCATTGAAGGCCAGATGGATCCTGGAGCCAGGCTCAGAGATAATCAGCCACACACAGTTGAGGTTGTTCCCGTAGCCTTCTGGGTAGTCGGGAGACAACACTGTCCCCATGGGTGCGGTGAAGTTGGAGAAACAGGGGACTGTTTGATCGGGTAAAACACATCAGGGATGATTAAAAACTTATATATTCCAAGAAAGACAATTTGTTTTACATTGACTCTTATTTGCCACATGACAGTCTGCACTGCGGATTCTGCCACCATAACAGGATCGGGGACAAAGATCTGTATAGAACAATGTCAGTACTGCATAAGTAGCTCGGCAATCAGGAGACAGCACAGCTCCCATGGGCACTGAGAAGCTGGAGAAACATTAAGCTGGGAGAGAGACGGAGCGGCGCAGTCAGTGTACAAAAAAAACAGACATATAGAAATATAGGTGCATAGCAATGCTGCAGCGTCTCAATGGACACAGCTAACTTGAAGAAATAGAAAACTAGATTCTTGCTACAAATATGAGTGAGGTATTTTTAACACCAGCAAAGAACTCAGGTTGTCTTAAAAAAGGCAACTACACAACACAATGCAGGTTCCCTTCTCAGGAGCATTAGTCCAGTATAAGACCAAGTACCCAACTTTGTTCTTGTTCAAAAGCCGTCCTTAAATAGTCTCGGTGACTACATGTGATCAATTTTTCACTTTTACATGGCCAACCATGCAATGCAACTTCAATTAACAGTACCATAATTAATCCTCCAATAGCTGGGTGTCATTGTGAACTTTCCAGGCAAATGAGTAATTGCATTATTTTCTGTCATGAAAAAAAGGGAAACAGTTTGAGAAGGACTCACATATGCAGATGGGGATATTAGCTGACCACTGATTGTTGTTCTGGCAGGTTATCATCCTCTCCCCGATGAGCTCGAATCCAAACTGGCATTCGAAGCGCAGAACATCTCCATTTAGAAAACCGCTGCCTTCCTGGTAGCCATACAGAGGTGTACCAGGGTCACCACAACTCTCTTTGTCAATTTCTGTGGGTGGAAGGAAGAAGAGCAGGAAGGATGAACGGTCGGATTGCCACAGGAGAAGGAGCAAAGGGGGAAAGGAGAGGATTAAGTCAAGCTGAGAACTGTGGGATCCCTTTTTGACTCTGCACATTATCTGCAAAGGTCCAGTTGAGGAGACTGAGACTCAGGTTGAGAAAGTTTTCTCAAAAGAAGTGGAGGAGCGGACCGGCGGGGAGGGCAGAGAGTCGGACAGACTTGTTGCCCCACTAAAAGACAGTCAGAGATGATATCAGCACTAAAGTCTGTGTACCTTTGTAGTTGATCTTGAAGCCAATTGAGCCCACACTCTCATCAGACTGCAAATGAAGCCACATCTGATGGGACATGCTGACAATCAGGTCTGGGACAAAGCTCCCAGTCAGCCTGCAGAAAGGAGAATAAAGGTCAACGCAGCATCAAAACACGCTCTTCAAACATCCTATCCACATAACTTTTTTCATTCAGATTGAAGGATTTCTGTTTCTTTTTTGTGCCATTTTATTGGTCATTATAAAGTAAATTCAGAAATCGTTCCATTTCTCCATTTCCATTGATTCAAAATATCTAGAAGGTTTATATATGCAAAAAATTTGGCAATACCATAAATGGTATTTACCCAGATGGTGCATTGTTGCAGCGAATAACACAGACAAAGCAAATAGGTTTCATGTTTTAACCGGCCTGACGATGAGGCTTTTCAGTGTGACGTTTGCATGTTCCCCCTGTGAACAGTTTTCTCCAGTGTACTGGCCAAGCATGTTCATGTCGAACAGGATATTTCAGTGAGTGTGAGGAGGTCGCACGCTGACTGCACGGCTCTTCTCCCAGTTACAACCTCCCCCTCTTCTCCTGTAAGTGGGCAAGATGCTGAATCTGAAGCTGCTCCCCTCAGTTTAGCAGCCATCTTGCGTTAATGCAATCATTAATGTGGTAGTGTGTGCGTGATTGTGGGTGACTGCTGAAGCAGTAAAATGGACAATAAAAGTAAAGCTTAACATTTATAGTCTAACATGACTCCCTGCATGAGATTTTTTTGATGGACCAGTGATCTTCTAACAACCAGTGTAAACTGGGATTTTCTGGAAGTCTCATCAACACTCATTTGATTCAAACTGTTGTAGAAAATCAATAATCTGCTAGATAGAAATAGATCCGATGGTTGATGCGGTACTTACACTTGAATAATTGTTTTAGAGTCACCAACTTCCCCCCCATCTCCAATGGTGAGTGAATCGTATCCAATTTCCAGGTCAAACTCTTCAAAGTTGATCTGAATAACCTATCAGAGATAACAGAAAACAGAAATCATTCAGGATTTAAGAGGACTTCCTACTCTTGCTTGTTTATCTGTTTATGAACACAGTTCACCGCTGAAGCTTGATGTATTTACAAAGAGGTAAAACCAAAGTGGATCGGTCAGAGAGGACGCCTGACAGACAGAGCAACTCTAAGACTCAACACATAGCAAAGCACATAGCAATATCAATGCAAACACCACAAGTTGAATTAAATGAACTACTCAAAATCGTTTTTTGTATTTGTCTGATATTCCAAAAAAAGAACTCATTTCCATATTTTGCGTTTTGAGATAATGCTTCCAAAGATATCACAACCAGACAAGCGTACACCTGAGAATGTTCATCCAACAATGACGACAGGCAACACGTCTGATCAAGCACAGCTGTAAATGCTTCAGACTTATTTTTATCTTGCAAGTCAGGAGGCTACATCATATAGCAAAAAAAAACTCCAGCAACTATCTCTGACACTCAAGCCAATAATGGCATCAAGAGGGAAAATGGAAGGCAAACACAAGACTGAAGTCACATCCAATTTTTGACTGTTTAGAAAGTAAAGCTTTGACAAAGAGCGTGTGTCCGTGCGGTACACCCCCCGACAAACAAAGGACACCACAAACATCCTTCAAAGCAATACAGAAACTGACAGCAGCTTCACTTCACATTACTTCAGAGCACAAATCAAATTTTCCGAACCAATCATAGCGAGGCACATCGAGGAGTCCAAAATTATTAATTGCCTGTCTGCATTTACCCTTCAGATAACTTTGTTGGCTGTCACTGGCATATCTTTTTCCCTTTTCACAAATGTACACAACATCTCGAGAGATGACATGTGCAATGATCAAACTGGCAACAGCTGCTTAAACTAATAATAATCATGTAAAACTGCAAAGACATTTCACAATAATGGCACATTATCTGAGCCTGCACGGATTAGTGATGAAAGGGAAGATGTTGTAATGACACCGGTGTCACATCTGTTGACAACATGCATTGGATAGCCGCTTGCTCAGCCTTAGCTCTGGTTGTTTTTTTTTCCTGGCCATGGGAGGACAATGCCTGCACAATATTCATGTGTAACAGCCTCATTACAACGCACACATAAGTATAATTACCATAATAACACTAATGGATCAAGTTTCAGTGCCAAGTCAATGGCTTGTTTGCCGAAGAGAGAGCACACTGGCACAAAGCTATGGCACTTGCCGGTCTTAGCGAGCCCTGAATGAGGGTTGGTTGGTTAGTTATTAGTTATTAGCAGAATAGCACTGAGCTAACACCGCTGTGTTTATGAGTCATTGGGCAAAATATGGTTAGAGAGACGATTTGTGTCAGGGAGCAGTAATAACCATTCGGTAAACTGCTTTGACCTCATTACTTTTGGGGGAAAACTGGCCTCATTCACATAGTATTTCTCTCTGTGTCAGTTACCCCCAGATGATTGAGGAAAATCACTCCATTTCCAACAGTCATGGTCAAACTGGAAGATTGGTAAAGCCTGAAATGCAATCCAGTGAGGCTATGTACATCAATTAGGCACAGTGACAATGAACATAACTCAAAATGCATGCATATTGTATGTAACCTTTTATAACCCAGAGAAAACCTGGAAAATACATGCATGAATAAATATTTATCCAGGGTAGAGATGATGAAAAAAACCTGTGAGAAATGAAGGTTTCCGGGTGAAAAAATGAATTGAATGAATAAATAAATTGGGGGTTCCCTTTTTATTGAACCCCCCCCCCCAAAAAAGGTCAATTTGTGTTCATTAAATATTGTAATGAGGAACTGCTGAACAAATTTATAAGCAGCACACAAGAAATGCTGCATCCTATTACTTATACTTTTCCATAAACTTGGTCTGGGATTTCGCCAATTAATTAATCCAGAAAATAAAAGCTCACACTTAATCTTGAAAAATTACTGTGTGCATTGCAAAAACACTTCTCAGAGGGACATTTTACAAGTGGTAGCCCTGCATTTATCACCTTAATGGGACTGCAGGTACAATTGGCACCACACAACGCTTTGCCTCTCATTATTTACCAACTGCATCAGTAATAATGAAGCTCATTGGGCTTCTTATGTGTATCTTTGGTTGCTGGAATTTGTTATTTTGGACATAACTGCGTCATTAAAGTTGAATTGCAGATGTAATTAGGTATTACAAAAAGATGCAGAGTGATGATGCCCCTGGAATCCAAAATGTATCCACTTTTTTGTTTATTTTTTTAAATCCGGATGAGAAAACAAGTAAAGTGATGAGCGCCCACATGAAAACAATAGAGGAGAGCTGTATTTTCTAACTTGATAGCCCAAGAAAAAAAATCCCATTAGGATCTTGCACCAATTTATGTGATTATTGAATTCCTGAAAAAATGACTTTTTGTTGCCAATTTTTTGGGAGAAAGTAATTTTCTGCCTCTTTTTGTGATGTTTTTGGGGGAAATTGCTTGTCAGGATTTTTTTTTTTTGTGCAACTACTGCATCCAAAAAATGAGTCACGTAATCACTTGCGATAACAAAAGGTGTACTGTGTATTACAGAATAGAAACAAAGGTTTCACCCTCTGCTTTAGTTTTATTTAAATAGCTGTAAAACTCTGTCTCAAATTATGTTGTAATGTTGTAAACACAACACTTCATAGCTTCAATTATGGCTATTTGTCACTGTCCGAGTAATGAGACTGTTTTCTAGTGCTTTGCAATGGAGAGTGCTTGTTCAGCAAAAAAAAAAAAGCTCTGCTTGTTTTCTACCACAAAGTGGCACAAAATGCAAACTAGTCCCCTCCCACATACACACACACACACACACACACACACACAGACACACACACACATTGGAGGTAATGGTGAGAGCACTGCTCAGTAAAACCTGCCTTGTTCGGATCACTGGCAGTGATGATCCACACACACTGAGAGTTGCTCTCATATTGGATCGGGAAATTTGGCGATGTGAAGGTCCCCGAAGGTCCTTGTAGGTTTGACCCACATGTTTTCACTGCAACAACAAGGGAGAAGAGTGAAAAATCATCTGCATATATTCATTCATCAGCTGTCATATTTTTTAATAATTATCATTAACTTAGACCGCATCCTTACTCCAGTTTTGATCCAAGTTTAAGTTAAAACATTTAAATGTATCGTGAAGATTCTCTTAATCTTCCAGAGTGGAATGATAGGGATATATGCAGCACACAGATTGTGAATCTTCACTAAATGTTACCATAGCTAAAAATCTATTTGAATTTCACAATAAATATTGATGGAAATGCTGCTCACAAGGCAGAGTAATAACTCCTGCATTGTAATATGGCTGAGAGGTAATGTATTGTTTGCACAAGCGGAGAGAAGGTCTATTAGCTGGATTTCCATTAATCAAATTTTTAAAAGGTGCTCCAGGTATTATGAAACACAGGAAAACAGGCAGAGCGGTTTTGGAATAGAAAAGTAAAGTGCTGCAGCAGAGGCCTTCATACATAATTAACAGAAATGAACTTTCCTCTATCTGCATAGAGCCTATATCCAGAGGCACTGCCTTAATCAAACTGTTTTATTAGCTCTCCGGAAGCCTCGCTCACCCTTGCAGACGGGTCTGTGGTCGCTCCAAGCTGCGAAGACTTCGGCTACGCGCTGGCAGGTAATCGTTTTGGAACCCTGCAGCACATGGTCTTCATCACAGGTAAATTGAGCGGTTGCCCCGATGCTGAGGAGATAACAAACACCATTAACGCCTGAAAAAGCAATCAATTCTTTCAAAATGACTTCTGACAAAATATCAAATTCATTATTTATTTCCCATCATCTATGGACAAAGAACCATACACTTAAGAGTGCGAGGGGCCCCAGAGTGCACTCAACGGTGGCAGGTAACTAAATCTCAGGCCACAATGGGTTCATTTTTACAACAAGGAGGAGGCATTGAGAAAGGTGCAGCATGAATACAGTGTCTTTTACGATCTACTACTCAGAGGGTAAATCATGTTTAAAGGAAAGAAAGGCAAAAGTTTCTGTTCCTCTAAAACATTACAGCGAAGTCAAATGCTGGTGGGCACAACCACGCTCACAAAACATAAAAAAAGAAGAAACCTTTCAAAGTAAAGGTATTAGGTAGTTTCTCAAATCTAATATCAAATACATGCAGGTTTCAACTGTTTTTCGATGTGTGAAGAAGAGTCAATGTTTGCAAGACTTGACAAACCTCTAGGAAGGGAGCTGGATCCACAGTGTCACATGATTAATAATAAAACAAGAAAAAACATGCCAAGCATTCACAAAACAAATACAAAAAGGTTTCAGAACAAGTAAAAGTTTATACTGTATATTGCATCAGACACATGGTGGCTCGTAGGATGTATTCGCTCTAAATACAATCACATGTCACATGTTCTACTACTGTTTAATCTCCTTTCATGCCATGTCTGAGCATATCAACTCAAGCAGCTCAGCATCAGCTCACCTGAAGTCCGAGCCCGTCCGTTTGCCGTTCTCCGGCTCCCCGGGGTCAGGGCAGTAATTAGACACCTGTTTGATCCCTCCTTCATTCACTATGCAGAGAAGGACAGAACCAACAATGCTGTGAGAGAGAGACACTTTCAGAAATCAGCCACTGCCATGAAAAAAGACCCTCAATCGTTGATGACTGCCTGTTTAACAACTACATGTGGCAATAGAAATATGACCCAGGGTTTACACAGTCGAATGTTCGACAGTTCAGCTTCAACTCCGCATGTCAAACATTTCCACTCATTTGGCAGCACTGTTGTGAATGCACACTTGTGCTCTGCATTATCAGTGTGAGCACCAAGGGTGAATGCATCTTTCTTACCTTGGTTAAACAAAACGGAGGAAAATCTATCTGGACCCAATAGGGACTAAGAGGATTAAATAACCTTCAACTCTGAATTGGAGGAGCAACAATAATCACTCACTCAGACTCTGCCTACATAATAACAATTTAAGAGCACTAGATAATGCCGCAGAGACGTGCTTGATGTTTAGCATTACCTTCACTGTGCTACAAATGAAGAGCTGGCTTACAAGAAGAAAAACACCTCACATGTGAGTGTTCAGACCCTGAAACAAACTCTTCTTTCACTCATTTTATCAACTGCAAATCTAAAGCTGCATGCGCTGGAAAAATCATGAATACTGTAGCAACATGTTAATGTTTGTTTTAATATTTGACCCAAAGACACATTCGCACATGGACCCATCTGTTTTAATGTGAGGAGCTCTCCCTGCAACTGTTCTGTTTTCTTTGTGTTCTTCCAGGAAGTTCATTGGCTTTGAAAATAATTGTTACTGGTTATAATGTAGTTATGGGCTCAATTATATGCAATGAAACCGCGATGGCTTATGAAGCATTTCCCTAGTCCTTTAAATGATATACAGCATTGTCTCCCGCCGAAGATTACAGTCCTGTGCATTATTCATGTCTCCATGCAATGTTGCAGCTATGACACATCAGGTAATAAAGATTACAACCTGTTATCATCCAAGTGTTTAGCACACTGTAGAGTTTAAGAGTATTGCATTCCAGATTTATGTTAATGACACAGCTCCGCAAGCAATTAAAATGCATTCACTCCAGTCTGAAGTGAACACAAATCATCTGACAAGTGAGTGGTCATTCAACCATGACTCCTTTCATGTGTATCGATCACGCAGCGTATGAGTCTAATTCAATGTAATGCTCTGCTTAAAAAGTGAAACATCTCCCCCAGCGGAAGCTGATCAAACTCAGGATTTTGCTGCAATGTACATAAGTCGACTTGATCCGACTGGTTCTGTACTGGCAGGAAGTCTGGGACAGTGGGGGGTGGGGGGAGGGCGGGTGGGAGAGGGGGCATCAGAAAGAAAGAGCGACTGCACTTCTGCAAAATCTAGTACTGTATCTTAATTCCTTCATCAAATGAGGCAGAGAAAAAGAGACAAAAAGGAAACAAAGACCCAGAACACAAGACCTATATAAAACCAAAAATTCCAAACAATGAAAACAGTTGCATAAGAAAAATAAAAGACTTACTCAAAGACAGTTTGTTAGTGTTGTCCTTTCCTGGTAATAATTTTACCCCTCTGGATTTAAGCTCTCCAGAGCTTTTCACTGGTCGAGAGCAATAGAAAGAGTTCATTAGATAAAAGAAGTTACAGTATTAGATGTGAGAAGATACAGTACAAGTGTTTCTTTCTCTTGTCTTGTGAAGAACATCAAACTGCAATGGCTACGGCTGTGCATCTGCTTCAATGAGTCGATGAGGCGATGGAGCATTCCTGAGACTCAACTTGGTGATTGTATAAAAACATAAATAAGTTTTCAGTGTCTGCCTGTTCCTGTAATTCGGACGTGGATGAAAAATTGATTGGTCCGGGCAGATTTAACGGTCCTAGCTCGCAGTGGAGAAATGTGGCGCTGAATCATAAAACAGCCCAAGGACTGCAATGGTACTTATCTTAAAAAAGACTAATTAAACACAGCGGGGGCCAGATTGCAAACAAAAGCCAGGTGATGCAAGTGGCTGTCACCATCATCAGAACAGCCAAAAGCAATAAGTGGTGTATCAAGCAAAACCAAGGCTATTGGAATTGGGAAGTTGCCTCTCTTTTGAACCATGCAGTAGGTCAACTGGTTATTTCAAGCTGTTACACAAACAGAATATGATTGGATTTAGTGACCAGATGATGATTATATGCTCAAAAGTACACTGCCTAATTAAACCCTTATGTGCTTGTTTTGGCTTGAAATGATTTGCCATCAGCATTTGCAAGTTCAGTTTTTTTTTTTTTATCACATCACAGAAATATATCCCAAACAAAAGAGAAATATGGAGTTTTCTGGAGTTGATTTCATGGCCTAATTCACTGTAAACTGCATCCTACGCATGCTGCTCCAGACCTTGATTGAGCTGATTATGGTGAAGATGCAGGGTTTCTACCTGGCTTGGGGGGCCAGGCCTTGAGAAAGACTGTATGCAGCACAGACGTGCAGCACATACACTGACTTTAAAGTCCAGCCATGGAACAATGTCAGAGTAATGGATTGTTGAGCAATTTTTTTTTCTAAAGGGGAACTATATACAGTATTTATCTCTCAAACATTTGATTAACAAAGGCCTTTGAAGTGGATGGTTTGAAGCAGTAAAAGCCTCCATGCCCTCGACAGAGGGTAGAAATCAAACTGTTTAATATTCAGTTAAAGAAAGATCAAAAACTTGTTTTGTAATTACACTGTGTTTTCTTATGGCAATTCCCTTTTTGCTTGAGTAAGGAGAGGCCTTGATTACCATGTGCAAATGTAGTAATCATGTCTTACCTTGATACTGAGCCCTGAAGCCTTTGTGGCGATGGTTGCTCTCCGTCACAAAATGCAGACGTAGCCAGTTTTTGTTGCTGATGATGGGCGCTGGGATATTCATCCCCGTTAGCCTGAGCGGAAAGAGCCAGAAAGAACAGAACAACACGTTTTGATCTGTTATAAATGCAGTTCACCTTCAGTGTTCCCATGTCTCCGTCTTCCTGAGGATGGATTGCCCATCCGCCCAAAAAAACGTATCTGAAACCCGTCGACACTATCCCACATCAGGCAGGAAAATTGTGCTTTCAAACAGCCAGCCAGATGTGGAACCAGGCAACAACTGCATCAGTTTGACTCCACGGCCTTCATTCAGTGTCTTCTTGGATACGGACGGGTTTGGACAGGTCGTTACTGCTCACAGGACACATTGCCATTTTCTCGGGCCACACTTTCAATTGTGTGTGATTCAAAGTCTCTGTGTGTATCCAGACTGCATCTATGTGTGAGTTTGTATCTGGTTCCAGATCAGAGCTCTGGTTCAGCACATGGCGGCAGCATCGTGCGCACTGTATAATCGAAGAGACTTAAAGCTGCCAGGGGCCTTCTCATTTGTCTGGTTAACCAGCTCCGTTTTTTCCTCCTATTGCTTTGCAATCCCACCACCGCCTTTCCTGTCATACCACAGTCAATAGAGCACAATGGCATTGTAGCTATTAAACAGTGGCTTGGGACAGGCTGAAAAAGAGCACGGTGCAATTGAGCCCTGTGTTTCCAAATAGGCTCAGTGCATTAAAAAAAACCCCGTCTGTGCTTGTGTGAGTGTGTATGTGCCCACCCACGTTAATGCTTTTTGTTGTGGGTGTAGTCGTGTTTAAGGCTGATTTTTCTCTATCATTCTTTGGCATTTACCACAGAGCAACCTGAGGGGCAGAGAAACAAAGGCAAAAGGGAAGAAATGAAAATGGCAGTTCATGGAAGAGGAAGAGGCTGGAGGAGAAAGATGGAGAAAACCATAAACGGCAATCAGGCAGCAGCTATCCATTATTTTTAGTAATCGAGTATCCTATTGATTATTCTGGCAATTAATCGAGTAATCTGAAACTTCTTTTATCGTATCACTTATTTTCCCAGTAATCCTTGACAAGGAAAATTAAATTCCTCTGAAAACAAATATCTTCAATGGCAGAGTTTGGTGGCATAACTGTACTACTATCTGCTTCTTTAAAGAAGGAAAAGAGTCCATTAAGTGTGATCTTCTGGATTTTAAAGATGAACCAAAAAACTTAAAAAAAAGTTGCCAAATAACACTCTTGCTTTTTATGAAGTGCAAAATTACAAAGAAAAATAGGAATATTATATCCACTTTACCTTTTAGGAAGCTATAAACTAACTAAAGCAAAAGAATAAACATGTAACCTTCGCCGTGCAAGCGTAATGTGTGTGTGTGTGTGTGTGTGTGTGTGTGTGTGTGTGTGTGTGTGTGTGTGTGTGTGCGTGCGTGCGCGCGTGCGATAACGTGAATGAAGCACAAACCGTTTTTTTTTTGTCCTGTGGAATTTTCTAGCATCACTGAACTGATTTTTTTAACTCAACAGCTCATCATGAGGCGATGACCAACTAGTTACTTGTTAATAAGCTACTATTAAGTCACGTGTACACTCTTTACATTCCGTAATCTACACCAGCAGTCACTCATATAACTGAAATAATTGTGTGACCGTGGAATTAGCATTAGCTGTTAGCTGTTGGCGGCTCGACGCTCCGGTGGAAGCTTTGGTCTCAGGTGCTGCAGCCTGGAAGAAGAGCTGCTGAGGAAAGCGAACTCCGTTCAGCAATGCTGCAGTTACTGTGTTTAGCTTTCCGTTTAACTGATAACGGCCAAACACTTAAAAAAGTTTCTTACGTTTTCTCCGCGGGCTACTTTGTTCTCGCTGCTGCTCACCGTTTTCACCTCGGTCCGTCTCCATCGTTTTGCCTTTCGCGCTTTGCCGGCGCGTTACAGCATCAAAGGCGGAAGTGAGCGCGCTGTGCGTGTATCGTGCACAGTCGTGAATTATCGACGCGGAGCATTTTGCCTCGAGGCATTTTTCGCAATCGAACAACTCCAAATTATTCGAGGAATCGTTTCAGCCCTTTAAGGCGGCATTGTTTTGCAATTTGCGGCTTCTGGAGGTAAAGAACATACACACAACCAATTCTTCTACTTGACATTTGAATCCTTCCCCACTTTGATTACACCAAAGGATCCTGCTGTTTAAACGTGAACTTCTCAACTTCAAGGTAAAGCATATGTCAAAGGCTTTATTGGCTGCCACATATTTTATTTTAACTGATGAGCAAACTAAATGCAAATTTTGAATACTGATCTTTTTAATCCAAATTATCCATCACTAGGGAAGATGATGGCAGCTCCTGGAGGGGAGTTAAAAGGTAATTGATTTTCACACAAAAGTTGACCTTTTCACTCGTTGCGTCATTGATAAAATGCTAATGACACCAATATACGGGTAGAATGAATAAGAGCAGCTTTCAACAAGAGGAACCGGAAGACACTCCCACCGTGTATCATGCAGGGAAAACGACAAATAATGGCAAGAAATCCTCTAGAAACCGCAGAGAAAATGGATTGTCACAATAAAACTGCACCTATTGAGAAGTTATACTCATTCTCTAAGTCGCAAAGCAGCAATCTAACATATTTAAAGCCAGTGGAGGTAAATATATTGTTGTCACAGGGGCAAAGTGTGGCAGGAAGTGAAACATGGCCCACCATTAACACTAAATTACTAAAAGGCCTTAATGATATCGTACTGAGGGTTTACTCCACTGGGTATATTTGCATCGCTGCGCCTCGAACCACTCTTTTAGGTTATTTAACAACAGCTTGAACGCAAAGATCCTTCCGCAACATAAAGCAAAGGGGGCACAAAGTCAACCAAAAAATAGGCATCAAATTGTGATGTGATTGTTGCCGAGCCTGACGCTTTTGCACTCCTGGGGTTAATACTGACACTCTTCAGATTCTGGGTCCAGGAGACACAGGAACTCAAATGAACTCAAACATGTTCATAAGCTGAACACGTGACAGAAAAGTAAGAAATGCAGCAAATGATTTGTAGGATGTTTAAAGAACCTGGGGTAGAGGTGTAATCTGCATGTTCCTGAGCTGAATGGTTAAAAAGCAATACTGTAGATGACCACAAAATAAGTATCAAGAAACTAATTCACATCTTTTTATTACATTTATGTATAATTTCAATTGCCTGTATGACAAGAAAACATAAAACTAAAAAGTTTGGCCCAGTTTTCTCAAATCCTTAAATCAAACAGCAAGTAAATATTACATAGACTTTTTTCTTATTCTATCTCTTTGGGTGCATATTAAGAGACAAAAGATGAGAAAGTCCAAAGTAGAAGACTAAATTCTCCCCTGCCATTCTTTCTCTACAAACTCTCTCTGACTATCTATTTGCTCTTTCATAGATATGCAGCGTGTCTTCTTGGAGATTACTTCTTGGCACGAGTGCTCCGTTTATCCATGCTTGGCTTTATCCAACTTTTACCGCGCCTCATATCATCCATTTGTTGCATCACGTGGACTATCGGTTGATGTTTTTGACAAAAGGTTTTGTGGGGCATGTTGGAGAGTCCTCATAAAGTTCTCAGATGAAAATGTGCATGATTCGATAGTATGAGGGGTTGAGGAGAGCACGGTAATCTCCTCAAAATACCAACGTAACGAGTCCCAGTGTGCAGGAACCCCGGCCAAGTGTGGCCTCGAGGCCACAGTGATAAGCCCAAATCTCTGGTGTCTCTACTTACTTTCACAGCGAGGCAGGTGAGAGGTAAGTGCACCCCAGATAATGAATGATCACTCCTTATATGTCAAAAAGATAGGCCCAGGTGAATTTGTCTTCTCCTCCCACGTATATACTATAAAATCTGACACGAGGGACTGAAGGATAATTGAAGGAATGTTTTATGTGATAAGACAGGATCCATTAATGCCTTCAGCTACACCCTAATCAGAGCACCTATTGAGAACAATGCGATTGTTGCTGTCTACCCAGCAGCTCCTTGTAATAAATGCCCTGGTAAAACACCCGAGTCAAGTGTCTGCTCACATTGTTTAATGAAAACTCTTCCCAGATTAACACCAGTTAAAGCGGGATGCCTGGAAAGATTTTTGTCTGGTAAGGTTCTACTTGGAAGGATCAATAATAAATCCCAGAATGGAGAAATTGAATAAAAAACTCATGATGATTTAACCAGAGTTAGTAATTTAGCTGCAGGGCACCTCTTGTTTTCAATATTGTAATTTCCCTTCTGACAACCATTTAGCCCCTCTGGTGTGAAATGATTGTTTGTTTTCAGTGAATCAACCAAAACTACTGCTGAATTTGTTTGAAGAAGAAACGACTCATTCTTAAACGTTGGGTTTCCAGCTACAACCGTAGCATGCAGAACCAACATTACAGTCTGCAGCAGTGGGTCATGTCTGAAGGAAGCAGTAGAAAACAAGGGAGCTATAGGGAGGCCATTCCCAGTCGAATTTAATGGAATTCGTCCAAAGACTGTGTCTGACTTTCGAAGCTTCTGAGGTTATAATGTTCTGGGTCCCGATTTGGAATAATGACTGACATGTAATCTACAGCTGGTTGTTTCTGCCCTTTGTGAACGAGGCTGAACAATCATATTAAAGGTCACAAGAATAACAAAGGACTGTTTTTGCCGGGCCCAGCTCGAGTCCAACGCTGCTTATTGTCGAAAATGACGGATTTTTGTGGGTTTGTTTCCACTGTGATTGATGTGCAGCCTCACATCAACCTTCCCCAGCTTGACAACAATGAAATCAATAAACTCATTTGCGGAGATCCGATAGAAATCTTCAATTGATAAAAGGATAAAAGCCATTCAGAGGCTTCAGAGAAAAACATATTTTTCGCCCTATGGCCCTGAATTTCTTGCACTTTCAAGATTTTCAGTTATTCCAACGATCATGTTCTCATCTATTACTGGAAATGTAGGTGTCAAAATTGACAACGTGTTGTCTTCACTGTCTTGCACTTCCTATTCTCCATCCCTATACACTATTTCATTCTGTCAGGAATGAAAGACTTCTTGTTAGCATCTAGATTTCCATTCATATTGCTTTCATGTGACATCACTTGATTTGCAAATGTTGGGCGGCAGGTTGAGCAGGGATAACAAGTTTAGTTGGATCACTTTCAAGTCCGGAAGAAGCCAACAGGTGATTTTAAATCTGACACAGTTTGACTCTTCAGGCTGTCAATCATTGTTAAGCAGCTGTAAACCACTGAGGGGGAATTGACAGCTTGCTCGTCTGCACCTGCGGCTGGTGCTATATGTTGGGATGTTATGGTGGGGGAGGGGGGGGTGAAAGTTTAGCTGTCTGATGGCCTTGTGTATGTCGGAGACATTCATAAAAAGAGAGCGAGACAGAGCAATGAATTTTATGTGTGTGAGAGAACGGCTCGGCCCGAATCGTGTTTGTTTACCTGGTAAAGTTCAGGCCATTCCTCTGAAACTCTGGCCCCGCTGCACTCAAGCTCAGTGGGTCCCTCTTGGATTGTGAGGCTTAAAACCAAAAGTCTGTCTGACAGCCTCTGACATTTCATGACACATAACAACATCTTTTTGCAGTTTCATGAGATGTATGGTGACTGCAAGCAAATAAGAAAACTCCAGCAAATAAAAGCACCACTCAAACTGTTTCACCTGGATCGCAATGATGGTGTTTTATGAAGTCAGGGGGAAAAAAATGGATTTTATCTGGGCAGCAGCACATCACAGCAGCAGACAAAGACATTTTATCCAGTATGTTTTTATTTTTAATGGAGAGATGAAATAATGCTGCCAACATAAAACAATCCCGTTGTGCATGAATGTATTGAAGTTGTGCATACGCTATGAACTCCATTTAAAGATGTTATTTATGTGAAAACTCAATTTGCAGGTGCAGTTAATGTTTAATGCATTATTACTGGCATCAGAAATTCAATCTGCAAATATTTTTTGATTAAATCTTTGATTTGTTTCAAGCGTATGAAGAAGATGTCCACAGAGGTTTCTTCAGTTCTTGTGAAAACTCATAATGTGGAAAATGTGTCAGATTTGTCATCACAACAGCATGAAAGTGTTCTCATATTTTGCCAAATGCATTATTAAACCCCAATTTGGTAAAGAAAATCAAAGGAAAATGACTATTTTTTAATTTAAGAAAATTTAATAGAGGAGCTTTAGGAGCCAGTAGTTTTTCTTTGATTGCAATCTTATTTTTTATTATCCTCATGCAATTTTCTATAAAAAAAAAAACCAAAAAACTGTAGTGGCTTAGCGAGACTTGTTATAAATATCTGGAAGTTTTAGTGGCATCTAGAGGTGAGGTGGCAAACTGCAACCAACTGTTTACCTTCATGCTCCAGAGCGACACCTCTGAATTCCCTGTGTGGAGCTTTTATTCGTTTAAAGCCAGTAGAGGAAGGACTCTCTGTATTCCTGAGGGCTTCATTTAAAACAGACACATGATTGGGCTGAAATGAGGGGCTCATTTTAAAGCAACAAAAACATAATGATTCTAAATTACAGGTGATTACTCTCCATTATTCTCCTCCATAATTGCAATTGATCATGATGTTAGTCTCTTTATTGTCTGTAATATCTTTGGCAATGCTTTTTGACCAGGTGACTAAGTGATAAATGATGAAAGATCTGTGGAAATATTCCTGGTTTCCAAAGTATTCTCCTTTGAACTCTGTAAAGCAGAAGGTACAGACAGCACAGTGTACTTGGCTGCTGCAGCTCAGATGCTTTAAAATGGAAGAGGCGATTCTGTCAGTGAAAGAGTTAATTTTAGCGCGCTCATACCTATGAGAAGGGGGTTACCTGATGGTCTGTCAAAACACATCAGTGTCATCCAGTATCGGCTCCCTGTCACACTCTTCTTAGCTACGTCAACATACAATACTTAGCAGTCATCACCACACTCTGCGCACCTCTCCTTTTGACTCCGTCTCTGACTGACACAGTGTCTGCCTCCCTCTCTCTCTCCCTCTCTCTCTCTTTGACTCCAAATGACAACTCACAGGGACAACAGAGCTCGTCACCCGCTGATTGATTGGAGGTTCGTTCGGCCAATTATAATTAATGCCTGGCAGGATCACATAAACGTAGGCGATTCTCCCGTCGGCGCAGGATGCAGAGGGGATGAATGACCTTAGCCTGAAGGTTGTGGGTTAAACCCATTTCATATATCCTCATTGCAGTCAGAAATGACATGACATCAATCCAATGCAGATAGTCGGAAGCTGCACCATGTTAATGCTGCCTTAAAAACACTGTCAGAGGTTTGGAATTCATGTGTAATTTGAATTATGCAACAGGGAATCTCTGTGAATTGATTTAATTCAATTAGAACCATGAGGTGTATTTAAAAAGTTTGCTGCACACGACTCTCCTTGAAAATTCATTAAAAGCCCATTTGCATTGCAGTCAGCTGTTCGCCCTCTTAGGTTTCCAATATATGCAGCAGATTTTGAAGCAATGCTTCAATAAAATAATGCATGGTAAGCTGTACCATACATACCAATCTGTTTGTGGGTCTTTTACACCAAAACAACTGAGATATTAACATCAGGTAATAAATACGTTTTGTCTTCCTGGGAACTATAAAAGTAAATACGAAAACCACCTAAAGTCTTACACTCAATAAATCTACCTTGCAAACTAGTTAATTCTCACGAGCCATTGTCTTTTGTGGTTGTTGTGATAAAACACAGTGAAGACACAGTAAAAATTACAGAGCAGAGACGGATTACTTATTTCATTCCAGCGTTTGATTAATGTTTTATTGGTGCAGATTACTCAAACCATGATTAAACTCTGTTTGGTTTTTCTAATTGCTTCTTTCATCATTTAAAGGGATTTTAAGACTTTACGAGTTCTTTTCATTATTTCTAATGCACAAAGTTTTTTTGAGTGTGTTAATGCTTATATTAACACTGGCATTGAAATTGCAACAGTACTTTTGCTTGCAGTGAAACTCTAAACATTCTCCAGGGTTACACAAATAAAAGTGGATTTATTACTAAGTTAGCCTGTCGATAAAAACTGACTTTATACCAGGTAAATGAACAAACCGTAATAAATGTCTCTTGGATTTAGGATGAGGTTCAGTTCAGTAGCACCGTTTCTTAAACAGAAAAGAGACGATAACAAGAGGTTTACTAGAGTACTAAAAAAACACTTGTTTCTTTCCATAAAAGCAATCTGCTCTACAAAAGCCCGTCCACATTGTTCTGCAATCAATCGTGAAAACCCCACATGCATCCTCTACAGATACAACTTACCTGTCAAGACGGCGTCAAAACCAGACACACACACACACACGCTCACCTCCTATCACAGTAATACCACTCTTAACCTCGCTCACAGGTCAACTCACCATATAGTTGGGGGTTCAGATCCCTCTATTTCCAGGTAATCCGACTTCTCCTCCATTTGAAACTCAGTAAACACCAGGGAGATGGTGTCTCCCGGATCTGCCAGGATGGTCCACTTACACTCCCCGCTGCTGCCCAGGCCCCCGGCACCTCCACCCCCACCAGTGCCAGGGGAGTCACCACTGGGAAAATCGAAGCTGGAAATGAGCCCGCTGGAGCCCCTCAGGGTGCCGCCACACGTGTCCTCCGCTGTCAGTCAAAGAAAAAAAAGGAGGAGGATATGAGAGGGGAGGTTAAAAAAAAAGACATGTCTCTGGGTTATTTCAGACCTGTTACCAAAAGTTCAACATGGGGGAAAAAGTGGTTCAGAGGATGAAACATGATGTACTTGTCCACTCAGATCAATGCAAACCAGAGGAAGACTAACATGGGGGCTGCACATGGAGCGACGCAGACCAATCAAACAAAAGATTGTTGTTCATACGTTGTTGGGGCCAACTTGTACGACAAAATGCCACACAATTAAGGGCCTGTTAATGATATCAAACACCAGATTAAAAGGGTGCTTGTGTTTTCTTTACAGTGACAAGAATTGTGAAGCTTTGAGATGAGTGTCATTGGCAGCACAAATTACAAATTAACAGTGTGCCCATTCTGTCACAGCTCACTTCAATGCAGTCTCCACGCGGGGAGAAAAGTCATGAATATTTCCTATGTGAGCTTCTCCTCTTCCCGGCTCGCGCTCTCTTCCCATCTGAGAGTCAGTAATTTATCATTGTTTACCCCGAACCTCCTCATGTTTCAAGAAACAAACAAATGGTGATAAACAGGGTTTATAAGTAGGTTTTTTTTTCAAATATGGGGAGCAGAGTACATCGGCTGAATTTGAATACACTCTACCGTAACAGCAGTGTGCCCCCTTTCGGTGATCCCCCCCCCCTTCTTCACCCTCTCTTGTGAGCCCTCTCATATATTTCTACTATTACTCGCCACCCTCCCCTCGATCCCTCTATCCGTTTTTTCTCCCTAAAGAATTCTAATGATGGCAGGGCTTTCACAGTTTTCACATCATTTAAGACTAATATGTGACACTCAGCTGTGCCAGGCGAAACCTTTGATGGCTCAGCGCTCCACTCAGGGCTGTCAGAGCTGCCAGCCTCGGAACATTCCTGTATGCCGCATTACGCGATTGGTCAAGGAACAAGGAAGTGGATGTATGAAATTCAAAAGAAGATGAAGGAGGAGAAGAAAAAAAAAAGGGGGTGGGCAGAAGAGCAGTGGGGCTGCTAGTTAGGTTGATTCATGTCCTTTGACACACGAGCAGAAGTACAGCAATTGATCAAAGTGTTTGTAAGTAAGGCAGGGCTGGGAAATTGATACTGTGTGAGACATCAATGTTGTCTGTACATGTATGATTCATGATTCACATCGAGCGGCGACTTTCATTGGCAGGCGACACCAAGGACAGACTCATGAGTTAAATGGCAGCGGTGCTGGTAAAACAAAAGTAAGAAGAAACAGGATTTGATTCTGGTTCTAGTCATCAAACTGCTCACCATAGAAAAGTAACGCTGAGTGACAACTACATAATACAGCGATAAATCTAAGATGACATTTCAAAGAAATGCCTGGTGGATTTGTAGCGTTACTGGCTATGAGTTGAAATTAAACCGATATCAAGCGCGGCAGAATCTGACCGGAGGAGCCGTATTACTTTTTAACCTTGATGATAGACAGGAGGGCAGCGTGAAGTGTCCTCGTGGCCATCAAGGCAAATTGAGCAAGAAAGAAGAGTTGGAGAGAGCGAGAGATAATGAGAGGGGAAGCGAGTGCAGGGGAGAAGATAGGGAAAGACAGAAAAAGAGGAGGGCGGCAGAGAAAGAGACAAGTGAAGAGCGAATCAAGAGCAAGAGGAAGACACGGGGGGAGAACGGGAGGAACGCTGGCATTCTGTAATGACTGAAAAGACAGAAGAGCAGTTGAGAGGATGGAGAGAGAAAAATAAAATGTCAGAGGGAGAGCCCACATGCGAGCCTCCACGCAAACATCTGCGGAGGTCAGAGCCATCTCCTCCATGAGTGGATCTTCAAGTCTGAGTCATACTTTTGGAAACATTTCACATTTAAGCTGCTATCATTCACTGGGGGGATGAATTCTGCTCCATTTCTTTTTCTGCTTTCGTTGTTGATGTCAACATTTTTATAACTCAATAGATTGTTCACATCCTAAAATGGGATTTTTTTTTGTTTCTGTCTGTTATGGTTATCATTATGACTTGTGTTGACTCTGTTCACAGTGGTGAATATAATCAGTTTTGGTAGTTTGGGTTACTGCTCCAGACAATCATGGTTTGAATAATGATTATAAGACGATTATAATTCAATGCTAAATCTTTTTCTTTATTCTTTTACATCTTTATTGCATCTGTTACAGCTTCAGATTAAATGTGTTCATCTTGTAGTGGCTCTTCAAATTTCTGCCTCACAGTTTTCTTGGCACAAAGAGACACGAACGGAGAAGGAGTAAACATTTTCATTTGCTTTTCTGACCATGACCTTCAAACTGTCAATACCAAACATGCATTCCCACAGAGAATGAAGGAGAATGAATAAATACTATGTTTAATGGTGATGGTGGTGGTTGGTGGTGGTGGTGGGGGGGGGGGGGGTCCTCTTGAAAAAAATCTAAATCAATAAATCTGAATCTTTACTGCAATAAAAACAAACATTTATTCAGTTGGCTGCATCACATCATCCCTGAATGTATATTTTTATGATAAATTGAAATTGGCTCAGTTAATCCTACATTTGTAAAACCATCAGGTAGGTAAAGATTCATTTCAGTGTTACTCCCACAATATCTGTGGCAGTAATATCATTCTCATAAGCTGTGGTATAATTCATTAGCGACAGCATGTAGCATTTCATCTTTAGGATTTATTACAAACCTTGAAACAGAGTAATCTCGTAAATGTGATATATTAAAGAAAAAGTAGCAGTCTAAAAGTTGGGCTTTTTCTTTTGAAAATGAAAACGATGAAATGCACAGGAAAGAATCGCAATGCATGTTTTTGATTGGAAAGAACCAGCATAATGTGTTTATCAGTTCTTCTGTCAGTAATTAGGCTGGATTCAGAGAAGCCAAATATTCTGGTCAATATCTGTTTCGTCTCTAATGGTCCTGTTAACGAAGAAGAGGTGGATGAAGCTTTATAGACAAACAGTTTATTTTTTTCTTCCTCACTCATTATCCGTCTCAAAAAGACAATATATTTAACACTTTCCATACAGGATGAATCCACTGCCTGCTGTAAACTAGTGAAAATGCACATGGTGTACATGAGTGTCCTGTCCAGTGTTGGATTTAAAGCTGGGTCAGACTGGGACATGGAACATTTTTGGACAGAGGACAGAACATGAATTGTAGGGAAGGTTAAAACTGCTGGAAAATCCAAAGCTTTCAAAGAGGACGTCAAAGAAGACGTCAGTGCAGATAATTAGAAAACTCACACTAAATTCCTTTCATCAGTCAGATTCAGTTTAAGTTTTTGGGCCAGATGAATTCATCGCACAGCTTAAAAAAAAAAAAATCGTCAACATATAGTCATCTTTGTTGTTTTAGTAACGAAAAACCAGATCATATTCAAAAAGTAAATTTACCATAATTCATTCAACTTCTAAAATATGTGTTCTCTCTAAGGGTCACAGGGGGATGCAGCACAGTGGGACTCGAGTTAAACTCTACAGACAAAGGCTGCATGCTGGCACAAACCCAGGAGCGTCTTGCTGCGAGGCCAGAGAGCTCATCACTCTGTCACCAAGCAGCCTAGTGAACTTACTGAACTAAACTGAAGTGTACTGACAATGTTGATGGATTCTTTTCAAAAAAGCAACGTGAAAAAGAGAGTTTCTTCTCCAGCAACTGTTTAAATCCAGCATAGGCAGATATGATGAGAGGTCGAGTCCTGAAGCCTCCTTACCTTGAATTTGTTTTTGTAAACTTACAATTATTTTCTATACTAAATTATTTCCTAAAGCAATCAAGTTAAATCCAACCTTGCAGTTACAAAAACAACAAAGAACATTGAGGGAGTCTCAGAGGATCAAACCTGGATTTTAAATTTTGAGCCTAATTTATTATGATCTCTGCAGCAACAGCATCGAATTTCACTAAATCATTCTTGTTATGAAGATCAGGAGGCTCACAAATGTTTCAAGAACATATACAAACATAAGCAATAAATGAGACTCTATCATGTCAGTGATCAGTAAAAATCCACCACAATTCATCACCCCACATAACAAGCAGGCCTCATGGAAACAGGCTTGTTGCAAGTAAAGAGGAAACTGCAGCATTAAAACAGAAATGGTTGCATCTGTCAAGGTTCTTCCAGTCTGAACACTTCTTTAAAACTCCCTTTGGCACTGTGTGATAAAAGCTTTTGCTAAATTGCGCATGCACTTAAGGTGTAAAACTGTCCTTATTTTCATATTGTCAAACGCAAAAAGAATACATCTCACTCAATTAACTGAGAATCTGCAGGGCATCTGCTGGGGCCTTGAGGCATCATGTGATGAAGCATGATACATAAATCAATCAAGTCCCCACATCGAGCTGTAAGAAACAGTGCTGCTGATAAAAGTAAATTAAGTTGGACCTTGAGGTGCATCGCTACACTTAGCGGAAACCACAGGCTGTCATCCTGCGGTGTTTATGTTCTGGGTTTTGACTGAAAGGCACAGAGGACACACAGTTGCCGCGGTGGAAAATGATACCACTGACATTATCATAAAGAAAAAAGAAAGACACTAAAAAGCTGCTTGCACAAGCAGTAAACAAAAATGAAAGCTCTTTTTTGTTTCTCAGATCTTTGAATGCCAGAAGTGGATATAAGAGGGGTGGAAAAAAACTAAATAAATAAAAAAGAAGAAGAAGCTTCTTCATGACTTTTATTTCTGAAGTGGTTTCCATGATAACAGACACATTCTCAAACAATCCAAGAGGAGTGATAAAAGTGAGGAGTGATGAACAAAAGAGTGACCAGTAATGGCACTAAAAAAGTGGACGCAGCCGTGGTAACTTCCTGCTGTGTGCAAGCAACTTTACGCTTTTCAATTTAATGCAACCAAAAAAGCTGCGAGTCATTCTCCGGTTTATGTGCTGTGTATTTATTGGCAGTATTTCAGCAAGGGGGCTTCCTGACAGCATAAGATATATGTCCATGGCTACATTTAATCATAATAACCTCACTTATAACTCATTAATGTGTCTGGAGTTGTAGACAAATTGCTTAGGAAAATTAGGTAGATGCTTCAGAGAAATTCATTGTGGTACAGAGGCAGCAAAAACGGGCTTTTTTGCTATTTCTTTGAGAAGCGTCCATGCATGGCGCTGTAAATCATGCTGAGGCACGCTGCTGTCTGAAGCAGAAATGCTTTGCAGCTTAAAAATTTCAAATGGCTTGAACTAGATAATGCCTTATAGGTTTCATATACAGTGCGTGCAGTGTTTCAATGAGATGCACGGCAGCATGTAAGGTACAGTTTACCGAGGAGGTTGAGCAGCGTAAAAGACGCACTGTATGCTGGGCAATGTGTTGCTTAGCAAATCATTAGAGCATGCTCTGGATTTAAAAATGATCTTCCTCCCTTTTAAAAACGGTGGCGGTGTTTTAAAAAAAAAAAAAAGATGGTGGCGAGGATTAGGACTGCTTTAGCTGAGCTCATTTACATCCCCAGCATCAGCAATCTAATGCTACTTGAGGAGGGATTAAGCCTCTCTCCCCTTGACTTTGATCAGATATACAACACTTGTCTTTCTACTTAGAAATATTCACCCCTAAGGATAGAAGGGAAGGAACTCATGTATAATTTTCTACACTACCTCAGGTTTTCCTTTGTAATAATCCCCGTGTTAATGCAAAGGCAGTGACTATGTCTACAGTAAGTCACTCATTTGCTCAGTTGCAAGTCATGTTGAACTTTAAATAGGGTTGAGGAATGTGAAGATCTGTGATGGGTGCAGAGATGCGCTCCATTTCTGGAGGTCATTTCATGACAGTGACCATCTCTGAGTAATTTCAGACTTTAAATGAATTATGAGTGAAGATGAGCAATGAGCATACTGGCCTCCCCACCTCTGTCACAATGCTAGATGAAGCTATTTACACCTTTAGTGTCTTACGGAGCGTGAACATGCTGATTATCATCTCCATCATCTTTTGATATCAGTCAAAAGAAAGGCAGCAGTTCAGGCTGGTAACCTAATTCTCATGCCAAACACTTCCCACACTTATGGATTTAATGTAAGGATTTCCAGCTGCACCCTCTGGTGAAGATATTGGACTATTTTTATATCAATCCTGACTGTGGAGGACAACTTAGAACTCACTTGGACTGAAAAATTTTGCCATCGGCAAGTGGCCAAGTCACATTTTCATATTCAAATCCTCAGTTTGTACCAGGCGAGTTAAAAAGCACTGCAGAAAGAGCTCTGTGTGTGCGTGCGTGCGTGTGCCTGTGTCTGTGTGTGTGTGTGTGTCTGTAGGCCAGTCACTTCACCCTGTATGGGGGAAAAAAGGAGAAGGTTTTTCCGTGGCTTCATTTTCTATTTTGTCAGATACTGGCTGGCAATAAGAATGACAGTATCAATAGACCATATTCTCATGTTGCCATGCAGTCCCTGTTTGCCGTCTCGCTGCCTGGTTTAATGAATGTCCAGAGACGATTTAAATGGAAGGAATCAAAATGGGCTTCTGGGAGGAGCAGTGGTAACTCACAATTAGAGCAGCCATTAATTCTCCGTTTCGCTGCCTCTCTGCTTGCGGTAGATTCAGCCTGTTATTTGTCCGTCTGTTGGACTCTACATTGTTGCTGTTCAACCCCCCCACCCCCACCCCCGCCCCCCTTGCATGGACTAACCTCTGTCACTCTATCTTGTATCACATGCCAAAGGGACAGGGCTTTGGTGGTTTATGGTTAACGTGCACTCATAAACACTGGGCACTGTAACAATAAGAAGGCGTCATGCTAACTTAATTAAGTCCACAGAACAATAATGGGATTCCTGCAACCCTGCCTGCCACTTCCTGCCATCAACACTATAAATTTCACTGTTCTCTATAGCCAAGATAAATAAATAAGTGTGTGTGTGTGTGTGTGTGTGTGTGTGTGTGTGTGTGTGTGTGTGTGTGTGTGTGTGTGTGTGTGTGT